>OZ020489.1:20220154-20279792 GCA_963971405.1 Psococerastis gibbosa
AGAGGTTCACCAGATTATGTGTTGTATTGGGCTGCAAGAAAGCTGATGGCGGAAGCCTAATGCTATGGTGTAATTAAAAAAAAGTTATTAATAGCCTAGCAAGAAATGCAGGCCCTGGTTTAGCCTAATGCCTGCACTTTTTGTCCGCGAGGTCACTTCAGTTGCATTATTGTCATTAGGAAATTAAATTATCACTTACCATCCTCAGCTGTTTTTGGTAGGACGAGCGCATATTGTGAATTTTTTTTTCTACTCTAGTGGTTCAATGTCTGTTTGACACTCCAAGGCTGTGATAGGGGTGGATTTGGCAGCCCCACAGATAGCTCTCAGCGCATTAAGTCGGGCAATGTCCAGTTTTCGCATGTTAGCGACACTTGCTGTACAGAAGGCTTCGCTGCAGTATTCAATAAGGGGTCTTCAGTATGATTTGTAGTTGGTGACTAGGACATCTTGCGTTGCACCCCACTGCTAATCTTTTCAACATGCATACTCTCTTACAGGCCTTTGTTGCTGCGCCATCGATATTTTGTTGTCCAAAAGCATGCAAAGGTATTTGGAGTTGGCAACTACGGCAATGTCGCAGTCGTCGTATTTTAAGTTGACTGTGTGGTTCTTGGTAGACAGGGAGAAAAGTTGTGCAGTAGTTTTGCCTTTGCTGAAGAGCATCTCATTTTCCGCACACCACGCTCTCAGGACATGCAGGGCTTGGTTCAGTGCTCACTCGAGGGCTTGTATATTGCAGGACGTGCCCCAGATTGTTAGGTTGTCTGCATAGCATAGAACATCGATCCCGGGGATACTTCTAAGTTGTATTATCAAGCCGTTTATCAATCTTTTAAAGTCTGTTTGGAGGGCCCGGTCTTAGGCAACTGGTTTTGTCAATATAATGGTTTTCTCAGTACTTACCGTAGTAATTTCTTGTCACTCTCACATTATATTTTGTTGTTGCATTTGTGAAAACGGAATAGGAAGTTCCCGGCTGGGGTTTTAACTGTTATTTTAAATAAAAATAATTAGTTTTGGTACAATTTTTCTTGGAGTCAGCCATACTTGTTTCTGGAATTTTTCTATTCATATTCATCTATTGCCCCGTTTATGACGTGGTTTTAACGTAATTCACTCGATATTGTTTTGGCGGATTTTCTTTGCAATTTAAATTTATTGTTGTCCTTTTATAATTTTGCATTATAAAAGAGTTTGTTGTTGCAGATTTTGTCCAGGTTGATTTTTCTGACCTTAACGCTCCCTGAGGCTTGAGTTGAGTCTCCGCAAGTGGCGGGGTGCGGCTCTGGAGCCAAGCGCCCTGCGATCCGGTTTTCTGGCGGATCCAACATGAGTTTGACATCCGCAGCTGTATATTTCTCGATTGTGTTGAGAAGGTGAGAAGCTGGAGGAAGATTAGCATGGTTGTCGACTGGGCTAGCCCGTTTAACTTTTAACACCAATCCCAGGCTAATCAGGCTCCATGCTTCCGAGACTATCAGGACAGTCAACAGTTTAAGAAAACGGCAACTTTCTAGAGTAGCCCTATGTTAATATTCAATAAGTAATCCATAATTTTCAGAGTCTAATTTTCCTAAATCAGTGATGCAAGAATCGAATAATCACACGCAGTGGCGGTTTAAAATTTTTCGAAAGGGGGGGGAGCATTTAAAGGCCACTCCCCCCCCCCCGGAGAAAACAATTGTACAATAGGCCTAAATCAGTAAGGTTTTACGCATAATGTACCTTGGGGAAAGAAGACCCGGGGGTATCCCTCGGAGAAAAAAATTGATTAATGGTTCACATTTGGGTGGATTTGCGCATTTTGCAAGCAGTACAGATGAGATTTTACCGAAGAATCAACCTACCACAGAGGGCAGCCCAAAAAGCCCCTCTTGGCTACGGCCTGTAAGAGGTAAGAGGGGGGGGGGGGTCCCCTTGAAATCGCCAGTGATCACACGCAGTTTTAATAATAAGAAATAGCAGTACAAAGAACCGGTCCGAGTTCACTCGAACATGCTTTCCAATTTATCAAAATTATTAGATAGAGAAAATTAGTAATTTTATGGCAAATATTTTTCCTATGGTTAAATTTCCGATATCTCGGGGGGGGGGGGGGGGGCGGTTGTCCACCTGACGTCACTGGAAGTGAGGTGAATTCTCGATAGGTCAAACAAACACATTAATTACCACACAGCAATAATGGCAGAGCATGCAATGCATTTGAGCGCGAATTTTCTATCATTTTTTTCAAAAAATAATTTTTTGGGCAAAACCAAATATTTTTTTGGGAAAGCAACCTATCCGGTTTCGTTACTCAATTTAACACCTAAAACATGCTTGAAGGTAGAAATCATCGATAGAAAGGTTTCGCATTTTTTAGTCATTTTTTCATTAAAATTTAGTTATTTTTATTTTATAACCCCCAGAAGCAAACTATCAAGGGGCAAGCGACCCCCCGCATTTTGTCAACATTAATAACGACTACAATCTACGAGAATTTAAAAGAAATCGTTGGAGCCGTTTTTGAGAAATAAATTTTTTAGGCGTTTTTTTGGAGTTTTTTGAAAATAAAACCCCCCCAAATTGAGTTAGCACAAAAAAAAATAAATGGTCCCGAGGTATGATTTTTGTGAACCTACATGCCAAATTTCACTCAAATCCACTGAGTAGTTTGCCCGGAAATCGACGAACAGACAGACAGACCGACATTTTGTAAAAACCACTTTTTTGGGTTCCTGGGACCTCAAAACGTGTAAATCCGTTGAAATCTCGGAATCGAAAATTTCGACCATCACAAAGCTTTCCTTTACGAGTACGGAGAATGGCGTATAAGAAACAACGCTGAAATCGACGCCGCTCTCAACGGAGAAGACATAGTAAGGTTCATTAAAGCACAACGATTAAGGTGGCTGGGACACGTTGTAAGGATGTCTGAAGAACGCATGCCACGAAAAATGTACAAAGCAAGCATGACGGGAAGACAACTGCCAGGACGGCCAAGAAACCGCTGGAAGGACGAGTTAGAGAATGACCTTCGCGAGTTGGGAGTCTCCAGATGGTGGAGCGTTGTGCAAAACCAAGAAGAATGGAGGAGTGTTGTCGAGCAGGCCAAAGCCCACCAAGGGCTGTAGAGCCGGAAGAAGAAGAAGACAAAGCTTAACAATAATTAAAGGAAGTTATTATAATAAGAGATCAGATTATTTATTTTCCAAAGTTATGAATATTAAATAAAATTTCACAAGTGGCGCCTACGCGTTTGGGTGCTTGGACTGTTCTGTTGTTTCCCTTCCCTTTCTTTCCTTTCCCTTCCCCTTTCCCTTTCTTTCCTAACTTTCCCTTCTAATGATTTTCTCCACTTTGGTAGGCACGGCCCTTTACTTTCAAATGGGCCCGTTTCATATACACTTCATCATCAGGATTTATATTGTCCGGAATAGCGTCGCGGGAAGGGGATTTTGTCCTTCCATTGCTGTTCCTTCCCGGATGATTCGCAGTTGTATGGGCACTCATCGGTTGTGTTCTGTCACCGACATGGTTCCATACTGCTGCGATTTTAACCTGATCCTTTTTTTCCATTCGGTTACCGCCAGTGGAGGGAGTAGACATAGTTTCTGAATGTCTATGCTCTATCACTGGCTGTAATTTTACAGGTTTATAAACAATAACCGTGTAGGTAGGCAGGTGGTTGTATAGATTATAATACAAGCTGATATTATTATAGATATTATAATGTTCTATGTATAAGTGATTGCACATTTTGATTGTTAGTCGCTGTCATCTTGCGACTGGTTGTTTGGCTCCTCTTGAGATTGAGGATTTTGTCTTCCCGATTTGGTTATTAAGCCCGGGATTTTCCTATGTAATTTTGAGTGCTTCCACGTTCTTGAATATTTTTAATTCTTGGGTATACCTGGAAACAGGAAAACATATTTTAGTATTAATTATAACAATTTATTTTCATTATCGTTGTGTCAATATGAGGACGTTTATGTCATGTCAATGCAGGAGACGACAGGGAACGCGGCCAGACTACATAAGCCGATGCCACCGCAGTGGAGTGCTCCACTGCAGCAGCCGACTGCCCAACAGCCGCCTCGGGCGACAGTTACACAGCAGCCGCAGCAACAGTTTCCACAAGCTTGGCATACGCCACCACAGCACCAGAGTGCCCACCAGCCGTCACAAGCAACAGGCTGGCCACAGCCACCGCCGCCACATATGCCGCAGCAACCGCCGACCTGGCAACACCAGCAACCCTTTCATGGCAGCTCTTACGACCCGTTCCGGCATTCGACAGACATGAGTGGCTACAGGAAGCCCCTGGTTAAATTTCTGGGCGTCTGTCAGTCCCGAGACATCTGTATCTCTGGGAGGAAGAATTTGTACGAGACTTTGAGAGGCAAGCAAATCAGGATTTCCCATGGATTTAATCTATCCCGGTTTGCTAGATCGATCTTCTCTCTTGGACGACAAAAACATCGTTTGAAGTGCACTTACCGGATCTGCAAAGTTGGAATTCCAGGAGGCGTTTACCGTCGTCCGGGGTGACGCAGCGCTACTACAGGAAGATGACACCGGGGCAGAGATCAGTAGAATTCTTGGCCAATATTCGGAATTGATGAGGTCAACCTTGTGCGCAACAACCTGTTGCCTCTCTACAGAGAAAAGTTGATTTTCGCGGACGTCTACATCTTCCGGCAACTAGAGGCAGCCTGTGCAGAAATAGAAGCAACAATTAATATTTGGCAGACAAAAATACCGTATGTAAGTATGGCCGATGCGTACACCAACAAGGCAGCATCGGTGAATCTTTGTTACAATTGCGATTCGCTACACATTATTTTAAAGATTGTGGGGCCGCCCGATGACATGGACCCTCCACATCCCGAATATGCGGATTATATTAAGGATTACTTTTCCAGCGCCAGAGCAGATCGAGCTGGCATGTGTAGGGCTGGCTGAGTAACCTTTCTTACGTGTCAAAATAGGGGAAACGTTTTTTCCGACGCTGGTAGACACGGGCGCTAATTCTTCCCTAATAGCAGCCCCTTACTGGGACATTTTGGTTACGAGTGGCTTCCGGGTGACGCCTACGTCTGGTCGAGTAAAGTTAGCCGACTCTTCATTGCACGCAGAGCACGTGGGAACCGCCTGGCAGCGAGTTTAACTTGGTTCCCGTATGGTCAACCATCGGTTCAACCTTCTTAAGGGCCTGAGGCAACAGTGCCTTATAGGCATTGATTTGTTGATGAAATTAAAGGCCTCCATCGACGTGGCAGGTTTATTATTGGTACTAAAACCCTAACAGTTAAACAGTTGAACAAGACGGCCGCGAGAAATTAAATTAAAACAATGTCAACGCGGGGTCCAGGCAATGAAGAGAAGCCAGCAAATACTATGCCGTTTCTCCGATCGCGAGTTGCCTTAACCAAAATGAAACGTGTGGATGCGACTACAAATAATAAAAAAAATTTATCAAGGAAGCCACCAGGAAGTCTCGGCCCATCTCCTCTTCAAACCATTGTGGAAAAAATAAAAAAAGACATCCAAGAAAGGAAAAGCAAGGCAACGTTTCCAGAAGTCTGCCTCCTCCTTCAAAGAATTTAAGGGTTGTACAGTCGCGGCGCAACTCTAGTGGTTCAATGTCTGTTTGACACTCCAAGGCTGTGATAGGGGTGGATTTGGCAGCCTCACTGATAGCTTTCAGCGCATTATTTCGGGCAATGTCCAGTCTTCGCATGTTAGCGACACTTGCTGTACAGAAGGCTTCGCAGCAGTATTAAATAAGGGGTCTTATGTAAGATTTGTAGTTGGTGACTAGGACATCTTGCGTTGCACCCCAAGTGGTACCTGCTAATCTTTTCAACATGCATACTCTCTTACAGGCCTTTGTTGCTGCGCCATCGATATTTTTTTGTCCAAACGCATGCCGACTGCCCAACAGCCGCCTCGGGCGACAGTTACACAGCAGCCGCAGCAACAGTTTTCACAAGCTTGGCATACGCCACCACAGCACCAGAGTGCCCACCAGCCGTCACAAGCAACAGGCTGGCCACAGCCACCGCCGCCACATATGCCGCAGCAACCGCCGACCTGGCAACACCAGCAACCCTTTCATGGCAGCTCTTACGACCCGTTCCGGCATTCGACAGACATGAGTGGCTACAGGAAGCCCCTGGTTAAATTTCTGGGCGTCTGTCAGTCCCGAGACATCTGTATCTCTGGGAGGAAGAATTTGTACGAGACTTTGAGAGGCAAGCAAATCAGGACTTCCCATGGATTTAATCTATCCCGGTTTGCTAGATCGATCTTCTCTCTCGGACGACAAAAACATGGTTTGAAGTGCACTTACCGGATCTGCAAAGTTGGAATTCCAGGAGGCGTTTACCGTCGTCCGGGGTGACGCAGCGCTACTACAGGAAGATGACACCGGGGCAGAGATCAGTAGAATTCTTGGCCAATATTCGGAATTGATGAGGTCAACCTTGTGCGCAACAACCTGTTGCCTCTCTACAGAGAAAAGTTGATTTTCGCGGACGTCTACATCTTCCGGCAACTAGAGGCAGCCTGTGCAGAAATAGAAGCAACAATTAATATTGGGCAGACAAAAATACCGTATGTAAGTATGGCCGATGCGTACACCAACAAGGCAGCAGCGGTGAATCTTTGTTACAATTGCGATTCGCTACACATTATTTTAAAGATTGTGGGGCCGCCCGATGACATGGACCCTCCACATCCCGAATTTGCGGATAATATTAAGGATTACTTTTCCGGCGCCAGAGCAGATCGAGCTGGCATGTGTAGGGCTGGCTGAGTGACCTTTCTTACGTGTCAAAATGGGGGAAACGTTATTTCCGACGCTGGCAGACACGGGCGCTAATTCTGCCCTAATAGCAGCCCCTTACTGGGACATGTTGGTTACGAGGGGCTTCCGGGTGACGCCTACGTCTGGTCGAGTAAAGTTAGCCGACTCTTCATTGCACGCAGAGCTCGTGGGAACCGCCTGGCAGCGAGTTTAAGTTGGTTCCCGTATGATCAACCATCGGTTCAACCTTCTTAAGGGTCTGAGGCAACCGTGCCTTATAGGCATTGATTTGTTGTTGAAATTAAAGGCCTCTATCGACGTTACAGGTTCATTATTGGTACTTAAACCCTTCCAGAAACAGTTGAACAAGACGGACGCGAGAGACTAAATTAAAACAATGTCGACGCGGGGTCAAGGTAATGAAGAAAAGCCAGCAAAAACTATTCCGTTTCTCCGATCGAGAGCTGCCTTAACCGAGACGAAACGTGTGGATTCGAATACAAATAATATAAAAGTTGTATCAAGGAAGCCACCAGGAAGTCACGGCCCATCTCCTCATCAAACCATTGTGGAAAAATAAAAAAAGACATCCAAGAAAGAAGGGAAATGTGATACGACGGACTCCATATCCCCCAAAGAATCCATGACACAGGAGGAAGTGCACAAACCGTGTGAAGTTGAGCATAAAGCCACAAGGGAAAGAGAAAACCTTTTCTAGACGACTTAAGAGAAAAATGCAGAAATGCAGAAGCAAGCAAGCAAAGACGATTGGCTTAAACAACCAGACCCGAGATGGAGCCACACAAACCTCACAAATAATTGCACCAAGCAAGATATTTGTCGAAGCTGGAATCCAAAGAGACCACCGGAACAATGAGGCAGCCAAGCAAACTGTGCCATTCAGCAGCAGCCGCCACAGAGCACCCCAAACTGAGCCACGCAACAGCAGTAGCAACCACGGCACACAAACTAAGCCACCCAGACAGCTGGAGACGACCAGAGAAGGAGTCAAGTCCGTGATACATGCTGTAACGAATGCGTACGGTATAAAGGGGGCCGTTCTCCAAAAAGACTACAGGACTGTCGCATCAATCCTAATTAACGGCTCCGAAATAAAATTTGATAGGGTCATAGTAGACAAGGGATAGCTACTCCATGCCGGATCTTTATGAGTTTCTGCCATCAAAGCTGAGTGCAAAGAAATACTGGTACTCGGGCACTCCAACCCAATTCCTAACCTGGACAGGGAAAAAGTGTGCCCCTCTGGTTTAAAATTCCATAGGCCTGATATATATGGGGCAAAATTACAGAGGAAATATCGACCACACGTCGCTGCCCCGCTGACCTATGCTTTGCATTAAAAGATTTATACAAAAACATTCACACTACAATCAAAGTAGTGACGTCACTTGAACAAATCCCGATTAGCCAAAACACGCCATTGCCAAACTATCCAAACAATATATACCTTACTTTCACTAAAATTGAAAAAAGGAGAGTTAATCAAGCAGGGAGTACAGGAATATGGAAATCAATGTTATACTGACCATGAACTGCAGGGTGGTTGCACAGACAACATAGCGATTGTAAGGCTAAATCGTGAGGAAAATCACATCTACCACAGCGTTCCACATGCTATTGCTGCCATTAGTAAGCACAAACAATCTTTGAAATACATAACAGCTGCTGCCGATGACTCTCTTTCAAGATTTATAGTGGCAACAACAAACAAAAACATCGATGAATGGAATCAGCTGTGGCTAATTACCTGTACGTCAAAACAAATTGTGACAGCTGAGGCCACTGCGTCAGAGAAAACAGACTCTGCACTTGACACCTGCTCAAGCCGTGGACCTAAACACTATAGTACTATACAGGCAATTAATACTCCCGACATGAGAACGCAGGATGGATGGTTAGACGATTGTGACCTCCAACAGTATATAGAGGGAATAGAACGAAAACTAAACGACCAAACGAAGCATACGCCACCACAGCACCAGAGTGCCCACCAGCCGTCAAACAACAGGCTGGCCACAGCCACCGCCGACCTGCCAACACCAGCAACCCTTTTATGGCCGCACTTACGACCCGTTCCGGCATTCGAAAGACATGAGTGGCTACAGGAAGACCCTGGTTAAATTTCTGGGCGTCTGTCGTTCCCGAGACATTTGTTTCTCTGGGAGCAAGAATTTGTACGAGACTTTGAGAGGCAAGCAAATCAGGACTTCCGATGGATTTAATCTATCCTGGCTTGCTAGATCGATCTTCTCTCTCGGACGGCAAAAACATGGTTTGAAGTGCACTTACCGAATCTGCAGAGTTGGAATTCCAGGAGGCGTTCACTGTCGTCCGGGGTGACGCAGCGCTACTACAGGAAGATGAAACCGGGGCAGAGATCAGTAGAATTCTTGGCCAATATTCGGAATTGATGAGGTCAACCTTGTGCGCAACAACCTGTTGCCTCTCTACAGAGAAAAGTTGATTTTCGCGGACGTTTACAGCTTCCGGCAACTAGAGGCAGCCTGTGTAGAAATAGAAGCAAATATTAATATTGGGCAGACAAAAATACCGTATGTATGTATGGCCGATGCGTACACCAACTTAAAGGCAGCAGCGCTGAGCCTTTGTTACAATTGCGATTCGCTAAAACATTTTTTTTAAGATTGAGGGGCCGCCCGCCGTGAATTTTGCGGATATTGTGGCCAAAAGGGCGTGGATGAACACAGTGAGTGCCCACAAAGTCAGAGGGCGAAATACTGGAAGACCGCTAACCACGGAACCAGCAACACCACCGATGACATGGACCCTCCACATCCCGAATATGCGGATTATATTAAGGATTACTTTTCCAGCGCCAGAGCAGATCGAGCTGGCATGTGTAGGGCTGGCTGAGTGACCTTTCTTACGTGTCAAAATAGGGGAAACGTTTTTTCCGACGCTGGTAGACACGGGCGCTAATTCTTCCCTAATAGCAGCCCCTTACTGGGACATTTTGGTTACGAGTGGCTTCCGGGTGACGCCTACGTCTGGTCGAGTAAAGTTAGCCGACTCTTCATTGCACGCAGAGCTCGTGGGAACCGCCTGGCAGCGAGTTTAACTTGGTTCCCGTATGGTCAACCATCGGTTCAACCTTCTTAAGGGCCTGAGGCAACAGTGCCTTATAGGCATTGATTTGTTGATGAAATTAAAGGCCTCCATCGACGTGGCAGGTTTATTATTGGTACTAAAACCCTAACAGTTAAACAGTTGAACAAGACGGCCGCGAGAAACTAAATTAAAACAATGTCAACGCGGGGTCCAGGCAATGAAGAGAAGCCAGCAAATACTATGCCGTTTCTCCGATCGCGAGTTGCCTTAACCAAAATGAAACGTGTGGATCCGACTACAAATAATAAAAAAGTTGTATCAAGGAAGCCACCAGGAAGTCACGGCCCATCTCCTCTTCAAACCATTGTGGAAAAAATAAAAAAAGACATCCAAGAAAGGAAAAGCAAGGCATCGTTTCCAGAAGTCTTCCTCCTCCTTCAAAGAATTTAAGGGTTGTACAGTCGCGGCGCAACTCTAGTGGTTCAATGTCTGTTTGACACTCCAAGGCTGTGATAGGGGTGGATTTGGCAGCCCCACTGATAGCTTTCAGCGCATTATTTCGGGCAATGTCCAGTTTTCGCATGTTAGGGACACTTGCTGTACAGAAGGCTTCGCAGCAGTATTAAATAAGGGGTCTTATGTATGATTTGTAGTTGGTGACTAGGACATCTTGCGTTGCACCCCAAGTGGTACCTGCTAATCTTTTCAACATGCATACTCTCTTACAGGCCTTTGTTGCTGCGCCATCGATATTTTTTTGTCCAAACGCATGCCGATGCCACCGCAGTGGAGTGCTCCACTGCAGCAGCCGACTGCCCAACAGCCGCCTCGGGCGACAGTTACACTGCAGCCGCAGCAACAGTTTCCACAAGCTTGGCATACGCCACCACAGCACCAGAGTGCCCACCAGCCATCACAAGCAACAGGCTGGCAACAGCCACCGCCGCCACATATGCCGCAGCAACCGCCGACCTGGCAACACCAGCAACCCTTTCATGGCAGCTCTTACGACCCGTTCCGGCATTCGACAGACATGAGTGGCTACAGGAAGCCCCTGGTTAAATTTCTGGGCGTCTGTCAGTCCCGAGACATCTGTATCTCTGGGAGGAAGAATTTGTACGAGACTTTGAGAGGCAAGCAAATCAGGACTTCCCATGGATTTAATCTATCCCGGTTTGCTAGATCGATCTTCTCTCTCGGACGACAAAAACATGGTTTGAAGTGCACTTACCGGATCTGCAAAGTTGGAATTCCAGGAGGCGTTTACCGTCGTCCGGGGTGACGCAGCGCTACAACAGGAAGATGACACCGGGGCAGAGATCAGTAGAATTCTTGGCCAATATTCGGAATTGATGAGGTCAACCTTGTGCGCAACAACCTGTTGCCTCTCTACAGAGAAAAGTTGATTTTCGCGGAAGTTTACAGCTTCCGGCAACTAGAGGCAGCCTGTGTAGAAATAGAAGCAACAATTAATATTGGGCAGACAAAAATACCGTATGTAAGTATGGCCGATGCGTACACCAACAAGGCAGCAGCGGTGAATCTTTGTTACAATTGCGATTCGCTACACATTATTTTAAAGATTGTGGGGCCGCCCGATGACATGGACGCTCCACATCCCGAATTTGCGGATAATATTAAGGATTACTTTTCCGGCGCCAGAGCAGATCGAGCTGGCATGTGTAGGGCTGGCTGAGTGACCTTTCTTACGTGTCAAAATAGGGGAAACGTTTTTTCCGACGCTGGTAGACACGGGCGCTAATTCTTCCCTAATAGCAGCCCCTTACTGGGACATTTTGGTTACGAGTGGCTTCCGGGTGACGCCTACGTCTGGTCGAGTAAAGTTAGCCGACTCTTCATTGCACGCAGAGCTCGTGGGAACCGCCTGGCAGCGAGTTTAACTTGGTTCCCGTATGGTCAACCATCGGTTCAACCTTCTTAAGGTTCTGAGGCAACAGTGCCTTATAGGCATTGATTTGTTGATGAAATTAAAGGCCTCCATCGACGTGGCAGGTTTATTATTGGTACTAAAACCCTAACAGTTAAACAGTTGAACAAGACGGCCGCGAGAAACTAAATTAAAACAATGTCAACGCGGGGTCCAGGCAATGAAGAGAAGCCAGCAAATACTATGCCGTTTCTCCGATCGCGAGTTGCCTTAACCAAAATGAAACGTGTGGATCCGACTACAAATAATAAAAAAGTTGTATCAAGGAAGCCACCAGGAAGTCACGGCCCATCTCCTCTTCAAACCATTGTGGAAAAAATAAAAAAAAACATCCAAGAAAGGAAAAGCAAGGCAACGTTTCCAGAAGTCTTCCTCCTCCTTCAAAGAATTTAAGGGTTGTACAGTCGCGGCGCAACTCTAGTGGTTCAATGTCTGTTTGACACTCCAAGGCTGTGATAGGGGTCGATTTGGCAGCCCCACTGATAGCTTTCAGCGCATTATTTCGGGCAATGTCCAGTTTTCGCATGTTAGCGACACTTGCTGTACAGAAGGCTTCGCAGCAGTATTAAATAAGGGGTCTTATGTATGATTTGTAGTTGGTGACTAGGACATCTTGCGTTGCACCCCAAGTGGTACCTGCTAATCTTTTCAACATGCATACTCTCTTACAGGCCTTTGTTGCTGCGCCATCGATATTTTTTTGTCCAAACGCATGCCGATGCCACCGCAGTGGAGTGCTCCACTGCAGCAGCCGACTGCCCAACAGCCGCCTCGGGCTACAGTTACACTGCAGCCGCAGCAACAGTTTCCACAAGCTTGGCATACGCCACCACAGCACCAGAGTGCCCACCAGCCGTCACAAGCAACAGGCTGGCAACAGCCACCGCCGCCACATATGCCGCAGCAACCGCCGACCTGGCAACACCAGCAACCCTTTCATGGCAGCTCTTACGACCCGTTCCGGCATTCGACAGACATGAGTGGCTACAGGAAGCCCCTGGTTAAATTTCTGGGCGTCTGTCAGTCCCGAGACATCTGTATCTCTGGGAGGAAGAATTTGTACGAGACTTTGAGAGGCAAGCAAATCAGGACTTCCCATGGATTTAATCTATCCCGGTTTGCTAGATCGATCTTCTCTCTCGGACGACAAAAACATGGTTTGAAGTGCACTTACCGGATCTGCAAAGTTGGAATTCCAGGAGGCGTTTACCGTCGTCCGGGGTGACGCAGCGCTACAACAGGAAGATGACACCGGGGCAGAGATCAGTAGAATTCTTGGCCAATATTCGGAATTGATGAGGTCAACCTTGTGCGCAACAACCTGTTGCCTCTCTACAGAGAAAAGTTGATTTTCGCGGACGTTTACAGCTTCCGGCAACTAGAGGCAGCCTGTGTAGAAATAGAAGCAACAATTAATATTGGGCAGACAAAAATACCGTATGTAAGTATGGCCGATGCGTACACCAACAAGGCAGCAGCGGTGAATCTTTGTTACAATTGCGATTCGCTACACATTATTTTAAAGATTGTGGGGCCGCCCGATGACATGGACGCCCCACATCCCGAATTTGCGGATAATATTAAGGATTACTTTTCCGGCGCCAGAGCAGATCGAGCTGGCATGTGTAGGGCTGGCTGAGTGACCTTTCTTACGTGTCAAAATAGGGGAAACGTTTTTTCCGACGCTGGTAGACACGGGCGCTAATTCTTCCCTAATAGCAGCCCCTTACTGGGACATTTTGGTTACGAGTGGCTTCCGGGTGACGCCTACGTCTGGTCGAGTAAAGTTAGCCGACTCTTCATTGCACGCAGAGCTCGTGGGAACCGCCTGGCAGCGAGTTTAACTTGGTTCCCGTATGGTCAACCATCGGTTCAACCTTCTTAAGGGCCTGAGGCAACAGTGCCTTATAGGCATTGATTTGTTGATGAAATTAAAGGCCTCCATCGACGTGGCAGGCTTATTATTGGTACTAAAACCCTAACAGTTAAACAGTTGAACAAGACGGCCGCGAGAAACTAAATTAAAACAATGTCAACGCGGGGTCCAGGCAATGAAGAGAAGCCAGCAAATACTATGCCGTTTCTCCGATCGCGAGTTGCCTTAACCAAAATGAAACGTGTGGATCCGACTACAAATAATAAAAAAGTTGTATCAAGGAAGCCACCAGGAAGTCACGGCCCATCTCCTCTTCAAACCATTGTGGAAAAAATAAAAAAAGACATCCAAGAAAGGAAAAGCAAGGCAACGTTTCCAGAAGTCTTCCTCCTCCTTCAAAGAATTTAAGGGTTGTACAGTCGCGGCGCAACTCTAGTGGTTCAATGTCTGTTTGACACTCCAAGGCTGTGATAGGGGTGGATTTGGCAGCCCCACTGATAGCTTTCAGCGCATTATTTCGGGCAATGTCCAGTTTTCGCATGTTAGCGACACTTGCTGTACAGAAGGCTTCGCAGCAGTATTAAATAAGGGGTCTTATGTAAGATTTGTAGTTGGTGACTAGGACATCTTGCGTTGCACCCCAAGTGGTACCTGCTAATCTTTTCAACATGCATACTCTCTTACAGGCCGTTGTTGCTGCGCCATCGATATTTTTTTGTCCAAACGCATGCCGATGCCACCGCAGTGGAGTGCTCCACTGCAGCAGCCGACTGCCCAACAGCCGCCTCGGGCGACAGTTACACTGCAGCCGCAGCAACAGTTTCCACAAGCTTGGCATACGCCACCACAGCACCAGAGTGCCCACCAGCCGTCACAAGCAACAGGCTGGCAACAGCCACCGCCGCCACATATGCCGCAGCAACCGCCGACCTGGCAACACCAGCAACCCTTTCATGGCAGCTCTTACGACCCGTTCCGGCATTCGACAGACATGAGTGGCTACAGGAAGCCCCTGGTTAAATTTCTGGGCGTCTGTCAGCCCCGAGACATCTGTATCTCTGGGAGGAAGAATTTGTACGAGACTTTGAGAGGCAAGCAAATCAGGACTTCCCATGGATTTAATCTATCCCGGTTTGCTAGATCGATCTTCTCTCTCGGACGACAAAAACATGGTTTGAAGTGCACTTACCGGATCTGCAAAGTTGGAATTCCAGGAGGCGTTTACCGTCGTCCGGGGTGACGCAGCGCTACAACAGGAAGATGACACCGGGGCAGAGATCAGTAGAATTCTTGGCCAATATTCGGAATTGATGAGGTCAACCATGTGCGCAACAACCTGTTGCCTCTCTACAGAGAAAAGATGATTTTCGCGGACGTCTACATCTTCTGGCAACTAGAGGCAGCCTGTGCAGAAATAGAAGCAACAATTAATATTTGGCAGACAAAAATACCGTATGTAAGTATGGCCGATGCGTACACCAACAAGGCAGCAGCGGTGAATCTTTGTTACAATTGCGATTCGCTACACATTATTTTAAAGATTGTGGGGCCGCCCGATGACATGGACGCTCCACATCCCGAATTAGCGGATAATATTAAGGATTACTTTTCCGGCGCCAGAGCAGATCGAGCTGGCATGTGTAGGGCTGGCTGAGTGACCTTTCTTACGTGTCAAAATGGGGGAAACGTTATTTCCGACGCTGGCAGACACGGGCGCTAATTCTGCCCTAATAGCAGCCCCTTACTGGGACATGTTGGTTACGAGGGGCTTCCGGGTGACGCCTACGTCTGGTCGAGTAAAGTTAGCCGACTCTTCATTGCACGCAGAGCTCGTGGGAACCGCCTGGCAGCGAGTTTAAGTTGGTTCCCGTATGATCAACCATCGGTTCAACCTTCTTAAGGGTCTGAGGCAACCGTGCCTTATAGGCATTGATTTGTTGTTGAAATTAAAGGCCTCTATCGACGTTACCGGTTCATTATTGGTACTTAAACCCTTCCAGAAACAGTTGAACAAGACGGACGCGAGAGACTAAATTAAAACAATGTCGACGCGGGGTCAAGGTAATGAAGAAAAGCCAGCAAAAACTATTCCGTTTCTCCGATCGAGAGCTGCCTTAACCGAGACGAAACGTAGTTAGTTTAGCCAACGCCCGTCTGTGGCAGTTGGGCCATTAGACGCCGAGCCTCCCAGTAGCGCCTCGTTGTGTCGGCAGGAAGAAGTTTTAATCTGGAACAGGTCTCCAAGTGAGTGGCCACCATCCTTCCGGACGCGCACAGTGGACAGATGTCGGAGTCAGCAATTCCGACTCCGAGACGAAACGTGTGGATTCGAATACAAATAATATAAAAGTTGTATCAAGGAAGCCATCAGGAAGTCACGGCCCATCTCCTCATCAAACCATTGTGGAAAAATAAAAAAAGACATCCAAGAAAGAAGGGAAATGTGATACGACGGACTCCATATCCCCCAAAGAATCCATGACACAGGAGGAAGTGCACAAACCGTGTGAAGTTGAGCATTAAGCCACAAAGGAAAGAGAAAACCTTTTCTAGACGACTTAAGAGAAAAATGCAGAAATGCAGAAGCAAGCAAGCAAAGACGATTGGCTTAAACAACCAGACCCGAGATGGAGCCACACAAACCTCACAAATAATTGCACCAAGCAAGATATTTGTCGAAGCTGGAATCCAAAGAGACCACCGGAACAATGAGGCAGCCAAGCAAACTGTGCCATTCAGCAGCAGCCGCCACAGACCACCCCAAACTGAGCCACGCAACAGCAGTAGCAACCACGGCACACAAACTAAGCCACCCGGACAGCTGGAGACGGTGACGATACAAACTCACCAAATGGCAAGTAAGCATGAAACCCTTCTTTGCTGGAAAGAGGCCACTATCCCTAAAGCGTTCCCTAATAAATATCTTATTAGCTTATCACCAGTAAAAAAGCCACACTTTAAACCTGTATCAAGTGATGACTGGAATAAGTACCTAGTAGCCACGAACAATTCCATGTAGGTAAGAAAACCCTGGTGACCTCTACTTACTGCTTGCACGAAAAGGTCCATTTGACAATTTCATTTGCCAATAAAGGTAGAGAGGGCAAATATGACATCTCACGTGGGCTAGCACGCTGCTTTCCCCACACAAAAAAAGCGGCTGCAGCAGGATGACTTCAACAGACTACCAACCTTAAAACTAAACCAAGTGTCATGTAAGGCTATCTTAGGCCACAACAGGAAGCCAATAGTAATTGCTGACTTGACAAAGGACAAAATAGGCACATAATCGACGATATTAAAACCACTTTCAGAAGAAATAGCAAGCCTGGGCAAAGTCATAGAAATCGGGCTAGATGACTGTTCGGAAATGGATTCGGGTTGTGGAAAAACGACTTAGGTTATAAAAAACCATATCCCTGGGAAGGATTTAAAATTTTAACAGCGACCAGAGAAGGAGTCAAGTCCGTGATACATGCTGTAACGAATGCGTACGGTATAAAGGGGGCCGTTCTCCAAAAAGACTACAGGACTGTCGCATCAATCCTAATTAACGGCTCCGAAATAAAATATGATAGGGTCATAGTAGACAAGGGATGCCGGATCTTTATGAGTTTCTGCCATCAAAGCTGAGTGCAAAGAAATACTGGTACTCGGGCACTCCAACCCAATTCCTAACCTGAACAGGGAAAAAGTGTGCCCCTCTGGTTCAAAATTCCATAGGCCTGATATATATGGGGCAAAATTACAGAGAAACTATCGACCACACATCGCTGCCCCGCTGACCTATGCTTTGCATTAAAAGATTTATACAAAAACATTCACACTACAATCAAAGTAGTGACGTCACTTGAACAAATCCCGATTAGCCAAAACACGCCATTGCCAAACTATCCAAACAATATATACCTTACTTTCACTAAAATTGAAAAAAGGAGAGTTAATCAAGCAGGGAGTACAGGAATATGGAAATCAATGTTATACTGACCATGAACTGCAGGGTGGTTGCACAGACAACATAGCGATTGTAAGGCTAAATCGTGAGGAAAATCACATCTACCACAGCGTTCCACATGCTATTGCTGCCATTAGTAAGCACAAACAATCTTTGAAATACATAACAGCTGCTGCCGATGACTCTCTTTCAAGATTTATAGTGGCAACAACAAACAAAAACATCGATGAATGGAATCAGCTGTGGCTAATTACCTGTACGTCAAAACAAATTGTGACAGCTGAGGCCACTGCGTCAGAGAAAACAGACTCTGCACTTGACACCTGCTCAAGCCGTGGACCTAAACACTATAGTACTATACAGGCAATTAATACTCCCGACATGAGAACGCAGGATGGATGGTTAGACGATTGTGACCTCCAACAGTATATAGAGGGAATAGAACGAAAACTAAACGACCAAACGAAGCATACGCCACCACAGCACCAGAGTGCCCACCAGCCGTCAAACAACAGGCTGGCCACAGCCACCGCCGACCTGCCAACACCAGCAACCCTTTTATGGCCGCTCTTACGACCCGTTCCGGCATTCGAAAGACATGAGTGGCTACAGGAAGACCCTGGTTCAATTTCTGGGCGTCTGTCGTTCCCGAGACATGTTTCTCTGGGAGGAAGAATTTGTACGAGACTTTGAGAGGCAAGCAAATCAGGACTTCCGATGGATTTAATCTATCCTGGCTTGCTAAATCGATCTTCTCTCTCGGACGGCAAAAACATGGTTTGAAGTGCACTTACCGGATCGGCAGAGTTGGAATTCCAGGAGGCGTTCACTGTCGTCCGGGGTGACGCAGCGCTACTACAGGAAGATGAAACCGGGGCAGAGATCAGTAGAATTCTTGGCCAATATTCGGAATTGATGAGGTCAACCTTGTGCGCAACAACCTGTTGCCTCTCTACAGAGAAAAGTTGATTTTCGCGGACGTTTACAGCTTCCGGCAACTAGAGGCAGCCTGTGTAGAAATAGAAGCAACAATTAATATTGGGCAGACAAAAATACCGTATGTATGTATGGCCGATGCGTACACCAACAAGGCAGCAGCGGTGAATCTTTGTTACAATTGCGATTAGCTACACATTATTTTAAAGATTGTGGGGCCGCCCGATGACATGGACCCTCCACATCCCGAATATGCGGATTATATTAAGGATTACTTTTCCAGCGCCAGAGCAGATCGAGCTGGCATGTGTAGGGCTGGCTGAGTGACCTTTCTTACGTGTCAAAATAGGGGAAACGTTTTTTCCGACGCTGGTAGACACGGGCGCTAATTCTTCCCTAATAGCAGCCCCTTACTGGGACATTTTGGTTACGAGTGGCTTCCGGGTGACGCCTACGTCTGGTCGAGTAAAGTTAGCTGACTCTTCATTGCACGCAGAGCTCGTGGGAACCGCCTGGCAGCGAGTTTAACTTGGTTCCCGTATGGTCAACCATCGGTTCAACCTTCTTAAGGGCCTGAGGCAACAGTGCCTTATAGGCATTGATTTGTTGATGAAATTAAAGGCCTCCATCGACGTGGCAGGCTTATTATTGGTACTAAAACCCTAACAGTTAAACAGTTGAACAAGACGGCCGCGAGAAACTAAATTAAAACAATGTCAACGCGGGGTCCAGGCAATGAAGAGAAGCCAGCAAATACTATGCCGTTTCTCCGATCGCGAGTTGCCTTAACCAAAATGAAACGTGTGGATCCGACTACAAATAATAAAAAAAATTTATCAAGGAAGCCACCAGGAAGTCTCGGCCCATCTCCTCTTCAAACCATTGTGGAAAAAATAAAAAAAGATATGCAAGAAAGGAAAAGCAAGGCAACGTTTCCAGAAGTCTTCCTCCCCCTTCAAAGAATTTAAGGGTTGTACAGTCGCGGCGCAACTCTAGTGGTTCAATGGCTGTTTGACACTCCAAGGCTGTGATAGGGGTCGATTTGGCAGCCCCACTGATAGCTTTCAGCGCATTATTTCGGGCAATGTCCAGTTTTCGCATGTTAGCGACACTTGCTGTACAGAAGGCTTCGCAGCAGTATTAAATAAGGGGTCTTATGTATGATTTGTAGTTGGTGACTAGGACATCTTGCGTTGCACCCCAAGTGGTACCTGCTAATCTTTTCAACATGCATACTCTCTTACAGGCCTTTGTTGCTGCGCCATCGATATTTTTTGGTCCAAACGCATGCCGATGCCACCGCAGTGGAGTGCTCCACTGCAGCAGCCGACTGCCCAACAGCCGCCTCGGGCGACAGTTACACAGCAGCCGCAGCAACAGTTTCCACAAGCTTGGCATACGCCACCACAGCACCAGAGTGCCCACCAGCCGTCACAAGCAACAGGCTGGCCACAGCCACCGCCGCCACATATGCCGCAGCAACCGCCGACCTGGCAACACCAGCAACCCTTTCATGGCAGCTCTTACGACCCGTTCCGGCATTCGACAGACATGAGTGGCTACAGGAAGCCCCTGGTTAAATTTCTGGGCGTCTGTCAGTCCCGAGACATCTGTATCTCTGGGAGGAAGAATTTGTACGAGACTTTGAGAGGCAAGCAAATCAGGATTTCCCATGGATTTAATCTATCCCGGTTTGCTAGATCGATCTTCTCTCTTGGACGACAAAAACATGGTTTGAAGTGCACTTACCGGATCTGCAAAGTTGGAATTCCAGGAGGCGTTTACCGTCGTCCGGGGTGACGCAGCGCTACTACAGGAAGATGACACCGGGGCAGAGATCAGTAGAATTCTTGGCCAATATTCGGAATTGATGAGGTCAACCTTGTGCGCAACAACCTGTTGCCTCTCTACAGAGAAAAGTTTATTTTCGCGGACGTCTACATCTTCCGGCAACTAGAGGCAGCCTGTGCAGAAATAGAAGCAACAATTAATATTTGGCAGACAAAAATACCGTATGTAAGTATGGCCGATGCGTACACCAACAAGGCAGCAGCGGTGAATCTTTGTTACAATTGCGATTCGCTACACATTACTTTAAAGATTGTGGGGCCGCCCGATGACGTGGACGCTCCACATCCCGAATTTGCGGATAATATTAAGGATTACTTTTCCGACAATTTCATTTGCCAATAAAGGTAGAGAGGGCAAATATGACATCTCACGTGGGCTAGCACGCTGCTTTCCCCACACAAAAAAAGCGCCTGCAGCAGGATGACTTCAACAGACTACCAACCTTAAAACTAAAACAAGTGACATGTAAGGCTATCTTAGGCCACAACAGGAAGCCAATAGTAATTGCTGACTTGACAAAGGACAAAATAGGCACATAATCGACGATATTAAAACCACTTTCAGAAGAAATTGCAAGCCTGGGCAAAGTCATAGAAATCGGGCTAGATGACTGTTCGGAAATGGATTCGGGTGTTGGAAAAACGACTTAGGTTATAAAAAACCATATCCCTGGGAAGGATTTAAAATTTTAACAGCGACCAGAGAAGGAGTCAAGTCCGTGATACATGCTGTAACGAATGCGTACGGTATAAAGGGGGCCGTTCTCCAAAAAGACTACAGGACTGTCGCATCAATCCTAATTAACGGCTCCGAAATAAAATTTGATAGGGTCATAGTAGACAAGGGATAGCTACTCCATGCCGGATCTTTATGAGTTTCTGCCATCAAAGCTGAGTGCAAAGAAATACTGGTACTCGGGCACTCCAACCCAATTCCTAACCTGGACAGGGAAAAAGTGTGCCCCTCTGGTTTAAAATTCCATAGGCCTGATATATATGGGGCAAAATTACAGAGGAAATATCGACCACACATCGCTGCCCCGCTGACCTATACTTTGCATTAAAAGATTTATACAAAAACATTCACACTACAATCAAAGTAGTGACGTCACTTGAACAAATCCCGATTAGCCAAAACACGCCATTGCCAAACTATCCAAACAATATATACCTTACTTTCACTAAAATTGAAAAAAGGAGAGTTAATCAAGCAGGGAGTACAGGAATATGGAAATCAATGTTATACTGACCATGAACTGCAGGGTGGTTGCACAGACAACATAGCGATTGTAAGGCTAAATCGTGAGGAAAATCACATCTACCACAGCGTTCCACATGCTATTGCTGCCATTAGTAAGCACAAACAATCTTTGAAATACATAACAGCTGCTGCCGATGACTCTCTTTCAAGATTTATAGTGGCAACAACAAACAAAAACATCGATGAATGGAATCAGCTGTGGCTAATTACCTGTACGTCAAAACAAATTGTGACAGCTGAGGCCACTGCGTCAGAGAAAACAGACTCTGCACTTGACACCTGCTCAAGCCGTGGACCTAAACACTATAGTACCATACAGGCAATTAATACTCCCGACATGAGAACGCAGGATGGATGGTTAGACGATTGTGACCTCCAACAGTATATAGAGGGAATAGAACGAAAACTAAACGACCAAACGAAGCATACGCCACCACAGCACCAGAGTGCCCACCAGCCGTCAAACAACAGGCTGGCCACAGCCACCGCCGACCTGCCAACACCAGCAACCCTTTTATGGCCGCTCTTACGACCCGTTCCGGCATTCGAAAGACATGAGTGGCTACAGGAATACAGGAAGACCCTGGTTAAATTTCTGGGCGTCTGTCGTTCCCGAGACATCTGTTTCTCTGGGAGGAAGAATTTGTACGAGACTTTGAGAGGCAAGCAAATCAGGACTTCCGATGGATTTAATCTATCCTGGCTTGCTAAATCGATCTTCTCTCTCGGACGGCAAAAACATGGTTTGAAGTGCACTTACCGGATCGGCAGAGTTGGAATTCCAGGAGGCGTTCACTGTCGTCCGGGGTGACGCAGCGCTACTACAGGAAGATGAAACCGGGGCAGAGATCAGTAGAATTCTTGGCCAATATTCGGAATTGATGAGGTCAACCTTGTGCGCAACAACCTGTTGCCTCTCTACAGAGAAAAGTTGATTTTCGCGGACGTTTACAGCTTCCGGCAACTAGAGGCAGCCTGTGTAGAAATAGAAGCAACAATTAATATTGGGCAGACAAAAATACCGTATGTATGTATGGCCGATGCGTACACCAACTTAAAGGCAGCAGCGGTGAGCCTTTGTTACAATTGCGATTCGCTAAAACATTTTTTTTACGATTGAGGGGCCGCCCGCCGTGAATTTTGCGGATATTGTGGCCTAAAGGGCGTGGATGAACACAGTGAGTGCCCACAAAGTCAGAGGGCGAAATACTGGAAGACCGCTAACCACGGAACCAGCAACACCACCGATGACATGGACCCTCCACATCCCGAATATGCGGATTATATTAAGGATTACTTTTCCAGCGCCAGAGCAGATCGAGCTGGCATGTGTAGGGCTGGCTGAGTGACCTTTCTTACGTGTCAAAATAGGGGAAACGTTTTTTCCGACGCTGGTAGACACGGGCGCAAATTCTTCCCTAATAGCAGCCCCTTACTGGGACATTTTGGTTACGAGTGGCTTCCGGGTGACGCCTACGTCTGGTCGAGTAAAGTTAGCCGACTCTTCATTGCACGCAGAGCTCGTGGGAACCGCCTGGCAGCGACTTTAACTTGGTTCCCGTAGGGTCAACTATCGGTTCAACCTTCTTAAGGGTCTGAGGCAACAGTGCCTTATAGGCATTGATTTGTTGATGAAATTAAAGGCCTCCATCGACGTGGCAGGTTTATTATTGGTACTAAAACCCTAACAGTTAAACAGTTGAACAAGACGGCCGCGAGAAACTAAATTAAAACAATGTCAACGCGGGGTCCAGGCAATGAAGAGAAGCCAGCAAATACTATGCCGTTTCTCCGATCGCGAGTTGCCTTAACCAAAATGAAACGTGTGGATCCGACTACAAATAATAAAAAAGTTGTATCAAGGAAGCCACCAGGAAGTCACGGCCCATCTCCTCTTCAAACCATTGTGGAAAAAATAAAAAAAGACATCCAAGAAAGGAAAAGCAAGGCATCGTTTCCAGAAGTCTTCCTCCTCCTTCAAAGAATTTCAGGGTTGTACAGTCGCGGCGCAACTCTAGTGGTTCAATGTCTGTTTGACACTCCAAGGCTGTGATAGGGGTCGATTTGGCAGCCCCACTGATAGCTTTCAGCGCATTATTTCGGGCAATGTCCAGTTTTCGCATGTTAGCGACACTTGCTGTACAGAAGGCTTCGCAGCAGTATTAAATAAGGGGTCTTATGTACGATTTGTAGTTGGTGACTAGGACATCTTGCGTTGCACCCCAAGTGGTACCTGCTAATCTTTTCAACATGCATACTCTCTTACAGGCCTTTGTTGCTGCGCCATCGATATTTTTTTGTCCAAACGCATGCCGATGCCACCGCAGTGGAGTGCTCCACTGCAGCAGCCGACTGCCCAACAGCCGCCTCGGGCGACAGTTACACTGCAGCCGCAGCAACAGTTTCCACAAGCTTGGCATACGCCACCACAGCACCAGAGTGCCCACCAGCCGTCACAAGCAACAGGCTGGCAACAGCCACCGCCGCCACATATGCCGCAGCAACCGCCGACCTGGCAACACCAGCAACCCTTTCATGGCAGCTCTTACGACCCGTTCCGGCATTCGACAGACATGAGTGGCTACAGGAAGCCCCTGGTTAAATTTCTGGGCGTCTGTCAGTCCCGAGACATCTGTATCTCTGGGAGGAAGAATTTGTACGAGACTTTGAGAGGCAAGCAAATCAGGACTTCCCATGGATTTAATCTATCCCGGTTTGCTAGATCGATCTTCTCTCTCGGACGACAAAAACATGGTTTGAAGTGCACTTACCGGATCTGCAAAGTTGGAATTCCAGGAGGCGTTTACCGTCGTCCGGGCTGACGCAGCGCTACAACAGGAAGATGAAACCGGGGCAGAGATCAGTAGAATTCTTGGCCAATATTCGGAATTGAAGAGGTCAACCTTGTGCGCAACAACCTGTTGCCTCTCTACAGAGAAAAGTTGATTTTCGCGGACGTCTACATCTTCCGGCAACTAGAGGCAGCCTGTGCAGAAATAGAAGCAACAATTAATATTTGGCAGACAAAAATACCGTATGTAAGTATGGCCGATGCGTACACCAACAAGGCAGCAGCGGTGAATCTTTGTTACAATTGCGATTAGCTACACATTATTTTAAAGATTGTGGGGCCGCCCGATGACATGGACCCTCCACATCCCGAATATGCGGATTATATTAAGGATTACTTTTCCAGCGCCAGAGCAGATCGAGCTGGCATGTGTAGGGCTGGCTGAGTGACCTTTCTTACGTGTCAAAATAGGGGAAACGTTTTTTCCGACGCTGGTAGACACGGGCGCTAATTCTTCCCTAATAGCAGCCCCTTACTGGGACATTTTGGTTACGAGTGGCTTCCGGGTGACGCCTACGTCTGGTCGAGTAAAGTTAGCCGACTCTTCATTGCACGCAGAGCTCGTGGGAACCGCCTGGCAGCGAGTTTAACTTGGTTCCCGTATGGTCAACCATCGGTTCAACCTTCTTAAGGGCCTGAGGCAACAGTGCCTTATAGGCATTGATTTGTTGATGAAATTAAAGGCCTCCATCGACGTGGCAGGCTTATTATTGGTACTAAAACCCTAACAGTTAAACAGTTGAACAAGACGGCCGCGAGAAACTAAATTAAAACAATGTCAACGCGGGGTCCAGGCAATGAAGAGAAGCCAGCAAATACTATGCCGTTTCTCCGATCGCGAGTTGCCTTAACCAAAATGAAACGTGTGGATCCGACTACAAATAATAAAAAAAATTTATCAAGGAAGCCACCAGGAAGTCTCGGCCCATCTCCTCTTCAAACCATTGTGGAAAAAATAAAAAAAGACATCCAAGAAAGGAAAAGCAAGGCAACGTTTCCAGAAGTCTTCCTCCTCCTTCAAAGAATATAAGGGTTGTACAGTCGCGGCGCAACTCTAGTGGTTCAATGTCTGTTTGACACTCCAAGGCTGTGATAGGGGTGGATTTGGCAGCCTCACTGATAGCTTTCAGCGCATTATTTCGGGCAATGTCCAGTCTTCGCATGTTAGCGACACTTGCTGTACAGAAGGCTTCGCAGCAGTATTAAATAAGGGGTCTTATGTATGATTTGTAGTTGGTGACTAGGACATCTTGCGTTGCACCCCAAGTGGTACCTGCTAATCTTTTCAACATGCATACTCTCTTACAGGCCTTTGTTGCTGCGCCATCGATATTTTTTGGTCCAAACGCATGCCGATGCCACCGCAGTGGAGTGCTCCACTGCAGCAGCCGACTGCCCAACAGCCGCCTTGGGCGACAGTTACACAGCAGCCGCAGCAACAGTTTCCACAAGCTTGGCATACGCCACCACAGCACCAGAGTGCCCACCAGCCGTCACAAGCAACAGGCTGGCCACAGCCACCGCCGCCACATATGCCGCAGCAACCGCCGACCTGGCAACACCAGCAACCCTTTCATGGCAGCTCTTACGACCCGTTCCGGCATTCGACAGACATGAGTGGCTACAGGAAGCCCCTGGTTAAATTTCTGGGCGTCTGTCAGTCCCGAGACATCTGTATCTCTGGGAGGAAGAATTTGTACGAGACTTTGAGAGGCAAGCAAATCAGGATTTCCCATGGATTTAATCTATCCCGGTTTGCTAGATCGATCTTCTCTCTTGGACGACAAAAACATGGTTTGAAGTGCACTTACCGGATCTGCAAAGTTGGAATTCCAGGAGGCGTTTACCGTCGTCCGGGGTGACGCAGCGCTACTACAGGAAGATGACACCGGGGCAGAGATCAGTAGAATTCTTGGCCAATATTCGGAATTGATGAGGTCAACCTTGTGCGCAACAACCTGTTGCCTCTCTACAGAGAAAAGTTGATTTTCGCGGACGTCTACATCTTCCGGCAACTAGAGGCAGCCTGTGCACAAATAGAAGCAACAATTAATATTTGGCAAACAAAAATACCGTATGTAAGTATGGCCGATGCGTACACCAACAAGGCAGCAGCGGTGAATCTTTGTTACAATTGCGATTCGCTACACATTATTTTAAAGATTGTGGGGCCGCCCGATGACATGGACCCTCCACATCCCGAATTTGCGGATAATATTAAGGATTACTTTTCCGGCGCCAGAGCAGATCGAGCTGGCATGTGTAGGGCTGGCTGAGTGACCTTTCTTACGTGTCAAAATGGGGGAAACGTTATTTCCGACGCTGGCAGACACGGGCGCTAATTCTGCCCTAATAGCAGCCCCTTACTGGGACATGTTGGTTACGAGGGGCTTCTGGGTGACGCCTACGTCTGGTCGAGTAAAGTTAGCCGACTCTTCATTGCACGCAGAGCTCGTGGGAACCGCCTGGCAGCGAGTTTAAGTTGGTTCCCGTATGATCAACCATCGGTTCAACCTTCTTAAGGGTCTGAGGCAACCGTGCCTTATAGGCATTGATTTGCTGTTGAAATTAAAGGCCTCTATCGACGTGGCAGGTTCATAATTGGTACTTAAACCCTTACAGAAACAGTTGAACAAGACGGACGCGAGAGATTAAATTAAAACAATGTCGACGCGGGGTCAAGGTAATGAAAAAAAGCCAGCAAATACTATTCCGTTTCTCCGATCGAAAGCTGCCTTAACCGAGACGAAACGTGTGGATTCGAATACAAATAATATAAAAGTTGCATCAAGGAAGCCACCAGGAAGTCACGGCCCATCTCCTCATCAAACCATTGTGGAAAAATAAAAAAAGACATCCAAGAAAGAAGGGAAATGTGATACGACGGACTCCATATCCCCCAAAGAATCCATGACACAGGAGGAAGTGCACAAACCGTGTGAAGTTGAGCATAAAGCCACAAAGGAAAGAGAAAACCTTTCCTAGACGACTTAAGAGAAAAATGCAGAAATGCAGAAGCAAGCAAGCAAAGACGATTGGCTTCAAACTCACCAAATGGCAAGTAAGCATGAAACCCTTCTTTGCTGGAAAGAGGCCACTATCCCTAAAGCGTTCCCTAATAAATATCTTATTAGCTTATCACCAGTAAAAAAGCCACACTTTAAACCTGTATCAAGTGATGACTGGAATAAGTACCTATTAGCCACGAACAATTCCATGTAGGTAAGAAAACCCTGGTGACCTCTACTTACTGCTTGCACGAAAAGGTCCATTTGACAATTTCATTTGCCAATAAAGGTAGAGAGGGCAAATATGACATCTCACGTGGGCTAGCACGCTGCTTTCCCCACACAAAAAAAGCGCCTGCAGCAGGATGACTTCAACAGACTACCAACCTTAAAACTAAACCAAGTGACATGTAAGGCTATCTTAGGCCACAACAGGAAGCCAATAGTAATTGCTGACTTGACAAAGGACAAAATAAGCACATAATCGACGATATTAAAACCACTTTCAGAAGAAATTGCAAGCCTGGGCAAAGTCATAGAAATCGGGCTAGATGACTGTTCGGAAATGGATTCGGGTGTTGGAAAAACGACTTAGGTTATAAAAAACCATATCCCTGGGAAGGATTTAAAATTTTAACAGCGACCAGAGAAGGAGTCAAGTCCGTGATACATGCTGTAACGAATGCGTACGGTATAAAGGGGGCCGTTCTCCAAAAAGACTACAGGACTGTCGCATCAATCCTAATTAACGGCTCCGAAATAAAATTTGATAGGGTCATAGTAGACAAGGGATAGCTACTCCATGCCGGATCTTTATGAGTTTCTGCCATCAAAGCTGAGTGCAAAGAAATACTGGTACTCGGGCACTCCAACCCAATTCCTAACCTGGACAGGGAAAAAGTGTGCCCCTCTGGTTTAAAATTCCATAGGCCTGATATATATGGGGCAAAATTACAGAGGAAATATCGACCACACATCGCTGCCCCGCTGACCTATACTTTGCATTAAAAGATTTATACAAAAACATTCACACTACAATCAAAGTAGTGACGTCACTTGAACAAATCCCGATTAGCCAAAACACGCCATTGCCAAACTATCCAAACAATACATACCTTACTTTCACTAAAATTGAAAAAAGGAGAGTTAATCAAGCAGGGAGTACAGGAATATGGAAATCAATGTTATACTGACCATGAACTGCAGGGTGGTTGCACAGACAACATAGCGATTGTAAGGCTAAATCGTGAGGAAAATCACATCTACCACAGCGTTCCACATGCTATTGCTGCCATTAGTAAGCACAAACAATCTTTGAAATACATAACAGCTGCTGCCGATGACTCTCTTTCAAGATTTATAGTGGCAACAACAAACAAAAACATCGATGAATGGAATCAGCTGTGGCTAATTACCTGTACGTCAAAACAAATTGTGACAGCTGAGGCCACTGCGTCAGAGAAAACAGACTCTGCACTTGACACCTGCTCAAGCCGTGGACCTAAACACTATAGTACTATACAGGCAATTAATACTCCCGACATGAGAACGCAGGATGGATGGTTAGACGATTGTGACCTCCAACAGTATATAGAGGGAATAGAACGAAAACTAAACGACCAAACGAAGCATACGCCACCACAGCACCAGAGTGCCCACCAGCCGTCAAACAACAGGCTGGCCACAGCCACCGCCGACCTGGCAACACCAGCAACCCTTTTATGGCCGCTCTTACGACCCGTTCCGGCATTCGAAAGACATGAGTGGCTACAGGAAGACCCTGGTTCAATTTCTGGGCGTCTGTCGTTCCCGAGACATCTGTTTCTCTGGGAGGAAGAATTTGTACGAGACTTTGAGAGGCAAGCAAATCAGGACTTCCGATGGATTTAATCTATCCTGGCTTGCTAGATCGATCTTCTCCCTCGGACGGCAAAAACATGGTTTGAAGTGCACTTACCGGATCTGCAGAGTTGGAATTCCAGGAGGCGTTCACTGTCGTCCGGGGTGACGCAGCGCTGCTACAGGAAGATGAAACCGGGGCAGAGATCAGTAGAATTCTTGGCCAATATTCGGAATTGATGAGGTCAACCTTGCGCGCAACAACCTGTCGCCTCTCTACAGAGAAAAGTTGATTTTCGCGGACGTTTACAGCTTCCGGCAACTAGAGGCAGCCTGTGTAGAAATAGAAGCAAATATTAATATTGGGCAGACAAAAATACCGTATGTATGTATGGCCGATGCGTACACCAACTTAAAGGCAGCAGCGGTGAGCCTTTGTTACAATTGCGATTCGCTAAAACATTTTTTTTACGATTGAGGGGCCGCCCGCCGTGAATTTTGCGGATATTGTGGCCTAAAGGGCGTGGATGAACACAGTGAGTGCCCACAAAGTCGGAGGGCGAAATACTGGAAGACCGCTAACCACGGAACCAGCAACACCACCGATGACATGGACCCTCCACATCCCGAATATGCGGATTATATTAAGGATTACTTTTCCAGCGCCAGAGCAGATCGAGCTGGCATGTGTAGGGCTGGCTGAGTGACCTTTCTTACGTGTCAATATAGGGGAAACGTTTTTTCCGACGCTGGTAGACACGGGCGCTAATTCTTCCCTAATAGCAGCCGCTTACTGGGACATTTTGGTTACGAGTGGCTTCCGGGTGACGCCTACGTCTGGTTGAGTAAAGTTAGCCGACTCTTCATTGCACGCAGAGCTCGTGGGAACCGCCTGGCAGCGAGTTTAACTTGGTTCCCGTATAGTCAACCATCGGTTCAACCTTCTTAAGGGTCTGAGGCAACAGTGCCTTATAGGCATTGATTTGTTGATGAAATTAAAGGCCTCCATCGACGTGGCAGGTTTATTATTGGTACTAAAACCCTAACAGTTAAACAGTTGAACAAGACGGCCGCGAGAAACTAAATTAAAACAATGTCAACGCGGGGTCCAGGCAATGAAGAGAAGCCAGCAAATACTATGCCGTTTCTCCGATCGCGAGTTGCCTTAACCAAAATGAAACGTGTGGATGCGACTACAAATAATAAAAAAAATTTATCAAGGAAGCCACCAGGAAGTCTCGGCCCATCTCCTCTTCAAACCATCGTGGAAAAAATAAAAAAAGACATCCAAGAAAGGAAAAGCAAGGCAACGTTTCCAGAAGTCTTCCTCCTCCTTCAAAGAATTTAAGGGTTGTACAGTCGCGGCGCAACTCTAGTAGTTCAATGTCTGTTTGACACTCCAAGGCTGTGATAGGGGTGGATTTGGCAGCCTCACTGATAGCTTTCAGCGCATTATTTCGGGCAATGTCCCGTCTTCGCATGTTAGCGACACTTGCTGTACAGAAGGCTTCGCAGCAGTATTAAATAAGGGGTCTTATGTATGATTTGTAGTTGGTGACTAGGACATCTTGCGTTGCACCCCAAGTGGTACCTGCTAATCTTTTCAACATGCATACTCTCTTACAGGCCTTTGTTGCTGCGCCATCGATATTTTTTAGTCCATACGCATGCCGATGCCACCGCAGTGGAGTGCTCCACTGCAGCAGCCGACTGCCCAACAGCCGCCTCGGGCGACAGTTACACAGCAGCCGCAGCAACAGTTTCCACAAGCTTGGCATACGCCACCACAGCACCAGAGTGCCCACCAGCCGTCACAAGCAACAGGCTGGCCACAGCCACCGCCGCCACATATGCCGCAGCAACCGCCGACCTGGCAACACCAGCAACCCTTTCATGGCAGCTCTTACGACCCGTTCCGGCATTCGACAGACATGAGTGGCTACAGGAAGCCCCTGGTTAAATTTCTGGGCGTCTGTCAGTCCCGAGACATCTGTATCTCTGGGAGGAAGAATTTGTACGAGACTTTGAGAGGCAAGCAAATCAGGACTTCCCATGGATTTAATCTATCCCGGTTTGCTAGATCGATCTTCTCTCTCGGACGACAAAAACATGGTTTGAAGTGCACTTACCGGATCTGCAGAGTTGGAATTCCAGGAGGCGTTCACTGTCGTCCGGGGTGACGCAGCGCTACTACAGGAAGATGAAACCGGGGCAGAGATCAGTAGAATTCTTGGCCAATATTCGGAATTGATGAGGTCAACCTTGTGCGCAACAACCTGTTGCCTCTCTACAGAGAAAAGTTGATTTTCGCGGACGTCTACATCTTCCGGCAACTAGAGGCAGCCTGTGCAGAAATAGAAGCAACAATTAATATTTGGCAGACAAAAATACCGTATGTAAGTATGGCCGATGCGTACACCAACAAGGCAGCAGCGGTGAATCTTTGTTACAATTGCGATTCGCTACACATTATTTTAAAGATTGTGGGGCCGCCCGATGACATGGACCCTCCACATCCCGAATTTGCGGATAATATTAAGGATTACTTTTCCGGCGCCAGAGCAGATCGAGCTGGCATGTGTAGGGCTGGCTGAGTGACTTTTCTTACGTGTCAAAATGGGGGAAACGTTATTTCCGACGCTGGTAGACACGGGCGCTAATTCTGCCCTAATAGCAGCCCCTTACTGGGACATGTTGGTTACGAGTGGCTTCCGGGTGACGCCTACGTCTGGTCGAGTAAAGTTAGCCGACTCTTCATTGCACGCAGAGCTCGTGGGAACCGCCTGGCAGCGAGTTTAACTTGGTTCCCGTATGGTCAACCATCGGTTCAACCTTCTTAAGGGTCTGAGGCAACAGTGCCTTATAGGCATTGATTTGTTGATGAAATTAAAGGCCTCCATCGACGTGGCAGGTTTATTATTGGTACTAAAACCCTAACAGTTAAACAGTTGAACAAGACGGCCGCGAGAAACTAAATTAAAACAATGTCAACGCGGGGTCCAGGCAATGAAGAGAAGCCAGCAAATACTATGCCGTTTCTCCGATCGCGAGTTGCCTTAACCAAAATGAAACGTGTGGATCCGACTACAAATAATAAAAAAATTTTATCAAGGAAGCCACCAGGAAGTCTCGGCCCATCTCCTCTTCAAACCATTGTGGAAAAAATAAAAAAAGACATCCAAGAAAGGAAAAGCAAGGCAACGTTTCCAGAAGTCTTCCTCCTCCTTCAAAGAATTTAAGGGTTGTACAGTCGCGGCGCAACTCTAGTGGTTCAATGTCTGTTTGACACTCCAAGGCTGTGATAGGGGTGGATTTGGCAGCCTCACTGATAGCTTTCAGCGCATTATTTCGGGCAATGTCCAGTCTTCGCATGTTAGCGACACTTGCTGTACAGAAGGCTTCGCAGCAGTATTAAATAAGGGGTCTTATGTATGATTTGTAGTTGGTGACTAGGACATCTTGCGTTGCACCCCAAGTGGTACCTGCTAATCTTTTCAACATGCATACTCTCTTACAGGCCTTTGTTGCTGCGCCATCGATATTTTTTTGTCCAAACGCATGCCGATGCCACCGCAGTGGAGTGCTCCACTGCAGCAGCCGACTGCCCAACAGCCGCCTCGGGCGACAGTTACACAGCAGCCGCAGCAACAGTTTCCACAAGCTTGGCATACGCCACCACAGCACCAGAGTGCCCACCAGCCGTCACAAGCAACAGGCTGGCAACAGCCACCGCCGCCACATATGCCGCAGCAACCGCCGACCTGGCAACACCAGCAACCCTTTCATGGCAGCTCTTACGACCCGTTCCGGCATTCGACAGACATGAGTGGCTACAGGAAGCCCCTGGTTAAATTTCTGGGCGTCTGTCAGTCCCGAGACATCTGTATCTCTGGGAGGAAGAATTTGTACGAGACTTTGAGAGGCAAGCAAATCAGGACTTCCCATGGATTTAATCTATCCCGGTTTGCTAGATCGATCTTCTCTCTCGGACGACAAAAACATGGTTTGAAGTGCACTTACCGGATCTGCAGAGTTGGAATTCCAGGAGGCGTTCACTGTCGTCCGGGGTGACGCAGCGCTACTACAGGAAGATGAAACCGGGGCAGAGATCAGTAGAATTCTTGGCCAATATTCGGAATTGATGAGGTCAACCTTGTGCGCAACAACCTGTTGCCTCTCTACAGAGAAAAGTTGATTTTCGCGGACGTCTACATCTTCCGGCAACTAGAGGCAGCCTGTGCAGAAATAGAAGCAACAATTAATATTTGGCAGACAAAAATACCGTATGTAAGTATGGCCGATGCGTACACCAACAAGGCAGCAGCGGTGAATCTTTGTTACAATTGCGATTCGCTACACATTATTTTAAAGATTGTGGGGCCGCCCGATGACATGGACGCTCCACATCCCGAATTTGCGGATAATATTAAGGATTACTTTTCCGGCGCCAGAGCAGATCGAGCTGGCATGTGTAGGGCTGGCTGAGTGACCTTTCTTACGTGTCAAAATGGGGGAAACGTTATTTCCGACGCTGGCAGACACGGGCGCTAATTCTGCCCTAATAGCAGCCCCTTACTGGGACATGTTGGTTACGAGGGGCTTCCGGGTGACGCCTACGTCTGGTCGAGTAAAGTTAGCCGACTCTTCATTGCACGCAGAGCTCGTGGGAACCGCCTGGCAGCGAGTTTAAGTTGGTTCCCGTATGATCAACCATCGGTTCAACCTTCTTAAGGGTCTGAGGCAACCGTGCCTTATAGGCATTGATTTGCTGTTGAAATTAAAGGCCTCTATCGACGTGGCAGGTTCATAATTGGTACTTAAACCCTTACAGAAACAGTTGAACAAGACGGACGCGAGAGATTAAATTAAAACAATGTCGACGCGGGGTCAAGGTAATGAAGAAAAGCCAGCAAATACTATTCCGTTTCTCCGATCGAAAGCTGCCTTAACCGAGACGAAACGTGTGGATTCGAATACAAATAATATAAAAGTTGCATCAAGGAAGCCACCAGGAAGTCACGGCCCATCTCCTCATCAAACCATTGTGGAAAAATAAAAAAAGACATCCAAGAAAGAAGGGAAATGTGATACGACGGACTCCATATCCCCCAAAGAATCCATGATACAGGAGGAAGTGCACAAACCGTGTGAAGTTGAGCATAAAGCCACAAAGGAAAGAGAAAACCTTTTCTAGACGACTTAAGAGAAAAATGCAGAAATGCAGAAGCAAGCAAGCAAAGACGATTGGCTTAAACAACCAGACCCGAGATGGAGCCACACAAACCTCACAAATAATTGCACCAAGCAAGATATTTGTCGAAGCTGGAATCCAAAGAGACCACCGGAACAATGAGGCAGCCAAGCAAACTGTGCCATTCAGCAGCAGCCGCCACAGACCACCCCAAACTGAGCCACGCAACAGCAGTAGCAACCACGGCACACAAACTAAGCCACCCGGACAGCTGGAGACGGTGACGATACAAACTCACCAAATGGCAAGTAAGCATGAAACCCTTCTTTGCTGGAAAGAGGCCACTATCCCTAAAGCGTTCCCTAATAAATATCTTATTAGCTTATCACCAGTAAAAAAGCCACACTTTAAACCTGTATCAAGTGATGACTGGAATAAGTACCTATTAGCCACGAACAATTCCATGTAGGTAAGAAAACCCTGGTGACCTCTACTTACTGCTTGCACGAAAAGGTCCATTTGACAATTTCATTTGCCAATAAAGGTAGAGAGGGCAAATATGACATCTCACGTGGGCTAGCACGCTGCTTTCCCCACACAAAAAAAGCGCCTGCAGCAGGATGACTTCAACAGACTACCAACCTTAAAACTAAACCAAGTGACATGTAAGGCTATCTTAGGCCACAACAGGAAGCCAATAGTAATTGCTGACTTGACAAAGGACAAAATAAGCACATAATCGACGATATTAAAACCACTTTCAGAAGAAATTGCAAGCCTGGGCAAAGTCATAGAAATCGGGCTAGATGACTGTTCGGAAATGGATTCGGGTGTTGGAAAAACGACTTAGGTTATAAAAAACCATATCCCTGGGAAGGATTTAAAATTTTAACAGCGACCAGAGAAGGAGTCAAGTCCGTGATACATGCTGTAACGAATGCGTACGGTATAAAGGGGGCCGTTCTCCAAAAAGACTACAGGACTGTCGCATCAATCCAAATTAACGGCTCCGAAATAAAATATGATAGGGTCATAGTAGACAAGGGATAGCTACTCCATGCCGGATCTTTATGAGTTTCTGCCATCAAAGCTGAGTGCAAAGAAATACTGGTACTCGGGCACTCCAACCCAATTCCTAACCTGAACAGGGAAAAAGTGTGCCCCTCTGGTTCAAAATTCCATAGGCCTGATATATATGGGGCAAAATTACAGAGAAACTATCGACCACACATCGCTGCCCCGCTGACCTATGCTTTGCATTAAAAGATTTATACAAAAACATTCACACTACAATCAAAGTAGTGACGTCACTTGAACAAATCCCGATTAGCCAAAACACGCCATTGCCAAACTATCCAAACAATATATACCTTACTTTCACTAAAATTGAAAAAAGGAGAGTTAATCAAGCAGGGAGTACAGGAATATGGAAATCAATGTTATACTGACCATGAACTGCAGGGTGGTTGCACAGACAACATAGCGATTGTAAGGCTAAATCGTGAGGAAAATCACATCTACCACAGCGTTCCACATGCTATTGCTGCCATTAGTAAGCACAAACAATCTTTGAAATACATAACAGCTGCTGCCGATGACTCTCTTTCAAGATTTATAGTGGCAACAACAAACAAAAACATCGATGAATGGAATCAGCTGTGGCTAATTACCTGTACGTCAAAACAAATTGTGACAGCTGAGGCCACTGCGTCAGAGAAAACAGACTCTGCACTTGACACCTGCTCAAGCCGTGGACCTAAACACTATAGTACTATACAGGCAATTAATACTCCCGACATGAGAACGCAGGATGGATGGTTAGACGATTGTGACCGCCAACAGTATATAGAGGGAATAGAACGAAAACTAAACGACCAAACGAAGCATACGCCACCACAGCACCAGAGTGCCCACCAGCCGTCAAACAACAGGCTGGCCACAGCCACCGCCGACCTGGCAACACCAGCAACCCTTTTATGGCCGCTCTTACGACCCGTTCCGGCATTCGAAAGACATGAGTGGCTACAGGAAGACCCTGGTTAAATTTCTGGGCGTCTGTCGTTCCCGAGACATCTGTTTCTCTGGGAGGAAGAATTTGTACGAGACTTTGAGAGGCAAGCAAATCAGGACTTCCGATGGATTTAATCTATCCTGGCTTGCTAGATCGATCTTCTCTCTCGGACGGCAAAAACATGGTTTGAAGTGCACTTACCGGATCTGCAGAGTTGGAATTCCAGGAGGCGTTCACTGTCGTCCGGGGTGACGCAGCGCTACTACAGGAAGATGAAACCGGGGCAGAGATCAGTAGAATTCTTGGCCAATATTCGGAATTGATGAGGTCAACCTTGTGCGCAACAACCTGTTGCCTCTCTACAGAGAAAAGTTGATTTTCGCGGACGTTTACAGCTTCCGGCAACTAGAGGCAGCCTGTGTAGAAATAGAAGCAACAATTAATATTGGGCAGACAAAAATACCGTATGTATGTATGGCCGATGCGTACACCAACTTAAAGGCAGCAGCGGTGAGCCTTTGTTACAATTGCGATTCGCTAAAACATTTTTTTTAAGATTGAGGGGCCGCCCGCCGTGAATTTTGCGGATATTGTGGCCAAAAAGGCGTGGATGAACACAGTGAGTGCCCACAAAGTCAGAGGGCGAAATACTGGAAGACCGCTAACCACGGAACCAGCAACACCACCGATGACATGGACCCTCCACATCCCGAATATGCGGATTATATTAAGGATTACTTTTCCAGCGCCAGAGCAGATCGAGCTGGCATGTGTAGGGCTGGCTGAGTGACCTTTCTTACGTGTCAAAATAGGGGAAACGTTTTTTCCGACGCTGGTAGACACGGGCGCTAATTCTTCCCTAATAGCAGCCCCTTACTGGGACATTTTGGTTACGAGTGGCTTCCGGGTGACGCCTACGTCTGGTCGAGTAAAGTTAGCCGACTCTTCATTGCACGCAGAGCTCGTGGGAACCGCCTGGCAGCGACTTTAACTTGGTTCCCGTATGGTCAACCATCGGTTCAACCTTCTTAAGGGTCTGAGGCAACAGTGCCTTATAGGCATTGATTTGTTGATGAAATTAAAGGCCTCCATCGACGTGGCAGGTTTATTATTGGTACTAAAACCCTAACAGTTAAACAGTTGAACAAGACGGCCGCGAGAAACTAAATTAAAACAATGTCAACGCGGGGTCCAGGCAATGAAGAGAAGCCAGCAAATACTATGCCGTTTCTCCGATCGCGAGTTGCCTTAACCAAAATGAAACGTGTGGATCCGACTACAAATAATAAAAAAGTTGTATCAAGGAAGCCACCAGGAAGTCACGGCCCATCTCCTCTTCAAACCATTGTGGAAAAAATAAAAAAAGACATCCAAGAAAGGAAAAGCAAGGCAACGTTTCCAGAAGTCTTCCTCCTCCTTCAAAGAATTTAAGGGTTGTACAGTCGCGGCGCAACTCTAGTGGTTCAATGTCTGTTTGACACTCCAAGGCTGTGATAGGGGTGGATTTGGCAGCCCCACTGATAGCTTTCAGCGCATTATTTCGGGCAATGTCCAGTTTTCGCATGTTAGCGACACTTGCTGTACAGAAGGCTTCGCAGCAGTATTAAATAAGGGGTCTTATGTATGATTTGTAGTTGGTGACTAGGACATCTTGCGTTGCACCCCAAGTGGTACCTGCTAATCTTTTCAACATGCATACTCTCTTACAGGCCTTTGTTGCTGCGCCATCGATATTTTTTTGTCCAAACGCATGCCGATGCCACCGCAGTGGAGTGCTCCACTGCAGCAGCCGACTGCCCAACAGCCGCCTCGGGCGACAGTTACACAGCAGCCGCAGCAACAGTTTCCACAAGCTTGGCATACGCCACCACAGCACCAGAGTGCCCACCAGCCGTCACAAGCAACAGGCTGGCAACAGCCACCGCCGCCACATATGCCGCAGCAACCGCCGACCTGGCAACACCAGCAACCCTTTCATGGCAGCTCTTACGACCCGTTCCGGCATTCGACAGACATGAGTGGCTACAGGAAGCCCCTGGTTAAATTTCTGGGCGTCTGTCAGTCCCGAGACATCTGTATCTCTGGGAGGAAGAATTTGTACGAGACTTTGAGAGGCAAGCAAATCAGGACTTCCCATGGATTTAATCTATCCCGGTTTGCTAGATCGATCTTCTCTCTCGGACGACAAAAACATGGTTTGAAGTGCACTTACCGGATCTGCAAAGTTGGAATTCCAGGAGGCGTTTACCGTCATCCGGGGTGACGCAGCGCTACAACAGGAAGATGAAACCGGGGCAGAGATCAGTAGAATTCTTGGCCAATATTCGGAATTGATGAGGTCAACCTTGTGCGCAACAACCTGTTGCCTCTCTACAGAGAAAAGTTGATTTTCGCGGACGTTTACAGCTTCCGGCAACTAGAGGCAGCCTGTGTAGAAATAGAAGCAACAATTAATATTGGGCAGACAAAAATACCGTATGTATGTATGGCCGATGCGTACACCAACTTAAAGGCAGCAGCGGTGAGCCTTTGTTACAATTGCGATTCGCTAAAACATTTTTTTTAAGATTGAGGGGCCGCCCGCCGTGAATTTTGCGGATATTGTGGCCAAAAGGGCGTGGATGAACACAGTGAGTGCCCACAAAGTCAGAGGGCGAAATACTGGAAGACCGCTAACCACGGAACCAGCAACACCACCGATGACATGGACCCTCCACATCCCGAATATGCGGATTATATTAAGGATTACTTTTCCAGCGCCAGAGCAGATCGAGCTGGCATGTGTAGGGCTGGCTGAGTGACCTTTCTTACGTGTCAAAATAGGGGAAACGTTTTTTCCGACGCTGGTAGACACGGGCGCTAATTCTTCCCTAATAGCGGCCCCTTACTGGGACATTTTGGTTACGAATGGCTTCCGGGTGACGCCTACGTCTGGTCGAGTAAAGTTAGCCGACTCTTCATTGCACGCAGAGCTCGTGGGAACCGCCTGACAGCGAGTTTAACTTGGTTCCCGTATGGTCAACCATCGGTTCAACCTTCTTAAGGGTCTGAGGCAACAGTGCCTTATAGGCATTGATTTGTTGATGAAATTAAAGGCCTCCATCGACGTGGCAGGTTTATTATTGGTACTAAAACCCTAACAGTTAAACAGTTGAACAAGACGGCCGCGAGAAACTAAATTAAAACAATGTCAACGCGGGGTCCAGGCAATGAAGAGAAGCCAGCAAATACTATGCCGTTTCTCCGATCGCGAGTTGCCTTAACCAAAATGAAACGTGTGGATCCGACTACAAATAATAAAAAAGTTGTATCAAGGAAGCCACCAGGAAGTCACGGCCCATCTCCTCTTCAAACCATTGTGGAAAAAATAAAAAAAGACATCCAAGAAAGGAAAAGCAAGGCAACGTTTCCAGAAGTCTTCCTCCTCCTTCAAAGAATTTAAGGGTTGTACAGTCGCGGCGCACCTCTAGTGGTTCAATGTCTGTTTGACACTCCAAGGCTGTGATAGGGGTGGATTTGGCAGCCCCACTGATAGCTTTCAGCGCATTATTTCGGGCAATGTCCAGTTTTCGCATGTTAGCGACACTTGCTGTACAGAAGGCTTCGCAGCAGTATTAAATAAGGGGTCTTATGTATGATTTGTAGTTGGTGACTAGGACATCTTGCGTTGCACCCCAAGTGGTACCTGCTAATCTTTTCAACATGCATACTCTCTTACAGGCCTTTGTTGCTGCGCCATCGATATTTTTTTGTCCAAACGCATGCCGATGCCACCGCAGTGGAGTGCTCCACTGCAGCAGCCGACTGCCCAACAGCCGCCTCGGGCGACAGTTACACAGTAGCCGCAGCAACAGTTTCCACAAGCTTGGCATACGCCACCACAGCTCCAGAGTGCCCACCAGCCGTCACAAGCAACAGGCTGGCAACAGCCACCGCCGCCACATATGCCGCAGCAACCGCCGACCTGGCAACACCAGCAACCCTTTCATGGCAGCTCTTACGACCCGTTCCGGCATTCGACAGACATGAGTGGCTACAGGAAGCCCCTGGTTAAATTTCTGGGCGTCTGTCAGTCCCGAGACATCTGTATCTCTGGGAGGAAGAATTTGTACGAGACTTTGAAAGGCAAGCAAATCAGGACTTCCCATGGATTTAATCTATCCCGGTTTGCTAGATCGATCTTCTCTCTCGGACGACAAAAACATGGTTTGAAGTGCACTTACCGGATCTGCAAAGTTGGAATTCCAGGAGGCGTTTACCGTCGTCCGGGGTGACGCAGCGCTACAACAGGAAGATGACACCGGGGCAGAGATCAGTAGAATTCTTGGCCAATATTCGGAATTGATGAGGTCAACCTTGTGCGCAACAACCTGTTGCCTCTCTACAGAGAAAAGTTGATTTTCGCGGACGTCTACATCTTCCGGCAACTAGAGGCAGCCTGTGCAGAAATAGAAGCAACAATTAATATTTGGCAGACAAAAATACCGTATGTAAGTATGGCCGATGCGTACACCAACAAGGCAGCAGCGGTGAATCTTTGTTACAATTGCGATTCGCTACACATTATTTTAAAGATTGTGGGGCCGCCCGATGACATGGACGCTCCACATCCCGAATTTGCGGATAATATTAAGGATTACTTTTCCGGCGCCAGAGCAGATCGAGCTGGCATGTGTAGGGCTGGCTGAGTGACCTTTCTTACGTGTCAAAATAGGGGAAACGTTTTTTCCGACGCTGGTAGACACGGGCGCTAATTCTTCCCTAATAGCAGCCCTTTACTGGGACATTTTGGTTACGAGTGGCTTCCGGGTGACGCCTACGTCTGGTCGAGTAAAGTTAGCCGACTCTTCATTGCACGCAGAGCTCGTGGGAACCGCCTGGCAGCGAGTTTAACTTGGTTCCCGTATGGTCAACCATCGGTTCAACCTTCTTAAGGGTCTGAGGCAACAGTGCCTTATAGGCATTGATTTGTTGATGAAATTAAAGGCCTCCATCGACGTGGCAGGTTTATTATTGGTACTAAAACCCTAACAGTTAAACAGTTGAACAAGACGGCCGCGAGAAACTAAATTAAAACAATGTCAACGCGGGGTCCAGGCAATGAAGAGAAGCCAGCAAATACTATGCCGTTTCTCCGATCGCGAGTTGCCTTAACCAAAATGAAACGTGTGGATCCGACTACAAATAATAAAAAAGTTGTATCAAGGAAGCCACCAGGAAGTCACGGCCCATCTCCTCTTCAAACCATTGTGGAAAAAATAAAAAAAGACATCCAAGAAAGGAAAAGCAAGGCATCGTTTCCAGAAGTCTTCCTCCTCCTTCAAAGAATTTAAGGGTTGTACAGTCGCGGCGCAACTCTAGTGGTTCAATGTCTGTTTGACACTCCAAGGCTGTGATAGGGGTGGATTTGGCAGCCCCACTGATAGCTTTCAGCGCATTATTTCGGGCAATGTCCAGTTTTCGCATGTTAGCGACACTTGCTGTACAGAAGGCTTCGCAGCAGTATTAAATAAGGGGTCTTATGTATGATTTGTAGTTGGTGACTAGGACATCTTGCGTTGCACCCCAAGTGGTACCTGCTAATCTTTTCAACATGCATACTCTCTTGCAGGCCGTTGTTGCTGCGAAATCGATATTTTTTTGTCCAAACGCATGCCGATGCCACCGCAGTGGAGTGCTCCACTGCAGCAGCCGACTGCCCAACAGCCGCCTCGGGCGACAGTTACACAGCAGCCGCAGCAACAGTTTCCACAAGCTTGGCATACGCCACCACAGCACCAGAGTGCCCACCAGCCGTCACAAGCAACAGGCTGGCAACAGCCACCGCCGCCACATATGCCGCAGCAACCGCCGACCTGGCAACACCAGCAACCCTTTCATGGCAGCTCTTACGACCCGTTCCGGCATTCGACAGACATGAGTGGCTACAGGAAGCCCCTGGTTAAATTTCTGGGCGTCTGTCAGTCCCGAGACATCTGTATCTCTGGGAGGAAGAATTTGTACGAGACTTTGAAAGGCAAGCAAATCAGGACTTCCCATGGATTTAATCTATCCCGGTTTGCTAGATCGATCTTCTCTCTCGGACGACAAAAACATGGTTTGAAGTGCACTTACCGGATCTGCAAAGTTGGAATTCCAGGAGGCGTTTACCGTCGTCCGGGGTGACGCAGCGCTACAACAGGAAGATGACACCGGGGCAGAGATCAGTAGAATTCTTGGCCAATATTCGGAATTGATGAGGTCAACCTTGTGCGCAACAACCTGTTGCCTCTCTACAGAGAAAAGTTGATTTTCGCGGACGTCTACATCTTCCGGCAACTAGAGGCAGCCTGTGCAGAAATAGAAGCAACAATTAATATTTGGCAGACAAAAATACCGTATGTAAGTATGGCCGATGCGTACACCAACAAGGCAGCAGCGGTGAATCTTTGTTACAATTGCGATTCGCTACACATTATTTTAAAGATTGTGGGGCCGCCCGATGACATGGACGCTCCACATCCCGAATTTGCGGATAATATTAAGGATTACTTTTCCGGCGCCAGAGCAGATCGAGCTGGCATGTGTAGGGCTGGCTGAGTGACCTTTCTTACGTGTCAAAATGGGGGAAACGTTATTTCCGACGCTGGCAGACACGGGCGCTAATTCTGCCCTAATAGCAGCCCCTTACTGGGACATGTTGGTTACGAGGGGCTTCCGGGTGACGCCTACGTCTGGTCGAGTAAAGTTAGCCGACTCTTCATTGCACGCAGAGCTCGTGGGAACCGCCTGGCAGCGAGTTTAACTTGGTTCCCGTATGGTCAACCATCGGTTCAACCTTCTTAAGGGTCTGAGGCAACAGTGCCTTATAGGCATTGATTTGTTGATGAAATTAAAGGCCTCCATCGACGTGGCAGGTTCATTATTGGTACTTAAACCCTTCCAGAAACAGTTGAACAAGACGGACGCGAGAGACTAAATTAAAACAATGTCGACGCGGGGTCAAGGTAATGAAGAAAAGCCAGCAAAAACTATTCCGTTTCTCCGATCGAGAGCTGCCTTAACCGAGACGAAACGTGTGGATTCGAATACAAATAATATAAAAGTTGTATCAAGGAAGCCATCAGGAAGTCACGGCCCATCTCCTCATCAAACCATTGTGGAAAAATAAAAAAAGACATCCAAGAAAGAAGGGAAATGTGATTCGACGGACTCCATATCCCCCAAAGAATCCATGACACAGGAGGAAGTGCACAAACCGTGTGAAGTTGAGCATAAAGCCACAAAGGAAAGAGAAAACCTTTTCTAGACGACTTAAGAGAAAAATGCAGAAATGCAGAAGCAAGCAAGCAAAGACGATTGGCTTAAACAACCAGACCCGAGATGGAGCCACACAAACCTCACAAATAATTGCACCAAGCAAGATATTTGTCGAAGCTGGAATCCAAAGAGACCACCGGAACAATGAGGCAGCCAAGCAAACTGTGCCATTCAGCAGCAGCCGCCACAGACCACCCCAAACTGAGCCACGCAACAGCAGTAGCAACCACGGCACACAAACTAAGCCACCCGGACAGCTGGAGACGGTGACGATACAAACTCACCAAATGGCAAGTAAGCATGAAACCCTTCTTTGCTGGAAAGAGGCCACTATCCCTAAAGCGTTCCCTAATAAATATCTTATTAGCTTATCACCAGTAAAAAAGCCACACTTTAAACCTGTATCAAGTGATGACTGGAATAAGTACCTATTAGCCACGAACAATTCCATGTAGGTAAGAAAACCCTGGTGACCTCTACTTACTGCTTGCACGAAAAGGTCCATTTGACAATTTCATTTGCCAATAAAGGTAGAGAGGGCAAATATGACATCTCACGTGGGCTAGCACGCTGCTTTCCCCACACAAAAAAAGCGGCTGCAGCAGGATGACTTCAACAGACTACCAACCTTAAAACTAAACCAAGTGACATGTAAGGCTATCTTAGGCCACAACAGGAAGCCAATAGTAATTGCTGACTTGACAAAGGACAAAATAGGCACATAATCGACGATATTAAAACCACTTTCAGAAGAAATTGCAAGCCTGGGCAAAGTCATAGAAATCGGGCTAGATGACTGTTCGGAAATGGATTCGGGTGTTGGAAAAACGACTTAGGTTATAAAAAACCATATCCCTGGGAAGGATTTAAAATTTTAACAGCGACCAGAGAAGGAGTCAAGTCCGTGATACATGCTGTAACGAATGCGTACGGTATAAAGGGGGCCGTTCTCCAAAAAGACTACAGGACTGTCGCATCAATCCTAATTAACGGCTCCGAAATAAAATATGATAGGGTCATAGTAGACAAGGGATGCCGGATCTTTATGAGTTTCTGCCATCAAAGCTGAGTGCAAAGAAATACTGGTACTCGGGCACTCCAACCCAATTCCTAACCTGGACAGGGAAAAAGTGTGCCCCTCTGGTTTAAAATTCCATAGGCCTGATATATATGGGGCAAAATTACAGAGGAAATATCGACCACACATCGCTGCCCCGCTGACCTATGCTTTGCATTAAAAGATTTATACAAAAACATTCACACTACAATCAAAGTAGTGACGTCACTGGAACAAATCCCGATTAGCCAAAACACGCCATTGCCAAATTATCCAAACAATATATACCTTACTTTCACTAAAATTGAAAAAAGGAGAGTTAATCAAGCAGGGAGTACAGGAATATGGAAATCAATGTTATACTGACCATGAACTGCAGGGTGGTTGCACAGACAACATAGCGATTGTAAGGCTAAATCGTGAGGAAAATCACATCTACCACAGCGTTCCACATGCTATTGCTGCCATTAGTAAGCACAAACAATCTTTGAAATACATAACAGCTGCTGCCGATGACTCTCTTTCAAGATTTATAGTGGCAACAACAAACAAAAACATCGATGAATGGAATCAGCTGTGGCTAATTACCTGTACGTCAAAACAAATTGTGACAGCTGAGGCCACTGCGTCAGAGAAAACAGACTCTGCACTTGACACCTGCTCAAGCCGTGGACCTAAACACTATAGTACTATACAGGCAATTAATACTCCCGACATGAGAACGCAGGATGGATGGTTAGACGATTGTGACCTCCAACAGTATATAGAGGGAATAGAACGAAAACTAAACGACCAAACGAAGCATACGCCACCACAGCACCAGAGTGCCCACCAGCCGTCAAACAACAGGCTGGCCACAGCCACCGCCGACCTGCCAACACCAGCAACCCTTTTATGGCCGCTCTTACGACCCGTTCCGGCATTCGAAAGACAAGAGTGGCTACAGGAAGACCCTGGTTAAATTTCTGGGCGTCTGTCAGTCCCGAGACATCTGTATCTCTGGGAGGAAGAATTTGTACGAGACTTTGAGAGGCAAGCAAATCAGGACTTCCGATGGATTTAATCTATCCTGGCTTGCTAGATCGATCTTCTCTCTCGGACGGCAAAAACATGGTTTGAAGTGCACTTACCGAATCTGCAGAGTTGGAATTCCAGGAGGCGTTCACTGTCGTCCGGGGTGACGCAGCGCTACTACAGGAAGATGAAACCGGGGCAGAGATCAGTAGAATTCTTGGCCAATATTCGGAATTGATGAGGTCAACCTTGTGCGCAACAACCTGTTGCCTCTCTACAGAGAAAAGTTGATTTTCGCGGACGTTTACAGCTTCCGGCAACTAGAGGCAGCCTGTGTAGAAATAGAAGCAACAATTAATATTGGGCAGACAAAAATACCGTATGTATGTATGGCCGATGCGTACACCAACTTAAAGGCAGCAGCGCTGAGCCTTTGTTACAATTGCGATTCGCTAAAACATTTTTTTTAAGATTGAGGGGCCGCCCGCCGTGAATTTTGCGGATATTGTGGCCAAAAGGGCGTGGATGAACACAGTGAGTGCCCACAAAGTCAGAGGGCGAAATACTGGAAGACCGCTAACCACGGAACCAGCAACACCACTGATGACATGGACCCTCCACATCCCGAATATGCGGATTATATTAAGGATTACTTTACCAGCGCCAGAGCAGATCGAGCTGGCATGTGTAGGGCTGGCTGAGTGACCTTTCTTACGTGTCAAAATAGGGGAAACGTTTTTTCCGACGCTGGTAGACACGGGCGCTAATTCTTCCCTAATAGCAGCCCCTTACTGGGACATTTTGGTTACGAGTGGCTTCCGGGTGACGCCTACGTCTGGTCGAGTAAAGTTAGCTGACTCTTCATTGCACGCAGAGCTCGTGGGAACCGCCTGGCAGCGAGTTTAACTTGGTTCCCGTATGGTCAACCATCGGTTCAACCTTCTTAAGGGCCTGAGGCAACAGTGCCTTATAGGCATTGATTTGTTGATGAAATTAAAGGCCTCCATCGACGTGGCAGGCTTATTATTGGTACTAAAACCCTAACAGTTAAACAGTTGAACAAGACGGCCGCGAGAAACTAAATTAAAACAATGTCAACGCGGGGTCCAGGCAATGAAGAGAAGCCAGCAAATACTATGCCGTTTCTCCGATCGCGAGTTGCCTTAACCAAAATGAAACGTGTGGATCCGACTACAAATAATAAAAAAAATTTATCAAGGAAGCCACCAGGAAGTCTCGGCCCATCTCTTCAAACCATTGTGGAAAAAATAAAAAAAGATATGCAAGAAAGGAAAAGCAAGGCAACGTTTCCAGAAGTCTTCCTCCCCCTTCAAAGAATTTAAGGGTTGTACAGTCGCGGCGCAACTCTAGTGGTTCAATGTCTGTTTGACACTCCAAGGCTGTGATAGGGGTCGATTTGGCAGCCCCACTGATAGCTTTCAGCGCATTATTTCGGGCAATGTCCAGTTTTCGCATGTTAGCGACACTTGCTGTACAGAAGGCTTCGCAGCAGTATTAAATAAGGGGTCTTATGTATGATTTGTAGTTGGTGACTAGGACATCTTGCGTTGCACCCCAAGTGGTACCTGCTAATCTTTTCAACATGCATACTCTCTTACAGGCCTTTGTTGCTGCGCCATCGATATTTTTTGGTCCAAACGCATGCCGATGCCACCGCAGTGGAGTGCTCCACTGCAGCAGCCGACTGCCCAACAGCCGCCTCGGGCGACAGTTACACAGCAGCCGCAGCAACAGTTTCCACAAGCTTGGCATACGCCACCACAGCACCAGAGTGCCCACCAGCCGTCACAAGCAACAGGCTGGCCACAGCCACCGCCGCCACATATGCCGCAGCAACCGCCGACCTGGCAACACCAGCAACCCTTTCATGGCAGCTCTTACGACCCGTTCCGGCATTCGACAGACATGAGTGGCTACAGGAAGCCCCTGGTTAAATTTCTGGGCGTCTGTCAGTCCCGAGACATCTGTATCTCTGGGAGGAAGAATTTGTACGAGACTTTGAGAGGCAAGCAAATCAGGATTTCCCATGGATTTAATCTATCCCGGTTTGCTAGATCGATCTTCTCTCTTGGACGACAAAAACATGGTTTGAAGTGCACTTACCGGATCTGCAAAGTTGGAATTCCAGGAGGCGTTTACCGTCGTCCGGGGTGACGCAGCGCTACTACAGGAAGATGACACCGGGGCAGAGATCAGTAGAATTCTTGGCCAATATTCGGAATTGATGAGGTCAACCTTGTGCGCAACAACCTGTTGCCTCTCTACAGAGAAAAGTTTATTTTCGCGGACGTCTACATCTTCCGGCAACTAGAGGCAGCCTGTGCAGAAATAGAAGCAACAATTAATATTTGGCAGACAAAAATACCGTATGTAAGTATGGCCGATGCGTACACCAACAAGGCAGCAGCGGTGAATCTTTGTTACAATTGCGATTCGCCACACATTACTTTAAAGATTGTGGGGCCGCCCGATGACGTGGACGCTCCACATCCCGAATTTGCGGATAATATTAAGGATTACTTTTCCGGCGCCAGAGCAGATCGAGCTGGCATGTGTAGGGCTGGCTGAGTGACCTTTCTTACGTGTCAAAATGGGGGAAACGTTATTTCCGACGCTGGCAGACACGGGGGCTAATTCTGCCCTAATAGCAGCCCCTTACTGGGACATGTTGGTTACGAGGGGCTTCCGGGTGACGCCTACGTCTGGTCGAGTAAAGTTAGCCGACTCTTCATTGCACGCAGAGCTCGTGGGAACCGCCTGGCAGCGAGTTTAAGTTGGTTCCCGTATGATCAACCATCGGTTCAACCTTCTTAAGGGTCTGAGGCAACCGTGCCTTATAGGCATTGATTTGTTGTTGAAATTAAAGGCCTCTATCGACGTTACAGGTTCATTATTGGTACTTAAACCCTTCCAGAAACAGTTGAACAAGACGGACGCGAGAGACTAAATTAAAACAATGTCGACGCGGGGTCAAGGTAATGAAGAAAAGCCAGCAAAAACTATTCCGTTTCTCCGATCGAGACCACAGCGTTCCACATGCTATTGCTGCCATTAGTAATCACAAACAATCTTTGAGATACATAACAGCTGCTGCCGATGACTCTCTTTCAAGATTTATAGTGGCAACAACAAACAAAAACATCGATGAATGGAATCAGCTGTGGCTAATTACCTGTACGTCAAAACAAATTGTGACAGCTGAGGCCACTGCGTCAGAGAAAACAGACTCTGCACTTGACACCTGCTCAAGCCGTGGACCTAAACACTATAGTACTATACAGGCAATTAATACTCCCGACATGAGAACGCAGGATGGATGGTTAGACGATTGTGACCTCCAACAGTATATAGAGGGAATAGAACGAAAACTAAACGACCAAACGAAGCATACGCCACCACAGCACCAGAGTGCCCACCACCCGTCAAACAACAGGCTGGCCACAGCCACCGCCGACCTGGCAACACCAGCAACCCTTTTATGGCCGCTCTTACGACCCGTTCCGGCATTCGAAAGACATGAGTGGCTACAGGAAGACCCTGGTTAAATTTCTGGGCGTCTGTCGTTCCCGAGACATTTGTTTCTCTGGGAGCAAGAATTTGTACGAGACTTTGAGAGGCAAGCAAATCAGGACTTCCGATGGATTTAATCTATCCTGCCTTGCTAGATCGATCTTCTCTCTCGGACGGCAAAAACATGGTTTGAAGTGCACTTACCGGATCGGCAGAGTTGGAATTCCAGGAGGCGTTCACTGTCGTCCGGGGTGACGCAGCGCTACTACAGGAAGATGAAACCGGGGCAGAGATCAGTAGAATTCTTGGCCAATATTCGGAATTGATGAGGTCAACCTTGTGCGCAACAACCTGTTGCCTCTCTACAGAGAAAAGTTGATTTTCGCGGACGTTTACAGCTTCCGGCAACTAGAGGCAGCCTGTGTAGAAATAGAAGCAAATATTAATATTGGGCAGACAAAAATACCGTATGTATGTATGGCCGATGCGTACACCAACTTAAAGGCAGCAGCGGTGAGCCTTTGTTACAATTGCGATTCGCTAAAACATTTTTTTTACGATTGAGGGGCCGCCCGCCGTGAATTTTGCGGATATTGTGGCCTAAAGGGCGTGGATGAACACAGTGAGTGCCCACAAAGTCAGAGGGCGAAATACTGGAAGACCGCTAACCACGGAACCAGCAACACCACCGATGACATGGACCCTCCACATCCCGAATATGCGGATTATATTAAGGATTACTTTTCCAGCGCCAGAGCAGATCGAGCTGGCATGTGTAGGGCTGGCTGAGTGACCTTTCTTACGTGTCAAAATAGGGGAAACGTTTTTTCCGACGCTGGTAGACACGGGCGCTAATTCTTCCCTAATAGCAGCCCCTTACTGGGACATTTTGGTTACGAGTGGCTTCCGGGTGACGCCTACGTCTGGTCGAGTAAAGTTAGCCGACTCTTCATTGCACGCAGAGCTCGTGGGAACCGCCTGGCAGCGAGTTTAACTTGGTTCCCGTATGGTCAACCATCGGTTCAACCTTCTTAAGGGTCTGAGGCAACAGTGCCTTATAGGCATTGATTTGTTGATGAAATTAAAGGCCTCCATCGACGTGGCAGGTTTATTATTGGTACTAAAACCCTAACAGTTAAACAGTTGAACAAGACGGCCGCGAGAAACTAAATTAAAACAATGTCAACGCGGGGTCCAGGCAATGAAGAGAAGCCAGCAAATACTATGCCGTTTCTCCGATCGCGAGTTGCCTTAACCAAAATGAAACGTGTGGATCCGACTACAAATAATAAAAAAAATTTATCAAGGAAGCCACCAGGAAGTCTCGGCCCATCTCCTCTTCAAACCATTGTGGAAAAAATAAAAAAAGATATGCAAGAAAGGAAAAGCAAGGCAACGTTTCCAGAAGTCTTCCTCCCCCTTCAAAGAATTTAAGGGTTGTACAGTCGCGGCGCAACTCTAGTGGTTCAATGTCTGTTTGACACTCCAAGGCTGTGATAGGGGTGGATTTGGCAGCCTCACTGATAGCTTTCAGCGCATTATTTCGGGCAATGTCCAGTCTTCGCATGTTAGCGACACTTGCTGTACAGAAGGCTTCGCAGCAGTATCAAATAAGGGGTCTTATGTATGATTTGTAGTTGGTGACTAGGACATCTTGCGTTGCACCCCAAGTGGTACCTGCTAATCTTTTCAACATGCATACTCTCTTACAGGCCTTTGTTGCTGCGCCATCGATATTTTTTTGTCCAAACGCAAGCCGATGCCACCGCAGTGGAGTGCTCCACTGCAGCAGCCGACTGCCCAACAGCCGCCTCGGGCGACAGTTACACAGCAGCCGCAGCAACAGTTTCCACAAGCTTGGCATACGCCACCACAGCACCAGAGTGCCCACCAGCCGTCACAAGCAACAGGCTGGCAACAGCCACCGCCGCCACATATGCCGCAGCAACCGCCGACCTGGCAACACCAGCAACCCTTTCATGGCAGCTCTTACGACCCGTTCCGGCATTCGACAGACATGAGTGGCTACAGGAAGCCCCTGGTTAAATTTCTGGGCGTCTGTCAGTCCCGAGACATCTGTATCTCTGGGAGGAAGAATTTGTACGAGACTTTGAGAGGCAAGCAAATCAGGACTTCCCATGGATTTAATCTATCCCGGTTTGCTAGATCGATCTTCTCTCTCGGACGACAAAAACATGGTTTGAAGTGCACTTACCGGATCTGCAAAGTTGGAATTCCAGGAGGCGTTTACCGTCGTCCGGGGTGACGCAGCGCTACTACAGGAAGATGACACCGGGGCAGAGATCAGTAGAATTCTTGGCCAATATTCGGAATTGATGAGGTCAACCTTGTGCGCAACAACCTGTTGCCTCTCTACAGAGAAAAGTTGATTTTCGCGGACGTCTACATCTTCCGGCAACTAGAGGCAGCCTGTGCAGAAATAGAAGCAACAATTAATATTTGGCAGACAAAAATACCGTATGTAAGTATGGCCGATGCGTACACCAACAAGGCAGCAGCGGTGAATCTTTGTTACAATTGCGATTAGCTACACATTATTTTAAAGATTGTGGGGCCGCCCGATGACATGGACCCTCCACATCCCGAATATGCGGATTATATTAAGGATTACTTTTCCAGCGCCAGAGCAGATCGAGCTGGCATGTGTAGGGCTGGCTGAGTGACCTTTCTTACGTGTCAAAATAGGGGAAACGTTTTTTCCGACGCTGGTAGACACGGGCGCTAATTCTTCCCTAATAGCAGCCCCTTACTGGGACATTTTGGTTACGAGTGGCTTCCGGGTGACGCCTACGTCTGGTCGAGTAAAGTTAGCCGACTCTTCATTGCACGCAGAGCTCGTGGGAACCGCCTGGCAGCGAGTTTAACTTGGTTCCCGTATGGTCAACCATCGGTTCAACCTTCTTAAGGGCCTGAGGCAACAGTGCCTTATAGGCATTGATTTGTTGATGAAATTAAAGGCCTCCATCGACGTGGCAGGCTTATTATTGGTACTAAAACCCTAACAGTTAAACAGTTGAACAAGACGGCCGCGAGAAACTAAATTAAAACAATGTCAACGCGGGGTCCAGGCAATGAAGAGAAGCCAGCAAATACTATGCCGTTTCTCCGATCGCGAGTTGCCTTAACCAAAATGAAACGTGTGGATCCGACTACAAATAATAAAAAAAATTTATCAAGGAAGCCACCAGGAAGTCTCGGCCCATCTCCTCTTCAAACCATTGTGGAAAAAATAAAAAAAGACATCCAAGAAAGGAAAAGCAAGGCAACGTTTCCAGAAGTCTTCCTCCTCCTTCAAAGAATTTAAGGGTTGTACAGTCGCGGCGCAACTCTAGTGGTTCAATGTCTGTTTGACACTCCAAGGCTGTGATAGGGGTGGATTTGGCAGCCTCACTGATAGCTTTCAGCGCATTATTTCGGGCAATGTCCAGTCTTCGCATGTTAGCGACACTTGCTGTACAGAAGGCTTCGCAGCAGTATTAAATAAGGGGTCTTATGTATGATTTGTAGTTGGTGACTAGGACATCTTGCGTTGCACCCCAAGTGGTACCTGCTAATCTTTTCAACATGCATACTCTCTTACAGGCCTTTGTTGCTGCGCCATCGATATTTTTTGGTCCAAACGCATGCCGATGCCACCGCAGTGGAGTGCTCCACTGCAGCAGCCGACTGCCCAACAGCCGCCTCGGGCGACAGTTACACAGCAGCCGCAGCAACAGTTTCCACAAGCTTGGCATACGCCACCACAGCACCAGAGTGCCCACCAGCCGTCACAAGCAACAGGCTGGCCACAGCCACCGCCGCCACATATGCCGCAGCAACCGCCGACCTGGCAACACCAGCAACCCTTTCATGGCAGCTCTTACGACCCGTTCCGGCATTCGACAGACATGAGTGGCTACAGGAAGCCCCTGGTTAAATTTCTGGGCGTCTGTCAGTCCCGAGACATCTGTATCTCTGGGAGGAAGAATTTGTACGAGACTTTGAGAGGCAAGCAAATCAGGATTTCCCATGGATTTAATCTATCCCGGTTTGCTAGATCGATCTTCTCTCTTGGACGACAAAAACATGGTTTGAAGTGCACTTACCGGATCTGCAAAGTTGGAATTCCAGGAGGCGTTTACCGTCGTCCGGGGTGACGCAGCGCTACTACAGGAAGATGACACCGGGGCAGAGATCAGTAGAATTCTTGGCCAATATTCGGAATTGATGAGGTCAACCTTGTGCGCAACAACCTGTTGCCTCTCTACAGAGAAAAGTTGATTTTCGCGGACGTCTACATCTTCCGGCAACTAGAGGCAGCCTGTGCAGAAATAGAAGCAACAATTAATATTTGGCAAACAAAAATACCGTATGTAAGTATGGCCGATGCGTACACCAACAAGGCAGCAGCGGTGAATCTTTGTTACAATTGCGATTCGCTACACATTATTTTAAAGATTGTGGGGCCGCCCGATGACATGGACGCTCCACAACCCGAATTTGCGGATAATATTAAGGATTACTTTTCCGGCGCCAGAGCAGATCGAGCTGGCATGTGTAGGGCTGGCTGAGTGACCTTTCTTACGTGTCAAAATGGGGGAAACGTTATTTCCGACGCTGGCAGACACGGGCGCTAATTCTGCCCTAATAGCAGCCCCTTACTGGGACATGTTGGTTACGAGGGGCTTCTGGGTGACGCCTACGTCTGGTCGAGTAAAGTTAGCCGACTCTTCATTGCACGCAGAGCTCGTGGGAACCGCCTGGCAGCGAGTTTAAGTTGGTTCCCGTATGATCAACCATCGGTTCAACCTTCTTAAGGGTCTGAGGCAACCGTGCCTTATAGGCATTGATTTGCTGTTGAAATTAAAGGCCTCTATCGACGTGGCAGGTTCATAATTGGTACTTAAACCCTTACAGAAACAGTTGAACAAGACGGACGCGAGAGATTAAATTAAAACAATGTCGACGCGGGGTCAAGGTAATGAAGAAAAGCCAGCAAATACTATTCCGTTTCTCCGATCGAAAGCTGCCTTAACCGAGACGAAACGTGTGGATTCGAATACAAATAATATAAAAGTTGCATCAAGGAAGCCACCAGGAAGTCACGGCCCATCTCCTCATCAAACCATTGTGGAAAAATAAAAAAAGACATCCAAGAAAGAAGGGAAATGTGATACGACGGACTCCATATCCCCCAAAGAATCCATGACACAGGAGGAAGTGCACAAACCGTGTGAAGTTGAGCATAAAGCCACAAAGGAAAGAGAAAACCTTTCCTAGACGACTTAAGAGAAAAATGCAGAAATGCAGAAGCAAGCAAGCAAAGACGATTGGCTTAAACAACCAGACCCGAGATGGAGCCACACAAACCTCACAAATAATTGCACCAAGCAAGATATTTGTCGAAGCTGGAATCCAAAGAGACCACCGGAACAATGAGGCAGCCAAGCAAACTGTGCCATTCAGCAGCAGCCGCCACAGACCACCCCAAACTGAGCCACGCAACAGCAGTAGCAACCACGGCACACAAACTAAGCAAATCAGGACTTCCGATGGATTTAATCTATCCTGCCTTGCTAGATCGATCTTCTCTCTCGGACGGCAAAAACATGGTTTGAAGTGCACTTACCGGATCGGCAGAGTTGGAATTCCAGGAGGCGTTCACTGTCGTCCGGGGTGACGCAGCGCTACTACAGGAAGATGAAACCGGGGCAGAGATCAGTAGAATTCTTGGCCAATATTCGGAATTGATGAGGTCAACCTTGTGCGCAACAACCTGTTGCCTCTCTACAGAGAAAAGTTGATTTTCGCGGACGTTTACAGCTTCCGGCAACTAGAGGCAGCCTGTGTAGAAATAGAAGCAAATATTAATATTGGGCAGACAAAAATACCGTATGTATGTATGGCCGATGCGTACACCAACTTAAAGGCAGCAGCGGTGAGCCTTTGTTACAATTGCGATTCGCTAAAACATTTTTTTTACGATTGAGGGGCCGCCCGCCGTGAATTTTGCGGATATTGTGGCCTAAAGGGCGTGGATGAACACAGTGAGTGCCCACAAAGTCAGAGGGCGAAATACTGGAAGACCGCTAACCACGGAACCAGCAACACCACCGATGACATGGACCCTCCACATCCCGAATATGCGGATTATATTAAGGATTACTTTTCCAGCGCCAGAGCAGATCGAGCTGGCATGTGTAGGGCTGGCTGAGTGACCTTTCTTACGTGTCAAAATAGGGGAAACGTTTTTTCCGACGCTGGTAGACACGGGCGCTAATTCTTCCCTAATAGCAGCCCCTTACTGGGACATTTTGGTTACGAGTGGCTTCCGGGTGACGCCTACGTCTGGTCGAGTAAAGTTAGCCGACTCTTCATTGCACGCAGAGCTCGTGGGAACCGCCTGGCAGCGAGTTTAACTTGGTTCCCGTATGGTCAACCATCGGTTCAACCTTCTTAAGGGCCTGAGGCAACAGTGCCTTATAGGCATTGATTTGTTGATGAAATTAAAGGCCTCCATCGACGTGGCAGGCTTATTATTGGTACTAAAACCCTAACAGTTAAACAGTTGAACAAGACGGCCGCGAGAAACTAAATTAAAACAATGTCAACGCGGGGTCCAGGCAATGAAGAGAAGCCAGCAAATACTATGCCGTTTCTCCGATCGCGAGTTGCCTTAACCAAAATGAAACGTGTGGATCCGACTACAAATAATAAAAAAAATTTATCAAGGAAGCCACCAGGAAGTCTCGGCCCATCTCCTCTTCAAACCATTGTGGAAAAAATAAAAAAAGATATGCAAGAAAGGAAAAGCAAGGCAACGTTTCCAGAAGTCTTCCTCCCCCTTCAAAGAATTTAAGGGTTGTACAGTCGCGGCGCAACTCTAGTGGTTCAATGTCTGTTTGACACTCCAAGGCTGTGATAGGGGTGGATTTGGCAGCCTCACTGATAGCTTTCAGCGCATTATTTCGGGCAATGTCCAGTCTTCGCATGTTAGCGACACTTGCTGTACAGAAGGCTTCGCAGCAGTATCAAATAAGGGGTCTTATGTATGATTTGTAGTTGGTGACTAGGACATCTTGCGTTGCACCCCAAGTGGTACCTGCTAATCTTTTCAACATGCATACTCTCTTACAGGCCTTTGTTGCTGCGCCATCGATATTTTTTTGTCCAAACGCAAGCCGATGCCACCGCAGTGGAGTGCTCCACTGCAGCAGCCGACTGCCCAACAGCCGCCTCGGGCGACAGTTACACAGCAGCCGCAGCAACAGTTTCCACAAGCTTGGCATACGCCACCACAGCACCAGAGTGCCCACCAGCCGTCACAAGCAACAGGCTGGCAACAGCCACCGCCGCCACATATGCCGCAGCAACCGCCGACCTGGCAACACCAGCAACCCTTTCATGGCAGCTCTTACGACCCGTTCCGGCATTCGACAGACATGAGTGGCTACAGGAAGCCCCTGGTTAAATTTCTGGGCGTCTGTCAGTCCCGAGACATCTGTATCTCTGGGAGGAAGAATTTGTACGAGACTTTGAGAGGCAAGCAAATCAGGACTTCCCATGGATTTAATCTATCCCGGTTTGCTAGATCGATCTTCTCTCTCGGACGACAAAAACATGGTTTGAAGTGCACTTACCGGATCTGCAAAGTTGGAATTCCAGGAGGCGTTTACCGTCGTCCGGGGTGACGCAGCGCTACTACAGGAAGATGACACCGGGGCAGAGATCAGTAGAATTCTTGGCCAATATTCGGAATTGATGAGGTCAACCTTGTGCGCAACAACCTGTTGCCTCTCTACAGAGAAAAGTTGATTTTCGCGGACGTCTACATCTTCCGGCAACTAGAGGCAGCCTGTGCAGAAATAGAAGCAACAATTAATATTTGGCAGACAAAAATACCGTATGTAAGTATGGCCGATGCGTACACCAACAAGGCAGCAGCGGTGAATCTTTGTTACAATTGCGATTAGCTACACATTATTTTAAAGATTGTGGGGCCGCCCGATGACATGGACCCTCCACATCCCGAATATGCGGATTATATTAAGGATTACTTTTCCAGCGCCAGAGCAGATCGAGCTGGCATGTGTAGGGCTGGCTGAGTGACCTTTCTTACGTGTCAAAATAGGGGAAACGTTTTTTCCGACGCTGGTAGACACGGGCGCTAATTCTTCCCTAATAGCAGCCCCTTACTGGGACATTTTGGTTACGAGTGGCTTCCGGGTGACGCCTACGTCTGGTCGAGTAAAGTTAGCCGACTCTTCATTGCACGCAGAGCTCGTGGGAACCGCCTGGCAGCGAGTTTAACTTGGTTCCCGTATGGTCAACCATCGGTTCAACCTTCTTAAGGGCCTGAGGCAACAGTGCCTTATAGGCATTGATTTGTTGATGAAATTAAAGGCCTCCATCGACGTGGCAGGCTTATTATTGGTACTAAAACCCTAACAGTTAAACAGTTGAACAAGACGGCCGCGAGAAACTAAATTAAAACAATGTCAACGCGGGGTCCAGGCAATGAAGAGAAGCCAGCAAATACTATGCCGTTTCTCCGATCGCGAGTTGCCTTAACCAAAATGAAACGTGTGGATCCGACTACAAATAATAAAAAAAATTTATCAAGGAAGCCACCAGGAAGTCTCGGCCCATCTCCTCTTCAAACCATTGTGGAAAAAATAAAAAAAGACATCCAAGAAAGGAAAAGCAAGGCAACGTTTCCAGAAGTCTTCCTCCTCCTTCAAAGAATTTAAGGGTTGTACAGTCGCGGCGCAACTCTAGTGGTTCAATGTCTGTTTGACACTCCAAGGCTGTGATAGGGGTGGATTTGGCAGCCTCACTGATAGCTTTCAGCGCATTATTTCGGGCAATGTCCAGTCTTCGCATGTTAGCGACACTTGCTGTACAGAAGGCTTCGCAGCAGTATTAAATAAGGGGTCTTATGTATGATTTGTAGTTGGTGACTAGGACATCTTGCGTTGCACCCCAAGTGGTACCTGCTAATCTTTTCAACATGCATACTCTCTTACAGGCCTTTGTTGCTGCGCCATCGATATTTTTTGGTCCAAACGCATGCCGATGCCACCGCAGTGGAGTGCTCCACTGCAGCAGCCGACTGCCCAACAGCCGCCTCGGGCGACAGTTACACAGCAGCCGCAGCAACAGTTTCCACAAGCTTGGCATACGCCACCACAGCACCAGAGTGCCCACCAGCCGTCACAAGCAACAGGCTGGCCACAGCCACCGCCGCCACATATGCCGCAGCAACCGCCGACCTGGCAACACCAGCAACCCTTTCATGGCAGCTCTTACGACCCGTTCCGGCATTCGACAGACATGAGTGGCTACAGGAAGCCCCTGGTTAAATTTCTGGGCGTCTGTCAGTCCCGAGACATCTGTATCTCTGGGAGGAAGAATTTGTACGAGACTTTGAGAGGCAAGCAAATCAGGATTTCCCATGGATTTAATCTATCCCGGTTTGCTAGATCGATCTTCTCTCTTGGACGACAAAAACATGGTTTGAAGTGCACTTACCGGATCTGCAAAGTTGGAATTCCAGGAGGCGTTTACCGTCGTCCGGGGTGACGCAGCGCTACTACAGGAAGATGACACCGGGGCAGAGATCAGTAGAATTCTTGGCCAATATTCGGAATTGATGAGGTCAACCTTGTGCGCAACAACCTGTTGCCTCTCTACAGAGAAAAGTTGATTTTCGCGGACGTCTACATCTTCCGGCAACTAGAGGCAGCCTGTGCAGAAATAGAAGCAACAATTAATATTTGGCAGACAAAAATACCGTATGTAAGTATGGCCGATGCGTACACCAACAAGGCAGCAGCGGTGAATCTTTGTTACAATTGCGATTCGCTACACATTATTTTAAAGATTGTGGGGCCGCCCGATGACATGGACGCTCCACATCCCGAATTTGCGGATAATATTAAGGATTACTTTTCCGGCGCCAGAGCAGATCGAGCTGGCATGTGTAGGGCTGGCTGAGTGACCTTTCTTACGTGTCAAAATGGGGGAAACGTTATTTCCGACGCTGGCAGACACGGGCGCTAATTCTGCCCTAATAGCAGCCCCTTACTGGGACATGTTGGTTACGAGGGGCTTCTGGGTGACGCCTAC
>OZ020489.1:20879992-21387087 GCA_963971405.1 Psococerastis gibbosa
TTTTGATTCAGCGATTCAATTGATTCTTGAATGGGTTGTGACCCGGTGAGGGTGGTTTGTAAATCCTTTGCATGGCATTGACTACAGAAATTCTTGTGCATTCTGTTGTCATTTAAACTTAAATATTATTACTTACTGTATGTTCAACGTCAAGTTATACTATGATTTATAACAGGGCATGTTGCTCTGCGATGCATTAGTGTAAAGCAATAGTTTGGACATGTATCTATGATTACTGTATTGCATAACCGTTGTGGTATAGTATGCGGTAATGTGGTTAGATTTTCCATTATTAAGAGTGTATGGACTGTATGTAGGTAAGAGAGGAAGGGATATATAGAGGTACCATGCACGTTCGTTGCAGGAGATTGGGAGTACTTAGAACTGTTGAAGAGTGGACAATAAAGAAATACTAGGTTTACATGTATGTGAATTATAATTATTCGGACCTTACTGGACGCAGTCACTCGTATATCAATGCATTGTTCTTGCAAGTGAACGTAACAGTGGCATGAAGCAACCTAACAGTTGCGCTTGCAGTTGTTTTCTGTTAAAGAGTGCATGAACTGTATGTAGGTTAGAGAGGCAGGGATATACATTTGGAAGCCAACAGAACTCTCCACAAATGGGCTGTGTTTCAACAATAACTTAAGCAAACAGAAAATTAATAAGTTGATGTTCTGTATTTTCTTATAGCCTTACCTTTACCTTAGTGTTTCTCATAAAGCCCATTATTGTATACATTTGGCTTTACAGTTGGCTTTCAAAATTTTGGGAGGTACCAATTAATTGGATGGGTACCACCGTGAGAGGCGTTGGTTGGGGCCTTTCTTTTCATTACCTAGTACAGTATATAGGGTATAGTCATGGCATCCGGAAACTGTAACGCTTTTTTTTGGCGAATTGACCGAAATATTTCTTATTTTTCATGAATTCCCTGTTGTACAAACATCATAACTTGGTTACTGCTCGGTTTCCTGGCACCGCAACATGGAGAAGTTACAAATTTCGCTGACTGCATTACGGATTCTGTCCTCAGCGGCCCCTGCTCAGGCGGTACCTGCTGGACCTAACGCCAGGGTAAGTCATCCCCCAGTTCTTCTCATCAAGTTACAGCCGGATGATGGCTGGTTGGCAGCAACATATTGCAGCGATGTCACCAGTCTCCGCGATTTTGACATGGCCTCTTCAGCTCCGCATAGGACGTTATCCCCAAATCATTTAACTTGTTGGAGATATTTGTTTCGTGGTCGTCCCCGTCGATTTACGCCTTCCACGGTCCCTTCAATGACGCAGCTGACTAAGTTATCATGCCGAAGTAGGTGTCCGATCCAGTGTGCCCTCCTAGTGGGTATGGATGCAACAAGGGTCCTTTTTCATTTATTTGGGTTAGGACTTCCTCATTAGTTACATGGTCTTGCCAAGGTATTCTCAAAATGCGGCGATAACACCACATTTCGAATGTTTCTAGTTTCGTGACATATTTTTCGCTTATGCACCATGTTTCACATCCATATAGTAGAATGCTCCACACAAGAGACTTAAGCATTCTTTTCCTGAGTCTGATATTTATATTGTTAGACTGAAAATTTTCGACTTTTTATTGAAAGCGACACTTGCCTGGTGCAATCTATACTCAATCTCTTGGATTGACCTGCCGTCAGAGGTAATTTTGCTTCCTAGATATGTGAAGGTTTTAATATTGCTGAGTGGAGTGCCATTCATGTTTGTGCTCTTTGTCTCGTCAGTGCTTACTACCATCACTTTGGTTTTGGATTTATTTATCTTCATGTTGAACGTTCTCCATGGCGTTTAGAGCCTCTCTAAGCTCTTCCTCACTTTCCGCCAGCAAAGCAATATCGTCCGCATATCTGACCAGTGCTTGCTTTGAATTCTTCGTGCCAATACATAATCAAGTCCACGGCCCTCGTGACCTGAAGTTAGAAGCATTTCTCGCCGCTCTCAGTTCAATCGGGAGTTTTCTAAGGTAGGCGAAACCTTGTAGTATAGGATCCAGTCGCTCACACTTGGCTGTGCGTGGCGCTGGCCTTACAAGGTCTCCCCATTGCCTCGTGTTGTAGGTGTGAGTGTCCCCCATTTCTTTAAATGTCCCCCACACCTCAGGCTTTAAGATATGTAAGATGTAGCTAAATATTTACAGACTTGGGGCTGTCATGATTTTTAATGATTTGAAGTGAGAGCGACAACAGTCACGGGGTCCCAGTTTTAGCATGTATCGCACTCCCCTCTTTTGAAGCCTGAGTACAGCGTCCATGTTCCCTACGGAGGTCCCTCCCCAGGCCAATATGCCGTAATTTATATGGCTCATTTCAGGTGAGTGGTAGGCCTGGAGAGTTACCTTTGGAGAACACACAGAGCTAAGGCACCTGACTACATAGAGGCCACTATTTGGTTTTTTTAATAGCTCAGACGCGTATTTATTTCAGTTTAAGTCCTTGTCAACTAGCATTCCTAAGAATCTGACGCTGTCGGTTGCGGTTACTGGTTGTCCTGCCCGTCAGCAGAGACAAACCTACTGCACAACTTTTCTCCCTGTCTACCAAGAACCACACAGTCAACTTAAAATACGACGACTGCGACATTGCCGTAGTTACCAACTACCTTGGCATGCGTTTGGACAAAAAAATATCGATGGCGCAGCAACAAAGGCCTGTAAGAGAGTATGCATGTTGAAAAGATTAGCAGGTACCACTTGGGGTGCAACGCAAGATGTCCTAGTCACCAACTACAAATCATACATAAGACCCCTTATTGAATACTGCAGGGAAGCCTTCTGTACAGCAAGTGTCGCTAACATGCGAAAACTGGACATTGCCCGAAATAATGCGCTGAAAGCTATCAGTGGGGCTGCCAAATCCACCCCTATCACAGCCTTGGAGTGTCAAACAGACATTGAACCACTAGAGTTGCGCCGCGACTGTACAACCCTTAAATTCTTTGAAAGAGGAGGAAGACTTCTGGAAACGTTGCCCTGCGTTTCCTTTCTTGGATGTCTTTATTATTTTTTCCACAATGGTTTGAAGAGGAGATGGGCCGAGACTTCCTGGTGGCTTCCTTGATAATTTTTTTTTATTATTTGTAGTCGGATCCACACGTTTCATCTTGGTTAAGGCAACTCGCGATCGGAGAAACGGCATAGTAGTTGCTGGCTTCTCTTCATTGCCTGGACCCCGCGTTGACATTGTTTTAATTTAGTTTCTCGCGGCCGTCTTGTTCAACTGTTTAACTGTTAGGGTTTTAGTACCAATAATAAACCTGCCACGTCGATGGAGGCCTTTAATTTCATCAACAAATCAATGCCTATAAGGCACTGTTGCCTCAGACCCTTAAGAAGGTTGAACCGATGGTTGACCATACGGGAACCAAGTTAAACACGCTGCCAGGCGGTTCCCACGAGCTCTGCGTGCAATGAAGAGTCGGCTAACTTTACTCGACCAGACGTAGGCGTCACCCGGAAGCCACTCGTAACCAAAATGTCCCAGTAAGGGGCTGCTATTAGGGAAGAATTAGCGCCCGTGTCTACCAGCGTCGGAAAAAACGTTTCCCCTATTTTGACACGTAAGAAAGGTCACTCAGCCAGCCCTACACATGCCAGCTCGATCTGCTCTGGCGCTGGAAAAGTAATCCTTAATATAATCCGCATATTCGGGATGTGGAGGGTCCATGTCATCGGTGGTGTTGCTGGTTCCGTGGTTAGCGGTCTTCCAGTATTTCGCCCTCTGACTTTGTGGGCACTCACTGTGTTCATCCACGCCCTTTTGGCCACAATATCCGCAAAATTCACGATGGGCGGCCCCTCACAAGGTTGACCTCATCAATTCCGAATATTGGCCAAGAATTCTACTGATCTCTGCCCCGGTGTCATCTTCCTGTAGTAGCGCTGCGTCACCGCGGACGACAGTGAACGCCTCCTGGAATTCCAACTCTGCAGATCCGGTAAGTGCACTTCAAACCATGTTTTTGCCGTCCGAGAGAGAAGATCGATCTAGCAAGCCGGGACAGATTAAATTCATCGGAAGTCCAGATTTGCTTGCCTCTCAAAGTCTCGTACAAATTCTTCCTCCCAGAGAAACGACAGACGCCCAGAAATTTAACCAGGGTCTTCCTGTAGCCACTCATGTCTGTCGAATGCCGGAACGGGTCGTAAGAGCGGCCATAAAAGGGTTGCTGGTGTTGCCAGGTCGGCGGTGGCTCTGGCCAGCCTGTTGTTTGACGACTGGTGGGCACTCTGGTGCTGTGGTGGCGTATGCTTCGTTTGGTCGTTTAGTTTTCGTTCTATTCCCTCTATATACTGTTGGAGGTCACAATCGTCTAACCATCCATCCTGCGTTCTCATGTCGGGAGTATTAATTGCCTGTATAGTACTATAGTGTTTAGGTCCTCGGCTTGAGCAGGTGTCAAGTGCAGAGTCTGTTTTCTCTGACGCAGTGGCCTCAACTGTCACAATTTGTTTTGACGTACAGGTAATTAGCCACAGCTGATTCCATTCATCGATGTTATTGTTTGTTGTTGCCACTATAAATCTTGAAAGAGAGTCATCGGCAGCAGCTGTTATGTATTTCAAAGATTGTTTGTGCTTACTAATGGCAGCAATAGCATGTGGAACGCTGTGGTAGATGTGATTTTCCTCACGATTTAGCCTTACAATCGCTATGTTGTCTGTGCAACCACCCTGCAGTTCATGGTCAGTATAAAATTGATTTCCATATTCCTGTACTCCCTGCTTGATTAACTCTTCTTTTTTCAATTTTAGTGAAAGTAAGGTATATATTGTTTGGATAGTTTGGCAATGGCGTGTTTTGGCTAATCCGGATTTGTTCATGATCACTTTGATTGTAGTGTGAATGTTTTTGTATAAATCTTTTAATGCAAAGCATAGGTCAGCGGGGCAGCGATGTGTGGTCGATATTTCCTCTGTAATTTTGCCCCATATATATCAGGCCTATGGAATTTTAAACCAGACGGGCACACTTTTTCCCTGTCCAGCTTAGGAATTGGGTTGGAGTGCCCGAGTACCAGTATTTCTTTGCACTCAGCTTTGATGGCAGAAACTCATAAAGATCCGGCATGGAGTAGCTATCCCTTGTCTACTATGACCCTATCATATTTTATTTCGGAGCCGTTAATTAGGATTGATGCGACAGTCCTGTAGTCTTTTTGGAGAACGGCCCCCTTTATACCGTACGCATTCGTTACAGCATGTATCACGGACTTGACTCCTTCTCTGGTCGCTGTTAAAATTTTAAATCCTTCCCAGGGATATGATCTTTTATAACCTAAGTCGTTTTTCCACAACCCGAATCCATTTCCGAACAGTCATCTAGCCCGATTTCTATGACTTTGCCCAGGCTTGCTATTTCTTCTGAAAGTGGTTTTAATATCGTCGATTATGTGCCTATTTTGTCCTTTGTCAAGTCAGCAATTACTATTGGCTTCCTGTTGTGGCCTAAGATAGCCTTACATGTCACTTGGTTTAGTTTTAAGGTTGGTAGTCTGTTGAAGTCATCCTGCTGCAGCCGCTTTTTTTGTGTGGGGAAAGCAGCGTGCTAGCCCACGTGAGATGTCATATTTGCCCTCTCTACCTTTATTGGCAAATGAAATTGTCAAATGGACCTTTTCGTGCAAGCAGTAAGTAGAGGTCACCAGGGTTTTCTTACCTACATGGAATTGTTCGTGGCAACTAGGTACTTATTCCAGTCATCACTTGATACAGGTTTAAAGTGTGGCTTTTTTACTGGTGATAAGCTAATAAGATATTTATTAGGGAAAGCTTTAGGGATAGCGGCCTCTTTCCAGCAAAGAAGGGTTTCATGCTTACTTGCCATTTGGTGAGTTTGTATCGTCACCGTCTCCAGCTGTCCGGGTGGCTTAGTTTGTGTGCCGTGGTTGCTACTGCTGTTGCGTGGCTCAGTTTGGGGTGCTCTGTGGCGGCTGCTGCTGAATGGCACAGTTTGCTTGGCTTGCTCATTGTTCCGGTGGTCTCTTTGGATTCCAGCTTCGACAAATATCTTGCTTGGTGCAATTGTTTGTGAGGTTTGTGTGGCTCCATCACGGGTCTGGTTGTTTAAGCCAATCGTCTTTGCTTGCTTGCTTCTGCATTTCTGCATTTTTCTCTTAAGTCGTCTAGAAAAGGTTTCTCTTTCCTTTGTGGCTTTATGCTCAACTTCACACGGTTTGTGCACTTTCTCTAGTATTTGCTGGCTTTTCTTCATTACCTTGACCCCGCGTCGACATTGTTTTAATTTAGTCTCTCGCGTCCGTCTTGTTCAACTGTTTCTGTAAGGGTTTAAGTACCAATTATGAACCTGCCACGTCGATAGAGGCTTTAATTTCAACAACAAATCTATGCCTATAAGGCACGTTTGCCTCAGACCCTTAAGCAGGTTGAACCGATGGTTGACCATACGGGAACCAACTTAAACTCGCTGGCAGGCGGTTCCCACGGGCTCTGCGTGCAATGAAGAGTCGGCTAACTTTACTCGACCAGACGTAGGCGTCACCCGGAAGCCACTCGTAACCAACATGTCCCAGTAAGGGGCTGCTATTAGGGCAGAATTAGCGCCCGGGTCTACCAGCGTCGGAAATAACGTTTCCCCCATTTTGACACGTAAGAAAGGTCACTCAGCCAGCCCTACACATGCCAGCTCGATCTGCTCTGGCGCTGGAAAAGTAATCCTTAATATAATCCGCAAATTCGGGATGTGGAGGGTCCATGTCATCGGGCGGCCCCACAATCTTTAAAATAATGTGTAGCGAATCGCAATTGTAACAAAGATTCACCGCTGCTGCCTTGTTGGTGTACGCGTCGGCCATACTTACATACGGTATTTTTGTCTGCCAAATATTAATTGTTGCTTCTATTTCTGCACAGGTTGCCTCTAGTTGCCGGAAGATGTAGACGTCCGCGAAAATCAACTTTTCTCTGTAGAGAGGCAACAGGTTGTGGCGCACAAGGTTGACCTCATCAATTCCGAATATTGGCCAAGAATTCTACTGATCTCTGCCCCGGTGTCATCTTCCTGTAGTAGCGCTGCGTCACCCCGGACGACGGTAAACGCCTCCAGGAATTCCAACTTTGCAGATCCGGTAAGTGCACTTCAAACCATGTTTTTGTCGTCCGAGAGAGAAGATCGATCTAGCAAACCGGGATAGATTAAATCCATGGGAAGTCCTGATTTGCTTGCCTCTCAAAGTATCGTACAAATTCTTCCTCCCAGAGATACAGATGTCTCGGGACCGACAGACGCCCAGAAATTTAACCAGGGTCTTCCTGTAGCCACTCATGTCTGTCGAATGCCGGAACGGGTCGTAAGAGCTGCCATGAAAAGGTTGCTGGTGTCAAGGCCGTAGGCAAGGGGGGGGGGGGCTTATTGGGTTGCAGCCCCCCCCTTTTGAAAAACATTTACCGCCGGGGGAGACCCTCGGGCCCCCCTGTTTGCAGATATATGAATATGCATGCCTTTGTAAGCTTTGCTGCTGTAAAACCCCACTGTTTGCACTTATATGTGGATTTTTTTCCCCGGGGGAGGCCCCCCTCTGGTTTAAATGCAATATTATTTCTATGAGTAAGTATTCCGTTGTAAGCTTTGTAAAATCTATCTTTTGCTGCTGTTAAAATGCGTAAAACCCCACTATTTTGCACTAATATTTTCAAATTTTCCCCCGAACCCCCCATTTGGGTTGAAATGCAATATTATTTCTATTCAATCTAAACCGTCGTAATGGTAACATTAGGATTTAGTCCGCATTTCCGCAAAATATTATGTGTCAGTGTTCGCACCAAAAGTAAGTCCGCCTATAAATTGACGTTTGGTGTGCCTATGCTATCATATATACTCAGTAACACCATAACCTCAAAAGAATACACTTGAGACAATTGAATTCAAGAAATTTTTTTTACACTGCATAGGATCACAGTTGCCGCAGCCACCCCCGAAAAAAAATCCTGGCTACGGGCTTGGCTGGTGTTGCCAGGTCGGCGGTTGACATAAACGTCCTCATATTGACACAACGATAATGAAAATAAATTGTTATAATTAATACTAAAATATGTTTTCCTGTTTCCAGGTATACCCAAGAATTAAAAATATTCAAGAACGTGGAAGCACTCAAAATTACATAGGAAAATCCCGGGCTTAATAACCAAATCGGGAAGACAAAATCCTCAATCTCAAGAGGAGCCAAACAACCAGTCGCAAGATGACAGCGACTAACAATCAAAATGTGCAATCACTTATACATAGAACATTATAATATCAGCTTGTATTATAATCTGTACAACCACCTGCCTACCTACACGGTTATTGTTTATAAACCTGTAAAATTACAGCCAGTGATAGAGCATAGACATTCAGAAACTATGTCTACTCCCACCACTGGCGGTAACCGTATGGAAAAAAAGGATCAGGTTAAAATCGCAGCAGTATGGAACCATGTCGGTGACAGAACACAACCGATGAGTGCCCATACAACTGCGAATCATCCGGGGAGGAACAGCAATGGAAGGACAAAATCCCCTTCCCGCGACGCTATTCCGGACAATATAAATCCTGATGATGAACATGTATATGAAACGGGCCCATTTGAAAGTAAAAGGCCGTGCCAACCAAAGTGGAGAAAAACATTAGAAGGGAAAGTTGTCAACAGAACAGTCCAAGCACCCAAACGCGTAGGCGCCACTTGTGAAATTTTATTTAATATTCATAACTTTGGAAAATAAATAATCTGATCTCTTATTATAATTACTTCCTTTAATTATTGTTACATGAACTACTACTGATTTGTACTGCTGTTTCTTATTATTAAAACTGCGTGTGATCACTGGCGGTTTCAAGGGGGGGGGGGGGGGGGTCATGTCCCCCCCCCCCTTACAGGCCGTAGCCAAGAGGGGCTTTTTGGGCTGCCCTCTGTGGTAGGTTTATTCGTCGGTAAAATCTCATCTGTACTGCTTGCAAAATGCGCAAATCCACCCAAATGTGAACCATTAATCAATTTTTTTCTCCGAGGGATACCCCCGGGTCTTCTTTCCCCAAGGTACATTATGCGTAAAACCTTACTGATTTAGGAATATTTTACAATTGTTTTCTCCGGGGGGGGGGGGGGGGCTTGTAAATGCCCCCCCCCCCTTCGAGAATTTTTAAACCGCCACTGCGTGTGATTATTCGATTCTTGCATCACTGATTTAGGAAAATTAGACTCTGAAAATTATGGATTACTTATTGAATATTAACTTAGGGCTACTCTAGAAAGTAGCCGTTTTCTTAAACTGTTGACTGTCCTGATAGTCACGGAAGCATGGAGCCTGCTTAGCCTGGGATTGGTGTTAAAAATTAAACGGGCTAGCCCAGTCGACAACCATGCTAATCTTCCTCCAGCTTCAGCTCATGTTGGATAACAGATAACAGATAGCCGGATCGCAGGGCGCTGGATTTTAACTTCTTTATTGCTTTCCAGTTTAAATACGTAGTAGGCCCTATGCTATAAGGAAAGCTTTGTGATGTTCGATTCCGAGATTTCATCGGATTTACACGTATTGAGATACCAGAAACCAAAAAAAGTGGTTTTTCTGTCTGTTCATCGATTTCCGGGCAAACTACTCCGTCGATTTTGATGAAATTTGGCATGTAGGTTAAAAACAATCATGCCTCGGGACAATTTTTAATTGTGGGCTAACTCAATTTTGGGGGGTTGTATTCAAAAAACTCCAAATAACGTAATGAACGTATAAAAAAAATTATTTCCCAAAAACGGCTCCAACTATTTCTTTTAAATTCACATACAGTATATTGTAGTAGTTATTAATGTCAATAAAATGCGGGGGGTCGCTTGCCCCTTGATAGTTTGCTTCTGGGAGTAAAAAAATAAAAATAACGATTTTTTCATGAAAAATGACGAAAAAATAATTTTTCTGCGGAACCTTTTTATCCATGATTTCTACTTTCAGGCATGTTTTAGGTGTTAAATTGAGTAACAACCGGACAGGTTGCTTTCCCAAAAAATTATTTGGTTTTACGCTTACATGCCCTACCATTATTACGCTACTATGTGTTGTAATGCATTGTTCTGCCAGCAGCCTGATCGAGGCGATTATAATACCGGGGTTAAATAAATACCCTAGGATAATAACTGTAAACAAACAAATTTTGAATAGCACTTTCCATTATAAAATTATCCTGTTTACATTTTTATTACCAGGGGATTAAATAAATACCGGTATTATAATCGCCTCGATCAGGCTGCTGATCTAGAATATGCAATGTCATCGATTGATTCAGTGCTATGGGATATAGTGGAGTGTCGTAAGCTTATTTATGCCTCGGAATCCAGGGACAATCCATGAATAGGCCTATTTATAAAAATTTTGAAAATATGTTGTTAGTGGTATATAGAAAAAAATTTTGTCCGCTCTCAATTTTTAACTACATAGGGTGTGGCAGCACTTCCTCTTTTTGTAATGCGCGCGCGCCATTCGGTCGGTGGATGTCGTATCAAAGTGTTTATGGTCTCGTTCGAGAGGTGGGACTATACACTTTTGGCTAAGGCGTACATAGTTCCGAAGATCAAAACATTTAGATAACGTCCCCCATTCTCGATACATTGAGTATTAGTGGAGCGCCGTAAGTCAAAAAAAAAATGGAAAAGCCTCGGAATTCAGGGCCAGTTAATGAATATTTATAAAAACTGTGAAAATTTGTTTCTAATAGTACCGTATATAGAAAAATGTTTTTAGCCCGTTCTTAATTTTTAACTAGGTACAGCTGGTGTGGTAAAACAACTTCGTGTTTTGTAATGCGCGTCATTCGGCCGGTTTACGTGGGAACGGAGTGTTTGTGGTCTCGTTCGAGAGGCGGGACTATAAAGTTCTGTCTTAAATAGTTTTAAAGATCAAAACATTATGATCACGATACAATAAGAATTAGTGGAGCGCCGTGAGTAAAACAAAAATGGTAATGCCTCGGAATTCAGTCAGTATATATTTATAAAATCTTTAAAAATGTGTTTATATAGAAAAATGTTTAAAAAATATTTTTGCCCCTCTCAATTTTAAACTACAGGGTGGCCATTTTTTATATTATTATTAATAATAATAATGATGATATAATATTCACTAATACACATTTTCAAAGTTTTTATAAATATTCATTGACTGGCCCTGAATTCCGAGGCTTTTCAATTTTTTTGACTTACGGCGCTCCACTAATACTCAATGTATCGAGAATGGGGGACGTTATCTAAATGTTTTGATCTTCGGAAATATGTACGCCTAAGACAAAAGTGTATAGTCCCACCTCTCGAAAGAGACCATAAACACTTCGCTACGATATCCACCGACCGAATGGCACGCATTACAAAAAGAGGAAGTTATGCTGCCACACCCTGTAGTTAAAAATTGAGAGCGGGCAAAAAAAAATTTTAACATTTTTCTATACACCACTAACAACACATTTTCAAAAATTTTATAAATATTCATGGAGTGTGGAAAATGATTTACCATGAAATTACACATTTGCTCATATTTACTAATTGTATATATATATAAATTGGAAAGCATGTTCGAGTAAACTCGGACCGGTTCTTTATTTTATGTATTGAGCAGATTGTATATAGGTACACAGGTAATTTTGAGAACTTACCTAACTGCAAGGAATGACCGTAATGTGTAAAACAGGGCTTCGGTAATATTTCCTTCAGCTTCTTTCAAAGTTCTTAATTTAATGGTAGCAGTGCAATGATTTCCGGTATTGCAAGAACCTTGTGTTTTCAATTATCGTATACCCTGCTTATTGTAGATTTGAATATTCCTGACCTGTTGCACACGTAGGATGGCATACTTTTATTTTTGTTCCTTTGCATAAATCGAATAGCACTAGCTAGTGCTTTCGTATTCTTCACGCCACGCTTGGAAATCTAAAGGAGAAACACCTGGCTGGCATCTATGTTTTTGACACCACATTTTGACATTTTGACATCACTGAAAAACAAAAAATCTGCTGGAATTGATGAATTGCCAACAAATGTTCTTAAAGCTGCTGCAAATACATTGGCCGAACCACTCGCCCATATCATTAATAGCTCATTTGAAACCGGCCATTTCCCCACGTTACTGAAAGACGCCAAAATCATACCGATATTCAAAGGAAAGGGGAGCAGAACAGAAGCTAGCAATTACAGGCCCATTAGTCTTGTTCCATCAATGTCTAAGTTGTTTGAGGGAGCGTATCTACAGAGGCAAATATCTTTTCTCGACAGCACGGGATACTTAGACAACAGACAATTTGGATTCCGCAAGGGCCGTTCATGTGAACAAGCAATGGAAATGCTAATTGAAGAAGTGCTGACACTTCTTGATGACAAAAAACAAGTTTTTGGCTTGTTCTGCGATGTAAGTTAGGCATTTGACCACGACCTACTCTTAAATAAACTTGAAAATATTGGAGTGAGGGGGATAGCCAACAACTGGATAAAATCGTTCGTCACTGGAAGAAGACAACGAGTTGAATTGAGTGCCAAAGACGGATCAACAAAAAAATCGTCCTGGCACTTGGCAGCATCTGACACTAGGCACCGTCCAGGAGGCAACGATCTCTCCGATTCTCATCATCGTATTTATTAATGATCTGCTACTGCAACTCAGAGTTAAAGGAGCTAGCCCATGTGCGTTTGCAGACGACTGTAACGCAATCGTCACGGCACCATCGTCGAGCACACTGCAGGTTGCAGCTGAAGACTCCCTTTCCAGTGCTTTTGCCTGGTTTTCTAACAATAGTTTATCCCTAAATATTCAAAAAACACATTTTATAGCATTCAGTTGCAGAGAAGCTTCCGCACCAACAGTAGAGCAACTTCACTTGGGCGACGACACCGTGGCAAGAGTATGGAAAAGCAAATTTCGAGAAGTATGGATTGACTCAACGTTAAGCTGGAAAGTACATGTAGAAGAAGTAGTAAGGAAAATGAGAAGAGGCTGCTTTGCCCTGCGCCTACTGCGTGGGATAATCTCGAAAACGGACCTGCGAATGATTTACCACGCAGTTGTTGAATCACACGTATCATATGGCATAGTATGTTGGGGGCAATCAACATGGATGTATAAGGTGTTGAAGCAACAAAAGCGAGCTATAAGAATAATGGCTGGAAAATGTCAGAGACATCCATGTCGGCCTCTATTTAAGGAACTCAAAATACTTACCGCTCCAAGTATATACGTACTGTGCAGTGCTACACTGGTTAGTGACCACTTAAATGAGTATCCTGTAAATAGGGATCGCCACAGTCACCATACAAGACATGCCGGAGACCTTTCAGTCACAGCAGCCAGGCTGACAGCCCGACAGCGCAGTCCACGAGCCGCAGGCATCCGCATATATAACGCTCTACCAGAAGCCATAAAACAGGAGCCTACGGCTAATGCTTTCAAGAAATCACTAATTAATTTTTTGATGCAACGAATATTGTACAATCTGAAGGAACTTTGAAGCTACCTATATTTATTTATTTATTTTTTATATTTTGTATTAGGACGCTACATGACTGTGCTCAATGTCTGATTATTATTGTTATAATAACATGTAACAAAGATGGGCAAATACACTTTCATTGATTGGTTGATAAAAAGTTAGAGGAAACGTGTAATTCAGGCTCGTAGCCAGGGAGGCTGCCAAAAATATTCCTGGTTACGGGCCTGGTGTTATTACTAAGCAAATTACATATATTTCAGCCACATCAATTGCCAAAGAAGACCCCCACAATATAATCCTTGCAATTCTTAAAAACCAAGATTCTGAAAGCAAACCAGACTACTAAATTATTTAACGATATAGGCCTAATTTATATTTACTGCATTTTATTGATGTTGCCTATAGCCTAGAGATGGGTAGGAGCTGGAGCTCCCTCTCCCCTCCTACGACAACACCCGCGCCGATGCCAACTGTATTATTTTATTTCTACACATCTGCTTTAGCTGTGTGTAGGTATACATACAGCCCATTAATTTCTTCATGAAAAAAAAATTGTCAGAGGCATGCCGTAATGCACATAAAGTAAACCGTAGGCTACATGAGTAAAATATGAGTTGTCTTGCGAATGGGACGTTTACCTATTACTTTAAATGCATTAAGTAAGTTATATATTATACTGTATTACTCATAAGGTGCCCATTCCATTGACCGGCTAGGGCTATTTCCAACAACGGTGACGTGGTAGCAGACATTCAAGACTTAGGTGGCGTTTCCACCGACCTCGCATTGCAGAATTGACGGAAATGTTTATTTTCCTCTATGCCATAGTTAAAATTGATCAATGATCATACAGTAAAATTACAAACAAACAAACTAAAATTAAAAAATGGCTTTGTGGGGACCACTTAGTCCCACATGTGTAATAACCAGTCTGCTTCCAGCTTCACCTTTTTCCCGTTAGATGGCGCTGTTCACATTCAGATAATTCAATATTCCTCAATCTTCCTTTTACGTATTTATTTCTCTTATTCAATAATATCTTTAATCTACCCTCTGTGTCTCATCAGCTCCTTTAGCTGTGGACACAGAGTTGGTTTTTCTATATGGAAGCAGGCTGGATCAAATTCAATATTAATTGTAAGCATGTATCGTTCTCGTCTCACAGCTCATATTGTAACCACTGTGTGTTAAATTACTCTAACTTGAGTCGAAGCACTGCAATACAAACCAATTCAAGTCTACACTGCCTATTCAATTGCATCGTCCTTCGACAAGCTACATTGGTGACCCTCGACAACGGAACAAGCAGCCTTCCAGATTCCAGTTCCAGCTCCAGTTCCAGCTCCAGTTCCAGCTCCAGTTCCAGCCAGTTCCAGTTCCAGCCAATTCCAGTTCCAGCCAATTCCAGTTCCAGCCAATTCCAGCCAATTCCAGCCAATTCCAGCCAGTTCCAGCCAGTTCCAGTTCCAGCCAGCTCCAGTTCCAGCCAGCTCCAGTTCCAGCCAGTTCCAGTTCCAGCCAGTTCCAGTTCCAGCCAGTTCCAGTTCCAGCCAATTCCAGCCAGTTCCAGCCAGTTCCAGTTCCAGCCAGCTCCAGTTCCAGCCAGTTCCAGTTCCAGCCAGTTCCAGCCAGTTCCAGTTCCAGTTCCAGCCAGTTCCAGCTTCCAGCCAGTTCCAGTTCCAGCCAGATCCAGTTCCAGCTTCCAGCCAGTTCCAGCCCGTTCCAGTTCCAGTTCCAGCCTCCAGAACGTCTCATCCGGCCATAGGCAGTGGAAACCACCCCGGAGCAGCTACATTCACCGCAGCAGCACAGCCACAACCTGCAAGATGCCGCAGACCACAGCCACAACCGCTACAGCTACAACCGCTACAGCTACAACTGCTACAGCCACAACACCGACACCCACGGCTACAACCAAGATGACAGGCCCTGCTAGTACGATGGCAGTCTCGGTCAAGCTTCCACCCTTCTGGACACAGTCGGCCAACCTGTCACCGGCACTGTGGTTCACTCAAGCGGAGGCTCAGTTCGCACTTGCTGGGGTCACAATGGAAACGACGAAATATTACCACGTCCTTTCAGCGCTCGACCAAAGTACCCTCAGCGAGATCTCAGATTTGTTAGCTGCCCCAGTACCAGTAAACCCATACACTGAGCTAAAAACGCAGTTAATCCAACGAATGAGTCTTCCAGCAAGCAGTCGCATTCAGCTACTAATGTCGGAAGACATAGGGGACAAAACTCCCAGCTCTTTTCTCCGGAGACTGCGGGCCCTCGCAGAGAAAGCCATATCAGACTCGGTTTTACGCACCATTTGGACGTCTCGCCTCCCGCACGCTATACAATTGGCAATCATCGGTCATGATCACCTGTCACTAGGTGACGTCGCGAACCTCGCCGACAAGATGGCCACCATCAATTCAGCAACACGTGACCGGATTCTTGAGTGCACAATGGCCCCTGTGGACCTATTGAAGACGTTAACAGAGAACGTCGCGGCTCTACAGGCACAGTTCGCCGACAGATACGGACAACGTGCCACACAGCCACGGTTCCAGCGCCAGTTCCGTTCACCAGCGCCTAAACAAGACCCAACTTGGTGTTTTTACCACCAAACCTATGGGAGGAAGGCCAGAAAGTGCCAGCAGCCATGCAGATTTCCGAAAAACGACGATCGCAGCCAGTAAAGGCAGGGCCTGCCTGCGCCACTACACACCTGCTTAAAACCTCACATCGCCTTCTTATCACGGACCCTTGCACCAAGATACGTTATCTCATTGACACAGGGTCCGACATCTGCGTTTTTCCACGTGCCCGTCTCAACCTACCGCTCCGTCGTACTCAACTCGAGCTGACTGCCGCCAATGGCACAATCATCAATACGTACGGAACAACAGCTCAACAACTGGACCTGGGATTACGACGCAGTTTCCGTTGGAATTTCATCATTGCCGATGTCACGCAACCCATCATCGGTGCAGACTTTCTCGCAGCCTCTAATTTGCTGGTGGATCTCCAGAACTCAAAGCTGATCGACGGGACAACGCATCGCAAGGCGAACCTGTGTCAAAGCCCCTCCAAGCAACCTAGCGTTTCTACCTTAACAATACCGCACAGTACCCCGGCCAGTCTAAAAGTAATAATTGAGGAGTTTAGCGACCTCACGCGGCCGAGACAACCCACAGACCAGGTCAAACACTCCACGGTCCACTACATTAGAACGACAGACGGACCTCCCGTCTCCGCTCGCCCACGCCGGTTGGCCCCGGACAAGTTTATTATCGCCAAAAAGGAGTTCAACGACATGATCCAGACCGGCGTATGTCGTCCGTCCGACAGCCCATGGGCCTCACCATTACACCTAGTACCTAAAAGCGACCATTCATGGCGCCCATGCGGGGACTACAGACGGCTCAATGCTCGAACAATTCCTGACGCGTACCCAGTCCGCCACATCGCAGATTTCAGTGCAGAATTGCGAGGAAAAACCGTATTCAGCAAAATAGACCTGGTCAAAGCATTCACCCAGATACCAGTTTCCAATGGTGACATTCCAAAGACAGCAATAAATACTCCGTTCGGCCTTTTCGAATTCCCATTCATGACATTCGGTCTTCGCAATGCTGCTCAAACCTTCCAACGCTTCATGGATAACATCCTACGCGACCTCCCGTGGGCATATTCATACATCGACGACGTACTGGTTGCATCGAGTGATAAGCAGGAGCACGAATCACACCTACGTCAACTCTTCCAACGATTCCGAGAATATGGCCTAGTCATTAATCCTAGCAAGTGTACCCTCGGCGTTGGGTCAATCAGCTTTCTTGGTTACCTCGTGTCAGCAGAAGGCACACAAGCCCTACCAGACAGGGTAAAGGCACTCACTGAATACCCTCTTCCAAAGACATTCAAAGATCTACGCCGTTTCCTTGGCATGATTAACTACTACCGCCGGTTCCTACCAAATGCAGCCAACGAACAAGCACCACTCAACACGTTGTTATCTGGAGACAAGGTAAAAGGGAACGCTACGATACCATGGACAACAAAGCTTACCGAAGCTTTCAGCTCATGCAAACACAGTCTGGCACGCATCACCCTACTCGCGCATCCAGATCATACGGCTCCGATTGCACTAGTCACAGATGCATCAGACACCAGTATCGGAGCTACAGTCCAACAACGGATCAACGATCATTGGCAGCCATTAGCATTCTTCTCGCAGAAACTTAAAGAAAACCAACGAACATGGTCCGCCTACGATCGCGAATTGCTTGCGGTACACGACGCCATTCGTCATTTCCGTTACCTGCTAGAAGCGCGCGCTTTTGTCGTGTATACCGATCACAAACCGTTGACGCACGCTTTTCAGAATCCAAAAACAAGTTGCTCACCTCGCCAAATGCGGCAAATGGAATTCGTCTCTCAATTCACCACGGACATCCAATACATCGCTGGGCAGGACAACATGGCCGCTGATGCATTCTCAAGAATCGAAGCAATCTCTACTCCCGTATCTCCTGAGCAACTTTCTTCTGCTCAGAAAGACGACAGAGAACTCAAAGAGCTTCGGTCCAGTAGAAAGACGTCCCTCATCCTCGTTGATGTTCCCATTCCGGGCTCTGATTCAGTCCTTACGTGCGATTCTAGTCAAGACATACAACGCCCATTTGTGCCCAAACCATTACGTCGACAACTTTTCGAGCACCTACACAGCCTACATCACCCAGGAATAGCAGCGTCTGCTAACCTGGTTGCCCAACGCTACATATGGCCTTCTATCCGTAAGGATTGCCGCGCTTGGGCTCGTCTGTGTGTCAACTGTCAATTGTCCAAGATACATCGACACACCCTCACTGCGATTGGAACCTTTACTCAGCCTGACCGACGGTTTCAGCACATACACCTCGACATTGTAGGCCCATTACCACCGTCGGAAGGCTACACGTATTTGTTAACACTCGTTGACCGTTTCACGCGATGGCCGGAAGCCGTTCCTATGGTGAACATCACCGCCGAAAACGTCGCCAGAACCCTCATTTCCTGCTGGATCAGCCGGTTTGGGTGCCCGGAGACAATTACTACAGATCGCGGCCGACAGTTTGAGAGCCATTTGTTTGCTGACCTGGCCCGATTATGCGGATTTCACCATGCACGGACTACCAGTTACCACCCTGCATCCAACGGCATGGTAGAGCGTATGCACCGCTCACTCAAAGCCTCCATTATGTGTCATGCCAATGACAAATGGACGGAAGCCCTTCCGCTAGTTTTACTGGGCATGCGCGCCACTCTTAAGAAAGATCTTCAAGCTTCTCCAGCAGATCTGGTCTATGGTGAACCATTAAGACTACCAGGACAGATGCTGACAACTCCTCCTTCAAATCAGAGTCCGGCGGACACTCTCATCTCACTTCGAAGGAAATTCGACTCACTACGCCCCACTCGCGTCAAGAGACACGGGGCTCATCAAACATTCATCCCACAAGACCTTGCCAAGGCCACGCACGTTTTCGTGAGACAAGACCACGTCCGTGCTTCCCTCGAACGTCCTTATGCGGGACCATTCCCTGTGTTAAGTCGCACCGACAAAACAGTTACGATTTCAAGCCGCGGTCGTGCGGTTACTGTGTCAATGGACAGGGTCAAGCCGGCCTACATTAATGCCAGTACAGACGAACCGTCTCACCAGTCTACGATCAACCCCCCGCATCAGCATCCTGCTCAAGATAAACCTCAGGAGAAGGTCTCCTCACCACTTCCTGCCACTGACGTCGTGCCGACACCACCGACTCGCACCACTCGCTCAGGTCGTCACATCCACGTTCCACGACATTTCTCCGACTTCCAGTCTTAGGAGGGGGGTAATGTGGGGACCACTTAGTCCCACATGTGTAATAACCAGTCTGCTTCCAGCTTCACCTTTTTCCCGTTAGATGGCGCTGTTCACATTCAGATAATTCAATATTCCTCAATCTTCCTTTTACGTATTTATTTCTCTTATTCAATAATATCTTTAATCTACCCTCTGTGTCTCATCAGCTCCTTTAGCTGTGGACACAGAGTTGGTTTTTCTATATGGAAGCAGGCTGGATCAAATTCAATATTAATTGTAAGCATGTATCGTTCTCGTCTCACAGCTCATATTGTAACCACTGTGTGTTAAATTACTCTAACTTGAGTCGAAGCACTGCAATACAAACCAATTCAAGTCTACACTGCCTATTCAATTGCATCGTCCTTCGACAAGCTACAGCTTCATGGGATATGTTAATTACAAACATTTTAATAGATTTCTATTTTTAAAAAAACAAACATTTCCGTCAATGTCATTTGCAATCTGCAATGCGAGGTCGGTGGAAACGCTACCTAAGTCTTGACTGTCTGCTACCACGTCACCGTTGTTGGAAATAGCCCTAGCTGGTCAATGGAATGGGCGCCTTACTAAATCAATAATATTTCTTACCATTCTATGTTGAAAACTGAATTTGTTTAACATCCATAGGTATTCCATGTATTTTTGCCAAATGCAGCTCCAATTTGCCAATACTTGGAAATGTTATTTGGCAATCCTTCTCTAAGCACCGCACGAGAAAATTACTATTAGCATTGATTGAGTACGTTGAATCATCACCATGCTTCAATTTTCGGTGCTTCAAAAGCATATATTATAGTATTCTGTGCTTCAAAAGGCCGCATCTGTTTTTATGAAATTTATTGGGGCAATCATTACAGGCGTATGTTCCTTTATCTTGTTGCCCTAACGATCTAATTGCATAGTTAGGCGCCCATTCCATTGACCGGCTAGGGCTATTTCCTACAACGGTGACGTGGTAGCAGACATTCAAGACCTAGGTGGCGTTTCCACCGATCTCGCATTGCAGAATGCAAATGACATTGAAGGAAATTAGAATTTTTCTTTTTATAGAAATCTATTAAAATGTTTGTACTTAACATAGGCCTATCCCATGACGCCATTTTTTAATTTTAGTTTTTTTGTTTGTGATTTTACTGTATGATCATTGATCAATTTTAACTATTGCATAGAGGAAAATAAACATTTCCGTCAATTCTGCAATGCGAGGTCGGTGGAAACGGCACCTAAGTCTTGAATGTCTGCTACCACGTCACCGTTGTTGGAAATAGCCCTAGCCGGTCAATGGAATGGGCACCTTATGGTCATGCAAACTTATATTAGGCGCCCATTCCATTGACCGGCTAGGGCTATTTCCAACAACGGTGACGTGGTAGCAGACATTCAAGACTTAGGTAGCGTTTCCACCGACCTCGCATTGCAGAATGCAAATGACATTGACGGAAATTAGAATTTTTCTTTTTATCGAAATCTATTAAAATGTTTGTACTTAACATATCCCATGACGCCATTTTTTAATATTAGTTTATTTGTTTGTGGTTTTAGTGAATGATCATTGATCAATTTTAAATAAAAAATAAACATTTCCGTCAATTCTGCAATGAGAGGTCGGTGGAAACGCCACCTAATGTCTTGAATGTCTGCTACCACGTCATCGTTGTTGGAAATAGCCCTAGCCGGTCAATGGAATGGGCACCTAAGGCGCCCATTTGCCATTTGATACCATGTTAACATTTTATTTTTTATTTGATTATTTAAAGATTATTTAGAACGGAAAATCATGCCAACTAACCAGCAATATTCTTATGCAGAACTTGGAGTACTTTTAATTTAAATTTTAAACAATATATATAATAAATGTAAATAATAAATATAATTATATATGAAACAACAAAGAAAACTATAAAGAAAACATATAATAAAACTATTAAATTTGAATTTCCCGCCAAAATGCACCTATAAGTAGGCGTGGTCATGGCTTCAGTCTTGCAGCACAGCCGAAATACGACATGGTGGCTCCATAGTTTCATTAGCTCCATGAGCCTGCACAAAATACCTATGCAATTTGGCGGGGAAACCCAGTGATAAGTGTAGCCTGCACAAGCTAAGTAAGCTTACAGAGTTTTTGACCGGGTCCAGGTATCCGCTCTGCTATGCTGCAATGTGTATAAGACTTCGATATTTTTTGTGTTGGTACTTATCTCTGATAGTTGGCTTATGGTTAACGGGTGCCTCGTAAGGTTAGGCATATAATGGCTAACGCCGCTTCAGTTAATGTTTTTCTATGAACATATCATGTTATGAATTAACACCCAATCCCAATCGGTGGGGCTGAAATTCGGACCAATGAGGAGGCTGCAGAATTCATCCCGTGGTTGGAGACTATTATCGATACGGCTGGTAGTGTAGCCTACACAAGAGAAGAACGCAATTTGGTGGGGAAACCCAGTGATAAGTGTAGCCTGCACAAGCTATGTACAGAGTTTTTGACCGGGTCCAGGTATCCGTTCTGCTATGCTGCAATGTGTAAAACTTCGATATTTTTTGCGTTGGTACTTATCTCTGATAGTTGGCTTATGGTTAACGGGTGCCTCGTAAGGCATATTATGGCTCCCGCCGCTCCAGTTAATGTATCCTTATGGCAAAATTAGAGTAATTTATACCAAAGTAGCCGTATGTCAATTATGCAACCGGTCTCAGCTCTCAACCGATCCGGAATAATTATTGCCCAATGCAAACCGAAAATAAGCTAAAGAATTTTAGCACAATCTAGACCTATGGACCTGAATGGGAGTCTTAAATAAATGTGAAATAATCTAAATTGGAGATAATAATGTTATTCAAACTTTTAAAAATATGTTTGTAATTTGGAATATTTGGCGCCATTTCCTTTGACCAAATGACAACCTCAATGGAGAACGCAGCAACAAATATCGTCTGCTTTAACCTCTGTAGTGTTATTTTTGCTCAAATATGAAAAGTTCATAAAAACTTCGGGCCTTAAACTTTAGTTAAGGCCAATTTATTTCAAAGATGGGTAATATGTACGATAAATATGTGTCCAACCCTGAAGGCACACCCATGGGGAACGACCAACCGACATTTGATCCAAATTTTGGGTTCCGGAGTGGACGGAAGCCAAGGGGTAAAATAGTTTGTTTTTGTGTTCATTTTCATATGGCATTATAGACAATTATTAATCTTTGCCCACTATACCGTATTCTAACCTTAGTGTACGTAATACAGCTATTTTAAATAGTTTTAATTGTTGCTGGTATGTATAATGTCTGTCAGCCCTATCAAGATCAATAAAAGCAAGCCGTGCAGTTGAAGACAGCAGAGAATAATTATATCCGAATGTTTTTGTGGAAAGTAGTTTATTTATTTATTTTTAATTTACGAATACGACTGGGGGCCAGTGAATAACTGATAGTGACTTTCTGAGTGCCTTGTAGCCTACAACTGGGTATTCATCCTAATAAAGGATCCGGTAAACGTTTGAATAGCCGTCTGGCCTTAATAAGTTTAAGTAAAAATTAAAAAAAAAAGTTTAAAATTCTGGAACAAGTAAATGAAAATGAAATCATGCATCCAAATCAATCCGGGTTCCGGCAGAAACACTCATCTTAGACAGCTTTACAACTCATACTAGAGACTTGAAGAGAAATTGAAAAGGGCAACTACGTTATGGCAGTGTTCATTGACCTTACACGAGCCTTTGAAATGATTCAAGTTGATCTTGTATTGAGGAAGCTATACGATATGGGAATAAGAGGAAAGCTACTTGAATGAATTCAAAGTTTTTTGGCCGGTCGACTGCAAAGGGTCAAAGGGGCTCAAATATTGTCGGCACTCAGGAGAGTCTTGCACGGAGTAGTGCAAGGAAGTAAAATCGGACCATTACTGTTTGTTTTCTTTATCAATTCAAATCTGTTCTTGCTGGAAAGTGGGAAGGATTTTTTTGCTGATGATATGCTGATGCAATGAAAAATGTCGCTAATCGTAAGGTGAAATTCCTTCTGCCACGTACCGCTAAAGTCACTTTGTTCAACTCTTTAATTCGGCCGCACTACTACTACTACTTCTGTGTAGCAGTGTTTTATCCGGCGAACGCGCCGTGTGACGCTCTGCAGAAGCAAGTGAATGAAGCTATGCGTATTATCCTAAATAAACCTAGAGATGCCAGAGGGAACCGGGCTGCAGAGGTGGCAGTCATGAGACGCAATCTGGGGTGAAACACGGTCGAGGAATCTACTTTCATAGAAGGAATGACATTTCTGTTTAAAATAGCCAAGGGTTTGCTTCCATCGTATTTACATTCCCTTGTCCAGTATAACTCGGACGTCCATCAACACGCTACAAGAAATTTTACAGGATTTGCACAAGTTTCGGCCACTGGCTCATCCTCAAAGTCACTTTGTGCAATCGACTGAGTCTAGCTATTCTTGCGTGTGGGAAATTTTCGTCTTTTAAAAAGAAGAGAGGCAATGAAAAAGAAAGTGTACAACTTCAGCCGTAGTACAGCGGGAGCAGACATTTATTCGAGACATTAGGACCAAGAGGTAGTTCAAATTAGCCTTTGGTTACCAAGCAACATCACAACAACAACAAGCCTAGGGTCAATGAAAGACGACATAAACCCATGTTTCTTTAAAACGCTGGTCAGTTTGAAGCAACTATTTATTCGCCTTTCTTGTTAGAAGGGAACGGATTTGCATGGAGCTTACGAAAAAACATGCACTTGCAGGCGTGTACGCAGTTGTAGGTAGTCCGTGGTTTGGTGGGTGTAGGCAGTTTTGAACAACAAAATATGAGAAATTTTATTCATTTAGATTTTGTGCATATATCAATCAGATGATCAGGACATGCAGAGTAGTGGTACGGACTCTGACTTTCACCCGAAAGGTTTTTGGTTCGAGTCCTACACTTCCTACATTTTCTGGCCATGCTTCGGAGGGCATGTAAAGTAGGCGGCCCCGGGCCTTCGTAGTTGAGTGTAAGAGAGGGCTTTATAGCCCTAACTCCGCCAGGTTGGCTTACAGAGCAAAAAAGTCCTTATTTATTTATTTATTTATGATGCTAAGCAACAATAAAATTGTAATTGTCTTTGTTATAGGCTTTACTTTTACGTGGAATTTGTGGCCCTGGCCTTCTCCATAAATATTCCGCGCTGTGTAATAATTATATTAATAATAAAATGCAAGTTTTTTTATAATGGTTTGTCTTGTTTCAGTTATGATAGCGACTGAGGAAGAAATGGAGTCTGCGCGCCTTCCTGCGGAGAAACGGGACTATTGTGCTCACGTGTTATTAAAACTGTTATCCTGCAAATCTGAAATGTGGCCATGGGTTGTCCGGTGCCACCATCAAAAGGAAGAATATCTTCATTGCCAATATGAAGAGTGAGTTTAGTCCTATCAGAATCATATTAGCATAATTACACCCATTACATCTTGCTTATGCAAATTGCGGGCTCATTGGTATTGGGTAATATTCATTTTTCTATTTGCGAAAAGAAAAAAAAGTAGTAAGCCCTTAGCATGGTATATTTGTTATTATTCTGTTTACCATTATGAAAAAAAATGATAATAGGCTTCTAAACTGGGATAGGATCTGAACTGTAGCCAATTCTCTCTTGTCGATAAAAACAAATAAATTCATTTTTGCAAAGGAAAAATTGCAAATAAAAAATTAATTTCAACATTTTTTATTCCCTTTCCATATGATATGTTGAAAACAGACATTAAAATGAATGTCTCGGTCAAGAAAAAACTTAGTTAAATCGGTAGGCTACACCAGTTTATCTCATTAACCAAAGAACTTTACTTAGTGTCTACTTTCCGAGTTTCCCATTGTATATTGTATGCATTTTTATTTGTTCCAGCTACGTCCTGAGAATGAAGGAATATGAGCGCGAAAAGAGGCTACTTCGTCGCAAGCAACGGATTGACCGAGCTTTAGCGTAAAATTATAGTTGTTGTAATATAATATAGTAAAAAAATGTTTTCACTAGAAATCCCAGTTGGTAAGTTGGAGTAAATAGACGAGTTGGGAATGATACTCTGGACTAATTCAATATTGCACGAAGCATTCATCGTAATGTTTGGGGTAGGTACCCAGTTCAATATGTTATGATGTTTTATTAGCAGCCAAATAATGTTTAATGTCTGCAAACCTATTTTGGCCAACACGGAATATATTGCACGGTCAGTGTGTAGATAAACAGAAGCGTTGCATCCTTTGCTGCTACAGCAAGAACAGGCCATATTGCTACCAATGAATACTTGCACCGTTTCCATCTAATCGAATCTCCAGTAAGCCGTGCATGTGGACACTAGCATCAACGGCATTTCTGGGACATCAGGCAGTCGGCATCACCTGAGCTGGAAGCCCTGTACTAAGAAGTATGTAGATAATCCCACGATATTTTAAAACGTTTCTTCGTGTTACTGGGTATGATCCCCGTTAGCTAAGCTAATTACGGAGGAAACTTGCGGTAGTCGTACCAGTGGCCCGTATTGCAAAAAACTGTGTTAGTTGAATACCCCGGGTTGCAGTCCTGGGGTTAGTAATTTGGAGACGAAACTCAAAAGAACATGAAATAAAAACATACCATGATTATGACGCAAAAGACCCCTCCCTAAAACTCCTAAGTCTTGTCCTTGGCTCTTGGGCTCTCTTATATGTGGCGTTTATATAAAGTTATTGACCTATGAGTATATAACTACACCTGTGTGCCATGCAGCTGGTGACAAAAGCTTAAATTTATAGAAATTGAATCAGGAAACTTTCAAAATTACTATTTATTTTTATTGTCCAATTTCGAAATACCGGGATTGCTACCTCTAAATATACAGTAGCCTCAAGGCTACGCGGCTGGTTCAGTTGAAATTGGCTAGGACGCTATAAATTGTAACTCTTAACGGTATAAACCTCATGTAAAGTTCTACTGTACAGACAGGATATTCCTTGAGCAAAGCATTTTCTCCAACAACGATAGTTTAAGTTATGTATTGTAAAACTACCAGCGACAAAAGTGTATGAATGCGGAAAGGAATTGTGAGCTCATTCATATTTGAGAGTACCATCTCCTATTATGCATAATATACAATAGGCACATAACAAAAAAAATTAATGTTACACACTGTCAAAATTTCACAAACGAGCTAATTTTTCTTCTTGATAAACTTGACATATTTCTTGGCGTTAAAATTGTCTTGTATGTCTTCTTGTATAACTATCTTCTTCTTTGGTTTTCGTTTTTCAAGACGTTCTTTTCGTTCTGCGTCAGACAATGTTGTTAAATCAAGTGGCAGCTGGAAAAAACATCAAGTTAACTAACAGTCTTGGTTTAGATTGTAAGCACACATGTTTCAATGCTAGAGAGACCGTTTGGGGATCAATTATGGCGAGTCACCGAGTCGTCCATCCTTGGCACTAACCTGATGGGAAGTAACCTCAAATGAAATCTTTGTTGTGTTTGTGGTGTTGTGGGAAGATATTCATATAAATTACAAGCATAGCTACTGCACCAGCGGGCCCGATTAGTATTCGGTTATTCTTGGTTTAAAATGGCAAAGAAACAAATTTTGAAGAGCACTTTCCATTATAAAATTATTTTGATACAATTTTAATCCCGGGTTGAGACTTAAATTAATCGCCATAGTAGGCCAGCAGAAAGACGTACATACAGCTGCAATAATTTAGCTTACTTCAAGAGCAAATCTACACCCCCGTAGCCTTTTTTTTTACAAAATATAATTTCACGGGAAACGTTATTGAAATGACACAAACTCACAAAGTAAAAGAAATGTTCCTCAAAATATTGATGCATTGATTGCTTTACGATTCGATTTCCAGTGAAGTTTTACTTAAGTTTAACAAAATCTGATAGATAGAGAAATAGATAGAGAAAATGAGTAATTTCATGGTAAATATTTTTCCTATGGTTAAATTTCCGATATCTCGGGGGGGGGGGGAGGGGGGGGGGGGGTCCATCTAACGTCACTGGAGGTGAGGTAAATTCTAGATAGGTCAGACCAACACATTACCACACACCAATAATGGCAGAGCAGGCAATGCATTTGAGCGTGAATTTTCTATCATTTTTTCAAAAAAAATATTTTTTTGCACAAAACCAAATAGTCTTTTGGTAAAGTAAGCTGTCCCGTTTCGTTACTCAATTTAACACCTAAAACATGCCTGAAGGTAGAAATCATCGATTGAAAGGTTTCGCAGAAAAATTATTTTTTAGTCATTTTTCATTAAAATTTAGTTATTTTTATTTTTTTTACCCCCAGAAGCAAACTATCAAGGGCATAGCGACCCCCCGCATTTTGTCAACATTAATAGCAACTACAATATAAGTGAATTTAAAAGAAATAGTTGGAGCTCTTTTTGAAAAATAATTTTTTTTAGACAATTAAAATAGCCCAAAATAAAAAAAAATTGTCCCGAGGTATGATTTTTGTGAATCTACATGCCGAATTTCATCATAATCTACCGAGTAGTTTGCCCTGAAATCGATGAACAGACAGACAGAGCGACAGACCGACATTTCGTAGAAACCAATTTTTTGGTTCCTAGGACCTCAAAACGTGTAATTCTGTTGAAATCTCGGAATCGAAAATTTGGACAGTCACAAAGCTTCCCTTACACTACGAATAAATTGGAAAGCAACTGTTTCGGTGGCAACTCACTCCATCAACACGCAAAAGCGTCACTTTATAACATTATGTTCCCCTGACTGAGAGCGATTCGGTTGGTTTTTTAGGGGTCGAGCTGGACAAGGACCTTAATTGGAAAAACCAAATTAACACATTATGCCATAAGCTTGGATCCATAAACTTCCTACTTAGAAATATTTCATTTTTTATCGATAATCGTTCGCTAAGGCTTGTGTACTTTGGTCTTTTTGAAAGTCACATCCGATATGGTATTATCTGTTGGGGTAACTCTACTGACTCCCTCCGGGTTTTTCGCTTGCAACAGAGGGCTTTAGAACCATTGCGGGTATCAAAGACCAAAGAGTATCTTGCCGGCCTTTATTTAGAGAATTTGGTATACTAACTCTACCAGCTCTATATATCTTGGAGACATTAGTGCATTTGCGGAAAAACCCGCCCCCCAGATCAGTTGATACCCATACCTATGGGACCAGAAATAGGGACTTCTTCCTCCGGGAGAGCAGTCGTCTTACGGCTACCCTTAGGTCTCCTAGGGAGATGGGGATCCGGTTGTTTGACAAACTACCCCGGGAGATTAGGACACTGGATGAGGTAAAGGATTTTTCAGGGGCCGTCCGTCGGCTACTGTTGGAACAAGTTCCCTACTCGGTTAGGGAATTTTTGACGAACCCGATAATACGGTAATTGTGTTCTTTATTTATTTACTATTATTTTGTTTTAGACGACAGAAATTGATGACGACGCCCAGAAGCTAGCCCTAGCTAGCTTGAAAATGGCATGAATATAACTGATATAAACTGAAACTGATATTACCGCCAGGGCTGGAACCAATTATACTCATACGAAAATGTGACTTTTATGACCACCAGCAATGAAATTTATGACTAATTTATGACTTAAAGCAGTACAAAAAAGATGTCTTAAGAAGTAGAATAGTAGGTAGGTAGGCCTACATATCGAAATCAAAAGAGGCAATATCAAAACAAAGCATGCTACTATAATTACAAAATGAAAAATTAGGCTACTTTTTTACTTTTTTTTTAAAAAAATCTGAAATAAGTATAGTTTTTTTTTTCTACAGTTTTTTCGGTTGCATCAATGTTTTTCTTTTCTTTCTCTAATTCTTTTCTTACTTTGGAGACACCATCTAGGAGTGCAGTAGCAACGGTTACTTCACTCAGGTCATTTTTTTGTAAATCGGTCTTTAATCTTTTGTTGGCTTCTTCGAATAGTTTATTTTCTATTTTCCTTTTGGCAGCCTCGTTGTTTTTCATCTCTTTTAATTTCAATTCCTCATCTTGAAGCACAGTTCAAGGAGCTGCCATTTTAGCTTGTACCTCTTTTTCATTCAATGTTTGCTCTTCTGCTTCCTTAATTTTCTTGGCGTCTTCCTCTTTTCTCTTCTTCTCATCTTCAAGGTGCATTTTATATGTACTGCAGGCGTTTCTCGTCAATTTCACTAGATTTTGGGTGGCTGGAACCAACTGGGCTTGATTTCCATATTTTTTAAACTACTTTTTACCTGCATAGCAGCATTGAGCGCCCGCTCGCTCATACTTGCCCTATCTTCCAGTAAATAACGAGCTGAGTGAGAGAATCCTCTCTCTACGTTCGCGTTACCATGCGAGAGAGATAACACTGCCTTGACAACCTTTGTGACAGTTGGATAGGACAGCTTTCCAGTAGCAGTTTTGATGGAAAAAAAACTGAGTCATCAATGGGTATACTTTTAACGTTCCCTTCAAACTTGATAGAGTCAGTTTCTAACTGTAGAAGTCGCCACTCGTCTTGTAAGAGATCTTCATCGATTTGAAGAGGCAGTGAGCGAGCTACTGTCACCAACCACCCAATGCTAACAGCTTTCCTGCGCTCATAAGGATACAAGCAGCGGCAGGCCTTTATGAACTTATTATTGATTGAGCTTTTCTCCAGTAAGTGCTTACAAGCGGAAACGAAATGGTTTTGAACATTCAAGAGCAAAGCTGATCGATCAAAATCGGTTAAACGGCCGATTTCTTCAACTATCTCTTCATCTAGAATAATTTGAGTAGACGGAAGTAGGTGACTTTTCGACAGAACATCCGTGCTAACTCCAAGTTTAGCCACAGCATCAGGTTTGCAGACCTTTAATATTAAAGTTTTAGCCAAGCGATTTAACTCCAAATACAGTAAATGAATCATCGGATCAGACGACTGGAAAAAGCCAGTGAAACGAGTGAAAATCCTCGCGCTTTTGCAGATGAATATTATCTGAGCACGCATGTTGCTGGTCTTCAAGAGCGAAACGATGCGGATGTAGGATCGGCTCTTCAGTAGCAGGCTTCTTTGTGTAGGTACAAATAAATAAATAAATAAGGACTTTTTTGTTCTATTACTAAGCCAACCTAGCGGAGTTAGGGCAACAAAGCCCTCTCTTACACTCAACTAGGAAGACCCGGGACCACCTGCTTTACATGCCCTCCGAAGCATGGCCAGAAAATGTAGCCAGTGTGGGAGCTCCATCGAAGAAGGGCACAATTTTATGCAAGTGCATGTGAATGCGAGCATGTTGTGCCCATATAATATGGAGGCACGCTTGCAAGCTCCCGATGCTTCTACCCACAGAATACTATAATATATAAGAACTTCTAATATAATATAGGTACAATAAGTATAATGCTTCTACCACGACGTTTATGTTGGCGCCAATTACTTTTAAATTTAAAAAACGTGAAATTTACGGTTTTAAGCTAACACATAATAAGTTGATTATTTCCGACAAGGGAAAATATGACTTTTGTGACCAAGTAAAGAAAATAATGACATTTTATGACTGCCAATGGAAAATATGACTTTTTAGGAAAAATATGACCTGGTTCCAGCCCTGTATTTGTAAATGCCGGCCGCCATACCAAGTTGAATCCAGCAGACTAGAGCAGGTTCAAAGCTGCAGATAAATTGGTCGTGTGCACAGTGCCGGTAGGGAAACATGGTAGGACTTGTCCTGGTCACCTCCGAAGTAATCGTGTGACTTCACTGTGTTTCCCAAGTGGTTCGGAATCCACTATAATCAGGAGGTCCACTGGAGTCCTATGGGCCCACACCGGGGCCTGGGACTGTGTCAAGCCATACTACTACTACTATATTTGTTAAAATAAAAAAAAAGGAATAAGCGGCCCGTTTCGGCTTCCGCGCTTATGTTGCTGTCAACCTTAGACTCAGACAGCAGGTCTTGCTCTGTGTACGGAAGCAGCAGAACCGTGGACTTGGCAGTTTAGCAGGACATGCGCCACTGTGATTCATCATTACATGAAATAGTCTCTGTGTTAAGGCTTACCCGACAGTATACATTTTTAAAGTTAAAATCCGTGCGTAGCCAGGACCCGGTTTGATATGCATCGTCATGTTTATTGTGGATAACATACGCGCAACTTACTCTTATGATTTTTCGGGGTTCTGGATGACGTACAGTGATACTTGAGCCATCAGAATTAACTACTACAGTGGGATATAATCTAGCGTAGACTAGCCGGTGTGGTTTGGTAAATAAGGCGTCCTTATTGCTAATATGTCGGTAGCTAGAGCGAACTGGAATAGACAGATTCTTCACTCTGCAAAATAATATTACTCATTAATCATTATCGATTAAAGAATTAAAGAAAAGCTACCGTCTCTTTGTTTGTTGCCAACGCCTGCTTGCCGCATTTCTGCCTTAAGCAACCCTGTCAGTCTGGCGGGGCAGATTATAGTGGCTTCCGAACCACTTGGGTAACATGGTCACACGATTAAATCGGAGGTGACTACTGACTAGGACTCGATACGCACGTACGCTGACTGGCATAGTCTCAGTGCATTATCATGTTCCCCTGCCAACGCTGTACAATACAATACAAACCCTGACCAGCCAGAGCCGGATCGACCGTGTCAACACAACACGTGTGCACACTACCAAGTTTGCCGCAGTTTGAAACATTCTCTGCTCTCATGGATTCAACTTGGTATGGCCGCTGGCTAATCGTAAGTGGTGGACCCGAATGAATAAGTTATTGCAATACATTGCCTACATTGGCATGCAGCTTCTACGACTGCCCGGCGACTGCAGTTTAGTTCATTGAAGTATTTAACGGTCATGTTATTTCAACTTGTAATATGATCATATACCAGTAAATTTTGTGATGGATGATTCGTCTGTCATAGATGGAACTAAGGATCTGTTTAAAAATGAGGGAATTAATCTTGCACTGAACCAACTCGACTGGCAGTATTTTATGAGGATAGGACCTTATTCATCTGAAATCAGACATACCTCAGGACGAATGAGAAATTCATGTTGACTATTTCACACAGCAATTATAAAATATATTTAAAATTAAAAAAGTACTGTATAGTGTAGCCTATACAGACGATTTGTTAACAAACATTCTTTTCCCGTTGTGTTGGTGAGTTGCTTGAATGTTTCCTTTCCTTTGACGTTTTTTATTTGATTTAAAATTGTATTTTTTTGGAGGTTCTATTAATGTAAATAATGTTTTGTAACATAAAAATTGATTGATTTATATACAAATAAATTTAAATATTAAAATTTTGTATGCAAGAAAATTTTACAATGAGAGATTTTTATTTTATTCACGTGACAAGTATTTACAGATTAAAAATGGCGTCGTGTTGATCTCGCAGTTATTTAGTGTTTCGCGCAAGAGGGAAAGTGCTCGGATTAGCCAAATGTTCACTACGTTTATGTTGAAATGTAATTGTATCATAGTTCTACAACGGTGTAAACTTATCTGTGCTTTAATCAATTGTGTGGATGCTTGAAAGTGGTCATTAGCACAGTGTCATTTTTGGCGATTTCAAAGTATGCATTTTGTAATTATTAGGTAGATCATGTTTTTTTATATCTGCGGCCCTAATTATTAAAGTGCGCCCATAGTTTAATTAATTTCGGGACATGAGTAATCTAATGCAGTGGCGTCTGCTCGTAAAAATACTTTAAATTTATTTTTTAAGCACTTGAACAAATTATTGGTGGTCTGCAAGTCAGCAACAAATTATTTTGTATACTTTTAACAAAACTACCGATCGGGCTGGTGTATAACTTTAAATGTGGCCACATTAAGTAGTGGTGGTTATTTTCAGGCATAGCTTTTCAAGCTTCCACAAATATCGGCAGAATGGAATTGCTTAAAAGTTCTCTCATTAGAAAAGAATAATGCTTCACGAAGATTTTACTTAAAAATTTTCTTACGTTGCCAAGTAAGCTTGGACTTTATACAAACGTAGATTTTCATTTAAAATCTATTTAGGCTAGAGCTTATACAGTATATATCTATGTGCTAATTTTATTATTTGGGATTATTTACCTTCCCAATTTTTCTTGCAATAGAAGATTAAAATAATTTAGATGAATTTATGAGAAGATTATCCATTATTAACTTAGAGCTCAATTTTATGACAAGGATGCCATAGGTCAATACCTACTCAGACAATCCTTACTTTTCGTCCTTTTTTTGTAAAAATAAATACCATGGGTACAGCGATAACGATGTTCTCATGTCAACGAAATCTTACGTTCACTTTTCTGTTTTTTATGGCCCTTTTGTCCTAGCGTTAAATTTCGACTGCCTCGATTGCCCCTATCATAAAGAACTGGATTGATCGATGGTTCTTTGCTCTTAGTTTTACATTGGTACGGATTCGAAAAGAAGTTGATGCTACGTGAATTTTGTAACTTATGCTGGTTGCTTGTTTAAGGAATTATATGAGATATACTATAATTGAAATGTAAGAATTAAATGGACTGTGTAGTTAAATGATGTGGCGAACATATGATGACTAGTGTGTGAAAAAGAATGACCGATTGTGCGGATGTAGAAGATGACGATGAACTTAGAAGAGGTACTAATATGGGCGGATTATCTAAGTCGAGAAAGGCGGAAGACACTGCAACAGCGGTATGTAAATTTGAGTGATAAAACCTTGCTTTATTTTACTTTTTCGTGTCCGAGGTAGTTAGTAGTTTCTCGGCTCAGTATTCTGACAACCTGACGCCATAGTGGGTGCTCTCCCCAGGGTAGTGGAAGTTTATGGTCTCTTCTCGGTGGTGAAAGAATTCCCCGGGGTACGCGCGATCGGTCGTTTGCTTTACCTTGGTTACTTATCTACTGTCAATTATCAAAGATACTTCAATAGGGCACCTACGACCATCCGTGGTTTGTTGGGTTTATTACTTCCTTCTCATCATGTGAAGAATGAAGGACTGTGTATGGGCTTGATCGTCCGTCCTTCTGCGGCCGATATACAACGCCTCTCATTAGGCAACGTTGATTCAAATAATGTTTTTAGTTGTGGAATCGTCATTTGTTGGTAACTGTATTATATATTGGGCAGGGTACTGTTTTCTTGTCGCATTGCATCTCATGAAATATCGATCGTAGATCGTCGAAAAATATCACATCTATTTGCAGAAATTCTCATCAACATTTAATATTTCATGTGCGCCTGTTTATTACACAATTATCGAACTTGATTTGTGCACAAACGCTTGGTGAGGACGTCCGGAGGCGGCTATTCCACCGGCCACTTTGCTTCACTTGTGAAGCAGTGAATTTTGTCATTGACGTTTGTTTTGTTTTAAGGAGACTATTATGTAGATACTTAACTTATCTAAGTTATAATATTGCTTTCCAACTTATACGTAGTATAAGGAAAGCTTTGTGATGGTCGAAATTTTCGATTCTGAGATTTCAACGGATTTACACGTTTTGAGGTCCCTGGAAGTAAAAAAGGTGGTTTTTACGAAATGTCTGTCTGTCGCTCTGTCTGTTCATCGATTTCCGGGCAAACTACTCGGTGGTTTTGGATGAACTTTGGCTTTTTGGCTCCCAAAAATTATACCTCGGGACCATTCTTAATTATTTTGGGCTAACTCAATTTGGAGGGGGGGGGGGGTATAATTCTCCAAAAATTAAAAAAAACTAAAAAAAAAAAATTTCTCAAACGGCTCCAACGATTTCTTTGAAATTCACATATTATATTGCAGTCGTTATTAATATTAATAAAATGCGGGGTGTCGCTTGCCCCTTGATAGTTTGTTTCTGGGGGTAAAAAATAAAAGCAACTCAATTTTAATGAGAAATGACTAAAAAATAGTTTTTCTGCGAAACCTTTCTGTCGATGATTTCTGCTTTCAGGCATGTTTTAGGTGTTTAATTGAGTAACGAAACGGGGCAGGTTACTTTTCCAAAAAACTATTTGGTTTTGTGCAATTTCTTTTTATATAAATGATTGAAAATTCACGCTGAAATGCAATGCTTGCGCTGCCATTATTACTGTGTGGTATTGTGTTGGTCTGACCTATCTAGAATTTACCTCACCTGCAGTGGTGACGTTAGGTGGACACCCCCCCCCCCCCCTCCGAGATATCCAAAATTTAACCATAGGAAAATTATTTACCATGAAATTACTCATTTTCTCTATCTACTAAATGATAAATTGGAAAGCATGTTCGAGTAAACTCGGACCGGTTCTTATTAATAATGTCTGATACCATATTATAACTTAATTTATAATAGGTAATTTACGTATCCACATAATTGTCTCCTTAAAACAAAACAAACGTTAATGACAAATTTCACTGCTTCAGAAGTGAAGAAAATTGGCCGGTGGAATAGCCGCTGGAGGAAGAGATTAAGGAGTTTAAAAACTGTGGCCAGTCTGTGTTTGTGACGGCCACATATCATAATACGAAATTGCAGAGGAGCATTCCTGCTACTTTATGGAAAATTAGTCAGCTTGATCGATATTTCTTTTGAAATTGGATATGGTTCATAAATTTGATTCGATTTGCCCTTAAAGATTAGTGTGTGTAATCTACCTTATCGGTGTGGCAGGGATGCTTTGTTTATTACAAATTTTCCTATTATCTTTACTTTTGTCACCCATTTTAAATCTTTCTTTTAGCATCTCCTCTCCACGTTTCCTGGTCTTAAATTTTGCCGTCCAGTGAGCGTTAGATCACGGTTTCCTCTTTATAGTTATTTCTGCATCAGAACTGTCTATCTTTTGTTGTATTTTTACATTTTCGTTGAGGGATGATTTTCTGACTGTGACTGAAAGCCGAAACGAATTGTTGGATTTAAAAAACTGTCTCTGTTATTTTTTTGAAGGTGGGACAAGAGTTGGAACATGGGTTGTGCTGCAGAGAACCTCCGCACGGTCCTCGACTCACGGGCCCTTCCTGCAGGGCTCTCAAAACCGCCGTGTCCACCCTTAACCGTCTGGATGACTTCCACAAGGAGAAAATCGGTTCTGGATTCTTCTCGGAAGTTTTCAAGGCAAGTGCTTTTGAAATTCATGTCAAGCCCACCCACCTGACTAAAAATAAACCACTTGTGGGCTTTTACACCTCTGAAATATCCAGGTTATTTCGCTGTAAATCACATTGAAATGTTACATTCTCGTACTGTATACTACTAACCTGATTGTTTTTACTGTTGGCATTACTTTCTTAATTTGATTTGTCCTAAATATGAGGAGGGTATTTATTGCTTTCCAATTTATACGTAGTATAAGGAAAGCTTTGTGATGGTCGAAATTTTCGATTCCGAGATTTCAACGGATTTACACGTTTTGAGGTCCCAGGAACCCAAAAAAGTGGTTTTTACGAAATGTCTGTCTGTCGGTCGGTCTGTCGGTCTGTCGGTCGGTCTGTCTGTTCGTCGATTTCCGGGCAAACTACTCAGTGGATTTGAGTGAAATTTGGCATGTAGGTTCACAAAAATCATACCTCGGGACCATTTTTTTTTTTTTTGGCTAACTCAATTTGGGGGGGTTTTATTTTCAAAAAACTCCAAAAAAACGTCTAAAAAAATTATTTCTCAAAAACGGCTCCAACGATTTCTTTTAAATTCTCGTAGATTGTAGTCGTTATTAATGTTGACAAAATGCGGGGGCGCTTGCCCCTTGATAGTTTGCTTCTGGGGGTAAAAAAATAAAAATAACTAAATTTTAATGAAAAAATGACTAAAAAATGCGAAACCTTTCTATCGATGATTTCTACCTTCAAGCATGTTTTAGGTGTTAAATTGAGTAACGAAACCGGATAGGTTGCTTTCCCAAAAAAATATTTGGTTTTGCCCAAAAAATTATTTTTTGAAAAAATGATAGAAAATTCGCGCTCAAATGCATTGCATGCCCTGCCATTATTGCTGTGTGGTAATTAATGTGTTTGTTTGACCTATCGAGAATTTACCTCACTTCCAGTGACGTCAGGTGGACAACTGCCCCCTCCCCCCCCCCCCCCCCCCGAGATATCGGAAATTTAACCATAGGAAAATATTTGCCATAAAATTACTAATTTTCTCTATCTAATAATTTTGATAAATTGGAAAGCATGTTCGAGTGAACTCGGACCGGTTCTATATATTTCCCTTGCCTTGACTTGACTTACTTGACTGAATTAGGCGCGATCAGCCCAGAGGGACTTTTGGCCGATTTCCTTCCATCTTTGTCGATCTTCAGCAGCCGCTGTCCAATCTGCTGCCTCGACTCCGACTCGAAGGAGGTCCTCCTGGAACTGGTCCGCCCATCTTCGCCTAGGTCTTGGGCCCTTCCCTTAGAGCCTGAAATAAATATTGTCTAGTCCACGACACCTGAGGGCATTAATAGAAACAAAAAAGGGCTTAATCTCAAAAGTAGCCATATGAGGAGGTTCTTTGTGCCTGCCTTTCATTTAGAGTCAGAACAAATTACTTGAGGTTAAAATGAGAAAATATTGTGTGAGCACACCAGATGTTCAATAATCAGTTTCAGGATGTATGACTGTATTAATGTTGTCCTTGGGTTATCGTCGAGGCAGCGTAAGGTAGCCTCCCTTGTCCTCATATTCTATGCAATGCAATGCTTGTATCCCGTCCATGAGTTCATTGAAATAGGTTTTACGAGTTCTGAATGCAGCTATATTTTTCCGGGAAAATGTGTCTATTCAAAATTCCGGTCACAGGTGCATGCACGTGCTGTATATAACAATTTACCCATGAAGGCTATTGACCACTTCACAACTCGTGTGGTAGACTTGATGTGCTGGGTGAATCACCGTGACATCACAGTGTTTGTTTCCGCCCAAAAATTTCAGCTCATTGTGAAAGTTATTAGTAACCATGAATTTTTTCTCTTTTTCTGGGTGAGTTTTTCATAAAAATAATAATAAAAAAATTAAGCACGACCACTCTTGTGATTGCGTTCCCCATCACGGTTCACGGCAACAGAGGTTCGTCTTTAATTTGAAAAGTTGATTAGATAACTGCCTACTGCATTTACTCGTAATTGGTACCCTTAAAATAATTTAATCAGTCTTTTTTCTTCATTGCTCCCCTTTTAGCTTCTGTACGCTTTGGCGCAGAATTAACTTGCTCAATGAAGGCTCAATCATACGATCAGCATCTTACATTGTTATTTTCAATCATGTATCATTAGTTTTGATGATTTCTAACATACCAAAGTAATCTAGTCTCCTTATTGGATCAACTTTCCCTGGGATCTTCTTTATCAACCGGCATGTGATATGCTCTCTTACTGCGCATATACGGAAGTCGCGTTTATGGATCCTGGCACACCAGTTCGTCGGCCCTGTATTTAAGTAAGCATTGTTACGCTCATATTGTTAATGCACTAGCATGAAACATGTTTCCTGTACCTACATTTTGAGTACTTTGAGTTCCATATAATTACAGTAAGAAATGCCCCAATCCCTACGAAACGAAGATAATCTAGCCTAATGATAGAACTAAAGAGAAGATTGAAATTCTTGCCTACATGGCTTAGTCGGAGCCATATTTTTAGTCTTTTGGGGCCGGGGGAGGGGGGATGTTACCTAGATGCCGAGTTTAAACCAAATTCTATTGAGTTACCGACAGACAGACATTGTGTAAAAACTAGTTTGTGTTCCTGCGGGGACCTCAAAACGTGTAAATCTGTTGAAATCTCGAAAAGTACAATTTGAGGATTTAGCAGATACGGTACTTGTCGTGCTTGTGGCCCAGCTGTTTAAGATAGGCATAGATCGTAGGTTCCAATCCCGCCGTGTCAAGTTTTTCTATATCCTCTAATTTTTGGTTACAACCAAAAGATAGTTCGACCCCAACTTTGTTATTTTTTACCCTATCTAGAAATTCCTAATAATAACTGAAATATAGGGCATGGACGGGTATTGTGAATCACCCTGTGTTGTTAATTCTCTAAACACATTGGCGTCGTGTTCCAAAAGTAGTTGATGAAATCGATTAGACGAGTAAACAGTATGAATTGGGAGAAGGTGGCTGCCAAAAATAAGAGCCGGAGCGGTCCAAGAGTGCTGTTGTGTAGGGTTAGGGTTTCTATTATTACTATGGCCGACAGTAGGGGCGGATCCGCTGTTTACTCCCATTTTCATTAATTAAGCTTTTCAGTGGTGGACAATTTTTTTTTTCTTTTACTGTCAATGGTGGATTAGTAATAAATATAGTTTTTTTGGTTTCCAACGCCTGCTTTCAGCATTTCTGCTTGGAGCAACCTTTTCAGCCTGGCACCCTAAAGGCAGACTCGTTCACCTCGGGGAGAAGGGGAGTTGGCTGACAGGGTGGACCTCCTGATTATAGTGGATTCCGAACCACTTGGGGAACCTAATGAAGTCACACGATTAATTCGGAGGTGACCAGGACTCGACATGCACTTAGACTGACTGGTATAATCTCAGTTATCATGTCCCCCTGCCAACGCTCAGCACACTATCAAGTTTGCCGCAGTTTGGAATGGGCTCTTTTCTCGTGGATTCAACTTGGTATGGCTGTTGGCTACAGTAGTGCACGTATTTCTATCAGGCGTCTCACAAACCGAATACTGAAGGGGTCGATTTTTAAAAAGAAAGATTAGTTTGTGGGTTTCTTTTATGAGTGTAATTTATGAACCGAGTTGCCCCGCAGTTTCGACTCAAAGTCTCAAAGAGTAGGATTGCCGAAGGGTTGGTCCCCGGCATACTTCGAGCTATGGCGGATATATTGTAATATCCGTCAGAGGAAATATTTCTGTAATGCAGGGGTGATACTATAGCTAATCGTTGTCGATGCGTTACAGTACATTGATTTTTTATTTATGGCAACAGTTTTTGTCTTTTCCAATATGCACAATAAATTGGTATCTACGTGTTTCTCGTTTCCTTCCAATTTTTTCATATCTTCCTTTCTCTGATTCATGTAGAGGTGTTGAGGCTTTTTACAAAGTTAAATAGGTACTCTGCACCTCTAATTGTTGTTATGTGATAACGTATGATATTGACGGTTACTCGTTTGTTTATAATTAATTGTAAATTGCTTTGTTGATTCATTTGAATAAGAGGTTGCGTCATGTGACGGTACACTTTTTGAATTCTCGCCAAAATTTTCGCAAATTACCAAATGACAGTCTTTACCCGTAGTTTGATTCACCTGGCTTGTTTCATGTTGTTAAATTTTTAATTTTCTGCATTCCTCTGTGCTTGAATTAGACTTCCATTACTTCTGATTTATTCTTTTCAGTTCAAAGCTGGTCAGCATCACCCGATATTTAACTGCTTATATAATACGATGTGCGGAAGAATTTTGAGACGGCATATAAAAAACATAGCATATAAAAAAGCGTATAAAAACACCGGATTTTATAAAAGGCATAAACGCTAAATCCTCCTCTGTAGTTACACTACATGTTCTTATGCGACAATGACGTTGGTATCTGTCACATTCAGTTCGTAGATTGAAGGCTTATTACGTATGCCCTATAATCCGCTGACAGAGATAATTTAGTGGTGACTGCTAGAATTTTTAGAATGCAAAGTACTATTCTAAAAAAAAAATTTGTTTATATTTTAACCCCAGATGAAGTTAATTTGGTACATCGTGCTCGGGATGCAGGCCTACCATTGCTTTTAAAGAAAAACTTACCCCCTGGAAGTATTTAAACCATATAGTGTCACTAGAATTAACTATTTATTTGGTGAACATTACTAACGCTTTGATTAATATTTGTAGTGTATATTGCCTTTAGTATTTTTACATAATGTATACCGGTATTAAATTGCAACAAAAAACTAAAATAGTGAAGAAAATTATTTCGATTGTTTTTTTTCTTCATGTTTTCGTGTGGTCTATCCGAATTTTCCTACGTATTATTTCCTTTCAATACCGGTATTCAAATTGCCCTCTCCCAGCTGATGAAATTCATTTTGATTCTGTCATGTTAGTACCACAGTAAGTAAGTTATACATAAACTAAGAATATACTCTGTCTTTTTGACCATTGTACTTTAACTCCCGTAAGTAAAGTTAGATTCATTGGTGTTCATTTAGAATAATTTACTCTTATTCCCGGAGGAGTTATTCTTTTAACGCCTTTTAGGCCTGCTGCTGGTCCAGCGACATCAGTGAGCCATGGTAATTGATTTCACCTATAACTATAGGAACAAAGGCGGGAGAATGGAACGGACGGAAGAAAGGTGTGCGGAACTACGTGGTTGCTGTAATTAGGAAAGTTAGCCAGACAATACTGCTCGTACCAGCCATCCCAAACAAACTGGGCCCGTTTTTAGCCGCCATGCCATCTGTGCGGAAAACATTTGATACAAAAGAAAGAGAATATCAAGGAAAGTGAGCGCAGTTGTGACAGTCACCCAGTGCAACATAGTGATCGCCAATTGTAGACATCAGGAAGAAACTGAGGTCATTAAACGATGGTGATAGCAGTTGTGATAAAATGCTGGAGGGTATAACGGATTACCTGGCTATTGTTGACTGTTCCGCCAAATGAAAAGTATTGGGAGTATGTATGCATATTTTTTTAGGTAAATTTCAATAGGATTTGGATAAATAGTGTATTTCTTTAGTAAACAACCACACGAAATACACATGAAGTTACTCATTAGACCTTGAAGATTCTTCTTTCTTCTGTAGTTGCAATCTAGCGATTGGTTTGCAGCAAATCTTTGCACCTTCTCCACTGCTCCCTGTCTTGGGCCGTTCTCTTGAGTTCCAAGTAGGTTCCGCATCTCATATCTTTCTTGAGGTCTTCTGCGTACGCCTTCCTTGGTCGCCCTCTTGCATTGGTGCCTTCGATTGTGCCTTCTATTATGGTGCTTAAGAGTCCTTCCTGTCTGATCAGGTGACCCATCCATTTTGCAATACCTTGAAGATATAGGCACACAATATACTTCATGACATAAGAAAAGTAACTAGGAAGTTGCTTAACTGTTTTTTTAGAATGCTAAGTCAGTTTAATTGGATAGATATTTCATGACGAATTTGACGATTCGATGACGAAATCTTGGGGTGGCAACCATTGTGTTCAAGAATTTATTCTCAGCTTAGCCATTATCACAGGTAGGCTGGTTCCTAATTGTGATTTTTAATTTGTTTGATGTGCTTTGTTGCTTTTTGTTGCTTCAATTTAGTTGTGTAATTACCAGAATTCAGCCATCTGCCCATCGCAGTTATCTATTGGTAAAGGTCAATGGCAATGGTGTAATGTTAGTTAACAAAGGGTTAGTTGGACTTACATTGCCTGCTGTGTTAATAGTGATTAGAGGCAAGGGCCTCACAGTCATCGAGCAATTAGGACATTTTCAGGGGAAGGGGGTTAGTCGAACCAACAACATATCGGGTGAAAGTTTGGGTTCGAGATGATACGCTCGGGTGACGTTTCGGGAGTGGGTGCTACTCCCATCATCAGGCTAAATCCTGAGAAGAACAGAACTGATGGTTTAGTCGTCTTATCTTAGGTTTCTTCTGTTGATAAATAAGATGATATTTTCGCTCTGTGTTGACATACGGCTAGTGTTTTGAAAGTTGCGACAAAACCTGTAAAATACTCGGGCCATGTGATACCGCGGCTCCTGCCATGATAATGAGTACTCAGTGCCGTACTTTCGATTTTACCTTGGTAATGACGAGGTGAAGGAGCTGGAATCGCTTTCTCGATCACTCATGCCGACCGTTGTTGGTTGCCTGCTTCTGTTTACCTTTTCCGCCGACCAGGTTGGGTTATGTCACGATTCTTATCAATTATCTGGCTATCTCGGTTTTTATTTGTTTCCATTCCTATTTCAACAAGTGAGAGTATGATTCACAAGACGTGTTGGAATTTGTTTAGTTGCCATTATTGAATATGGCTTTTATCTGATTTGTTTTAGTTTATGGAGAATAGACTCCTCTCTCTCTACTTGGCGCTACTAGTGTTCCGTGATCGATGCGTGCATGCCATAATGCAATGCATCCCAACACTTGACTCCTTATGCAATTTTTCAAACAATGAACAATAATTATGCCGCGGTTTTTGCTTTCAAATCAGCTTTGTGACGGTCGAAATTTTCGATTCCGAGATATCAACGGATTTACACGTTTTAAGGTCCCAGGAACCCAAAAAAGTGGTTTTTACGAAATGTCTGTCTGTCGTTCTGTTTGTCTGTCTGTCTGTGCGTCGATTTCCGGCCAAACTACTTGGTCGATTTTGATGAAATTCGGAATGTAGGTTCAGAAAAATCATACCTAGGAACAATTTTTTTTATTTGGGGCTAACTTAATTTGGGGGGGTTTTATTCTCAAAAAACTCCAAAAAAACGTCTAAAAAAATTATTTCTCAAAAACGGCTGCAACAATTTCTTTTAAATTCACATATATTGTAGTCGTTATTAATGTTAACGAAATGCGGGGGTCGCTTGCCCCTTGATAGATTGCTTCTGGGGGTAAAAAAATAAAAATAACTAAATTTTAATGAAAAATGAATAAAAAATAATTTTTCTGTGACACCTTTCTATCGATGATTTCTACCTTCAGGTATGTTTTAGGTGTTAAATTGAGTAACGAAACCGGACAGGTTGCTTTCCCAAAAAAGTATTTGGTTTTGTACAAAAAAAATGTTTTTGAAAAAATGACAGAAAATTCACGCTCAAATGCATTGCGTGCCCTGCCAGTATTGCTGTGTGGTGATGTGTTGGTCTGACCTATAGAGTTTACCTCACCTCCAGTGACGTTAGATGGACCCCCCCCCCCCCCCCGAGATATCGGAAATTTAACCGTAGGAAAATTATTTACCCTGAAATTACTCATTTTCTCTATCTACTAATTTTGATAAATTGGAAAGCATGTTCGAGTAAACTCGGACCGGTTCTTTTTTTTTTTTAACGCAGGTCCCTATTGGGAATTTGTTCTAAGAATTTGGGGATGTTGACCGAGTATTTTGTGGGAGAGGGTTATCTGCTCTGTTGTGTAAGTAGTGGTGGGGGGGGGGGGGGGGAGGTTAAATGCTGAAGAAGAGGCCGGTGGCTCTTAGGAACTGTATGATATTATCTGTGGCTGTTGTGTTGTTTCCTAACGCTTCGGAGAGGTAGGAGGGAGCTCGTAAGGCGGAGGTTCGTTGGACAATTTTTTATTATTAACTTAAAGAACCGGTCCGAGTTTACTCGAACATGCTTTCCAATTTATCAAAATTAGTAGATAGAGAAAATGAGTAATTTCATGGTAAATAATTTTCCTATGGTTAAATTTCCGATGTCTCGGGGGGGGGGGGGGGGGGGGGGTGTCCACCTGACGTCACTCGTCACTGGTGGTGAGGTACATTCTAGATAGGTCAGACCAACACATCACCACACAGCAATACTGGCAGGGCACGCAATGCATTTGAGCGTAAATTTTCTATCATTTTTTCAAAAAGATTTTTTTGTACAAAACCAAATACTTTTTTGGGAAAGCAACCTGTCCGGTTTCGTTACTCAATTTAACACCTAAAACATACCTGAAGGTAGAAATCATCGATAGAAAGGTGTCGCAGAAAAATTATTTTTTAGTCATTTTTCATTAAAATTTAGTTATTTTTATTTTTTTACCCCCAGAAGCAACCTATCAAGGGGCAAGCGACCCCCCGCATTTCGTTAACAATAATAACGACTACAATATACGTGAATTTAAAAGAAATTGTTGGAGCCGTTTTTGAGAAATAATTTTTTGAGACGTTTTTTGGAGTTTTTGAGAATAAAACCCCCCCCCAAATTAAGTTAGCCTAGTTAAATTTTTTTTCCGAGGTATGATTTTTGTGAACCTACATGCCAAATTTCATCAAAATCGACCGAGTAGTTTGCCTGGAAATCGACGCACAGACAGAACGACAGACAAACAGACATTTCGTAAAAACCACTTTTTTGGGTTCCTGGGACCTTAAAACGTGTAAATCCGTTGAAATCTCGGAATCGAAAATTTCGACCGTCACAAAGCTTTCCATATACTACGTATAAATTGGAAAGCAAAAATACTATAAATATTTCCTTTAGTTAGGCCCTATACTAGTCCACCCTTATGCCAGACAGTCTTTTGCCTGGTTGGTGGACAAAAACATAATCAGGAGTCAATGCTGCAATGCACCCTAAGACTTTGACTCCTTGTGCAATTACTCCAACAATTCTGCTGTAGCTGTTGAAACAAGAGGCAGGCGCGACATTCTTAATTTTTTATAGTAGTAACTTAAAAAATACTATAAATATTTCCTTAAGTAATGTCCCTATACGAGTTCTCACCCTGCCAGACAGTCTTTTGTCTGGGTGATGGACAATAAATAATCAGATTTTTATTGAATTAGAATTAATGTAACACTAAATTCATGACAGTGACTAATTTCAAAGTTCAATGTCATATTAATTACCACGCACCCCCCTCACCCACTATAAAAATACATTAAAAAAAGATTCAAATGTAAATACAAAGGCTTTCAGGCCGTTGTTACGTGACGAATCAGCAAAATCCGGGATGGTAGGCCGTGGTTGTTCTGAAAGCGTACTTCCAACCTTTTCGTCAACATCTGCGATCGACATCTTCAGTGGAACTGCGTAGACTTCTAAGATTGTGTCTTCGAGAATCAGCAGTAACTCTTTCAGAACGACCGTGGCCTATCATCCCGGATTCTGCTGATTCGTCAAAATATTCAAATTCATGTAAAAAAATCTAGCTAGATTTATTCGACTGTGTAATCCCCTCTTGAAATATGCATTGTTCGTTTGACAATTCCTTCTTTCTGGTAGCAGTATGTTGGAGAACCCAGGAATACATTATGTCGTAATACCTGCGGTAATTGACTGGAATCTGTAGCAGACGGTGTGAAGATGGTTTCGTGTATCGTATATGGGCCCACAGGCTACTTTCCTCTTACGGCTTCCTATTCTTGTGGTGAAACGATGGCTGTCCCGAAGACAATGCACTGTAGCTACCGGTCCCATAGGCCACCTGCCTGCCTCCTTTATTGTTTTCCTATTTATATGTTGGTATATATAATGTTTGTGATGGTCGAAATTTTCGATTTCGATATTTCAACACGTTCAGAGGTCCCTTTTTACGAAATTGTCGTGTTAATCCTTAAAAATCCATTAAGTAAGTCCTATTTCTGGCATGTGTCGTCTGCCTTTTCCTTTTAAATTATCTTATTTTATAGATTAACAATTGCCCCCTATTACATTATTAAAGTGTAATGTCTTAATTCAGATTATCTTACAATCATATAAGCCTTCATCAACATAAACATTCAAAATATTTCTTCGCTCTATCATTATGTACATAATAGTTTATATATTCCAGTGGGTGTCCAAAAAGTGATTTTGCCAATATACAATAGCATCTATGGAATGAGAATTTAATGAATTAGCTCTTATGCCATGTTGTTTTCCAAAAATTTGGAAAGATACTCCTTATACTCGACTATTATTGAAGTTGAAAAAAGCGCCTACTGTATCTCACTCAAAATCATGAAACCTCTTGATACCGAGCTTAACCTCTCGGCTCACTTTGATTGCCCAGAGCCTTGTTGGCCTCTAAATAATGGTCAATTTGGTCCTTTGTTTCCTTTTCCCTCCTTATCAGCGTCTCTTGTCAATTGCTATTCTTACAGTTATTCTTTGTTATTGTTGGTGAAGAGTGGTGCCCGATTTGGATGTGAGTGTCTGGTTACAATAACCATGGCCCCAATATCCAAGTGTCGCTCTCTGTAATTACAGTATTTACATTTAGTATATGGGTTTACCTTGTTATTAAGCTATGAGGGCATTGCGTCAATCGATGGATGGCATTGATTTGTCGCATCTTTTTATACAAATCATGTGTGTAGTATAAATATTTATTTATTTAATTAATGACTAAATTGTATAGAAAAAGTTTTAATAGCACTTCAATAGCGATAACCAAATATGTTTTTCTATATGAGAACAGAGACTGAAAAATTCCGGACACGCTGTAATTGCCAATGTATTTTCTAAGAAAATGATGGAAGTTAGGCGGCTATTCCACATAAATCATTTTTTCATAATCTGATCAGTTTCTTGCGTTTTACTCTATGACCAAAATGTGACATTTTTTAATGGCTGGCTACTAAAAATGACCATGTATCATTCACAAAAATAGATAATAAATAAATACGAAAAGGGCGTAATCTTGGAGAAAGGCAACCAGAAAACGTTTAGTTTCTGTATTTAGGGGGTTTTGAAATTTGAAACTTGTGTTTTAGAATACCGAATTGTCATCAAATGACTATTTGAGCAAATACAATTTATTGTATAATTTTATTGCTTTCCAATTTATACGTAGTAGGCTATAGGGAAAGCTTTGTGATGGTCGAAATTTTTTCACACTAGGTAGAAAAACAAAATTAAGTTAAGAAAGAGAAATTGACACGGAAACATAATGAAAATCGAATATTCGAATTAAAAATTTAAAAAAAAAAATGAAAAGAAAATACTGTATATCTAGGCGCAAAAATGATAGATTGGAATAGCCGCCTAATATTGTAGCTTACCCGTGGTATCTAGCGTGAATTGAGCTTGCAGCCCCCTATTAATGTCTAATTACAACGAGCAATGAGAGGGTTCCGCTTAATATACTGTTGGGGCGTTCTAGAGTAAGCGGGGATTCCCCAGGCTCCTCAACTGCATGATGCTGGGGTGAGTCATACCCCACCCCCATCTCTTCTTCCGAGCAACACCTCAGTCCAGTCGAGCCTAGGTTAATACTCGTTCTAATGTGAAGTTGGAATGTCATAAATCGTACGGTATAAGTGTGCAATGTACATACATGCTGTAGCATGTGTTGTAGTATGCACCCAGCGGAGTACAGTACATGGTAGGGACAGTGGCGGCGCTACGGGGGTGCCCGAGGGGGCCTGCCCCCCCCCCCCCCCCCCCCAACAGTTTCTACGGCCCCTCCGTGGCCCCCCACTTTTCAGATATTTTACATGTACACCTACTCCCAATGAAAAATGTTTCGTTTTTTAATTGCCCCCCCCCCCCCGGATAGAAGTCATGCTCCCCATGGCCCCCCCGCCTTAAAATTTCTAGCGCCGCCACTGGGCAGGGAGTATTATTATTTTTAGTACACAGCATTTCGTTTGGTTTCCTATTTCCTACGGTCGTTTAATATTAACTTAACACGGGCAGATTTTCGTTACCGAAACCACACACCCTGCCAAACTTATTAGGGGACAAGCATGGGCCGGTCACGGCAACATTATGCTTTCTAAGCAAGACCGGAGTCATGCCCCACCTGTAGACTGTAGACAAAACCATTCTAAAACACCGATGACTTCCGCACAAACACACACACCGACCGGCGCAAATACTCGAAAGAGTCCCGCGACTTAAAAAAATAAAAATAAAAAATAAAAAATAAAATAACACGGGAATAAAAATGTAAACACGATAATTTAATCCCCCAGATTAAGTTTATATTAAACGCTATATTAGGCCCGCTGTTGTGTTGAAGGCTAATGCTTCTCTTTTAAATTTGAACCAATAACGTTTTTTTCCGTACCGGTAACAAGATAAAGAACCGGTCCGAGTTTACTCGAACATGCTTTCCAATTTATCAAAATTAGTAGATAGAGAAAATGAGTAATTTCATGGTAAATAATTTTCCTATGGTTAAATTTCCGATATCTCGGGGGGGGGGGGGGGGGGGACGTCACTCGTCACTGGTGGTGAGGTAAATTCTAGATAGTTCAGACCAACACATCACCACACAGCAATACTGGCAGGGCACGCAATGCATTTGAGCGTGAATTTTCTGTCATTTTTTCAAAAACATTTTTTTTGTACAAAACCAAATACTTTTTTGGGAAAGCAACCTGTCCGGTTTCGTTACTCAATTTAACACCTAAAACATACCTGAAGGTAGAAATCATCGATAGAAAGGTGTCACAGAAAAATTATTTTTTATTCATTTTTCATTAAAATTTAGTCATTTTTATTTTTTTACCCCCAGAAGCAAACCATCAAGGGGCAAGCGACCCCCCGCATTTTATCAACATTAACAACAACTACAATATATGTGAATTTAAAAGAAATCGTTGGAGCCGTTTTTGGGAAATAATTTTTTTAGACGTTTTTTTGAAGTTTTTTGAAAATAAAACCCCCCCAAATTGAGTTTGCCCAAAATAAAAAAAATGGTCCCGAGGTATGATTTTTGTGAACCTACGTGCCGAATTTCATCAAAATCGACCGAGTAGTTTGCCCGGAAATCGACGCACAGACAGACAGACAGACATTTCGTAAAAACCACTTTTTTGGGTTCCTGGGACCTTAAAACATATAAATCCGTTGAAATCTCGGAATCGAAAATTTCGACCGTCACAAAGCTTTCCTTATACTACGTATAAATTGGAAAGCAATAAGTAGATTACTCGTGACATCGTGGTATTTCATTTTAATGCATTAATTTGCATATTTACCGGTAACAAGCACTACTGAGGTTCCATATTGGGTATGTTTTGTGTTTTTGCCTAATTTCACTGTTATTCTCCCACTACTTACTTTTTCGTGTCCAAGCGAACGCCCCAGAATCGGGTGATGTTGTAGGCAGCACTGTTGGCCTCCCACAGGTCGTGTTTTGTGCATTGGACTGGACATAGGCTGCACTGGAACAAGTGGTCCAAGTCCTGCCTCTGACCACACGAGCACATGGTGTTGTCTGCGTCTTTCTGGCCCCATCTCGCCCTGTTCGTTGCTCCCACTATTTTGACCGTTACATACGTTGCTACGTTACATAGTGATACGTAGTTACTGTATATCCTAGAAATGCTGCAATTTACAAAATAATTTTTCGGGTAATAGTCTAACACCCCTTATTTGAATGTCAATTTACTTATGTAAAATAGTATTTTTGTGCAGGATTTTTTGCGTTTGAACATGCAGATCGAATGACCTTTCCACAAAATTTAAGGTCTGACAGAAAGTGTGACTCATTAGGGTCAGTGGCTTAGAAGTCTGAGCCAAATTTTATCCTGTTGGCTGTAAAGCTGTGAGAATTGTGATGAGTAATAATATTTATTGTTATGACTTATAAATTACCCTCATTTATTCCTTCTAATGACTCAATCCGCATTTCTTCTCTAAACGATAAATAAATTTTATTGCTTACTTTCTTCTTCTTTAAATTCCTCTTCTATCGAAGATTGGCGATCATCATGATAATTTGAACGTTGCTGCTTTGAAAAAGGAATTCGTGCTGTTGCCAAACTACTGCCTCAGGATGTTCTTCTGCCAGGTGCCCTCAGTCCGTCTATCTTCCCTTGGATTATTCTGCTGAAGGCGATACTTTTCGTTATACATCACATGGCCGGAAGTATATTAGTTTCTGTTTCTTAACGTCTGCAGCAACTCGGCTTCTGCCTTAAATAAATAAATAAATAAAGAACCGGTCCTAGTTTACTCGAATATGCTTTCCAATTTATCAATTAGTAGTTAGAGAAAATTAGTGATTTCGTGGTAAATAATTGTACTATGGCTAAATTTTCGATATCTGGGGGGGGGGGCGGTTGTCTACCTGACGAGGTAAATTCTAGATAGGTCAGAACAACACATTACCACACAGTAATAATGACAGGGCACGCAATGCATTTGACCGTGAATTTTCGATCATTTTTTCCACAAAACCAAAACGTTTTTTGCGAAAGCAACCTGTCCGGTTTCGTTACTCAATTTAAAACCTAAAACATGCCTAAAGGTAGAAATCATCGATAGAAAGGTTTCGCAGGAAAATTACTGCTTTCCAATTTAGACGTAGTATAAGCTTTGTGATGGTCGAAATTTTCGATTCCGAGATTTCAACGGATTGATGTCCCAGGAACCCAAAAAAGTGGTTTTTACGAAATGTCTGTCTGTCGCTCTGTCTGTCTGTCTCGCTCTGTCTGTCGGTCTGTCTGTCTGTATGTATGTGTGTCTGTCTGTCTGTTCATCGTTTTCCGGGCAAACTACTCGGTGGCTTTGTGTGAAATTGGACATGTAGGTTCACAAAAATCATACCTCGGGACCATTTTTTTTATTTTGGGCTAACTCAATTTGGGGGGGTTTTATTCTCAAAAAACTCCAAAAAAAGTCTAAAAAAATTATTTCTCAAAAATGGCTCCAACGATTTCTTTTAAATTCTCATATATGGTAGTCATTATTAATGTTGACAAAATACGGGGGGTCGCTTGCCCCTTGATAGTTTGCTTCTGGGGGTAAAAAAATAAAAATAACTACATTTTATTGAAAAATGACTAAAAAATAATTTTTCTGCGAAACCTTTCTATCGATGATTTCTACCTTCAGGCATGTTTTAGGTGTTAAATTGAGTAACGAAACCGGATAGGTTGCTTTCCCAAAAAAATATTTGGTTTTGCACAAAAATATATATATATATTTTTTTAATAGAAAATTCGCGCTCAAATGCATTGCGTGCCCTGCCATTATTGCTGTGTGGTAATGTGTTGGTCTGTCCTATCACCTCCAGTGACGTCAGGTGGACGACCCCCCCCCCCCCCGTGATATCCGAAATATTTAACCATAGAAGAATTGTTTACCATGAAATTAATCATTTTCTCTCCCTACTAATTCACAAATTGGAAAGCATGTTCGAGTAAACTCGGACCTGTTCTTTTTTAGTCATTTTTCATTAAAATTTAGTTATTTTTATTTTTTTACCCCTAGAAGCAAACTATCAAGGGGCAAGCGATCCACTGCATTTTGTTAACATTAATAACGACTGCAATATATGTTAATGTAAAAGAAATCGTTGGAGCGGTTTTTGAGAAATAATTTTTTTAGATGTTTTTTTGAGAATAAACCCCCCAAAATTGAGTTAGCTTAAAATAAAAATAAAACGGTCCCGAGGTATGATTTTTTGAACCTACATGCCGAATTTCATCAAAATCGACCGAGTGGTGTGCCCGGAAATCGATGAACAGACAGACAGACATACAGACAGAGCGACAGACAGACATTTCGTAAAAACCACTTTTTTGGGTTCCTGGGACCTCAAAATGTGTAAATCCGTTGAAATCTCGGAATCGAAAATTTGGACCATCACAAAGCTTTCCTTATACTACGCATAAATTGGAAAGCAATAGGGACTTTTTATTGTTTCTATTACTAAGCCAACCTTTGGGGACACGATCTCTCCAGGATATACATACAATCGTAATATTTTGGCCTATTATTGTAGTATTGTTAAAATTTAAACATTTTACTATTTTGTGCTTCTGTTCACATTATCTCCTAAATAAGGCGCGAGGGGGCTCCATTATTATTTAAATAGTATTTTTTTTTCTTCAAATTATTTCAATTCTGATTGAAACCACAATTTACGCTTGCAATAATTTAATTGAAGGGGTGAAATTAACATTTTCGGAGAGCCCCTAGATGGATTTCAGCAGTTTATCTGGTAAACCCATTCATTGGCATTCGTAAGGTAAATGAAATTCCTGCCCTCATAAAATAGTATTGTGACAGAAAAGGTACAACAATGGGATTCGTATTTTGACTAGCTTCTAATTCGAGCCCGGAAATTGTGATCAGGTGTAACGTTGGAGGGGAAATGGATAAATAATTGTAGGTATTATATTGCTGACAGCTGACTAATCTCCCAAAAATGCCTGGCAGCTGGCCCAACTCGGTATTTTCGATGTAATTTTGCGACTTTGTAAATCATGTTTAAGCCTTTAATGCAGTCATTATAATAATTTTCACCTTTCCTCCCTCTATAGCACTTTTATTGAACCATTACTCCAATTTGGTCACTATTTTCAGCTTCCATTCAGCTATTTCTACAGTTGGTATCATTAACCGTTAACCTTACCCACCGGTCGCCAGACCGCCAAATATGGTGGTTACGGCAGCCCGATTATGACGATTTGGGATTATTAAAAACCGGGGTTTATTCAATTATTTTAAACAAGTGAATGCAGAATACGCGGCAAATTCAAATTGACAAATTAATATTTTTGTAGAGTTTTTAATTTTTTCATCCTTAGATGTAGATACATTAACTAAATTTCTTATTACATCTTAATGTTTATTAGTATTTCCTTCAATTATAAAACAATGCAACCTTGCATTCCAATAATTTATTAATTTGAATTTGGATATTTTAACACCGTCACGTGACAATTAAATACTGCGGTATTAAAAATAAACACCGGTGTTTTAATAATAATCCCAAATTGCCATGATCGGGCTGCTGGAGATTGTGAAGTATGAGGCTTCGAAGTTGAATATTGCCTGATTTTTAATAATCTCGGACATACAAACCGTGATTAATAGCAACTCCGAGCAAGCATCCGCCTGACAATATTGAAATTCAGTTGTCCGAAACTTTTTAGGATTTGGTAAATTGTTCTCCTGAACTGCTCAAAGATCGATCGTTAAGCAAAAGCATAAAGTTTAAAATGGATTTCCAAATTATTTTAAACAAAACAGACCTGGGTATTTTTGAGAAAATTAATGAATTCACAGCCTCAAAGATATAAAAAATTCATTCGTAATAATTTTTGTAATTTCGCACCTACAATATTATTGCTCTAAAAAAAAGTGCATTTAACTGATTTTATGGAATAGTCGTAAAACAGACGGAAATAGAAGTATTTTTTTTTAGAAAGTTTTTATTTATTACAAATTTTTCATAAAATCATTTATATATCTTTACGGCTGTGAAACGAGGAATTAATTAATTTAGTCCGAAGTACCCATTATATATATGCATTGTTTAGAAAATATTTGGAAAGCTATGCCGTTGGCGTTTTTTTTTTTCAACATTACCAAATCATATTAATGGGAATCGTTCTAAAATATATTTTCAGATTTAAAAATTCTATGGTGACAATAAACATGTATGCTGGTAATTGGCGTATAGTTTAATAGGTGGGTAGTGTTGCTTGCTAAAGACTCATGAGCAGTGAAATTACATGTCGATATGAATCGTTTAGTTAGACAATGGCACCAATTTATCGTGCACAAAGCTAATCATTATCATATACTGATGTGACGCCAAGCCCGTTTTGCTCCCAAGGACTCAGCTATTGTCCCAACCGAAAGCAAATACTATGGTAAAGGTACCAACATGATTTCCACGTGACTGGGTGATAAAGGAAATGTTCTAAAGAAATATAAATTATATAACAATTTCACGCTTAATTTATGCGGTAATTAAATGGGCTGGGTTCTGGTTGCTATTTTGAAAAGTACTATTTATATTGTAATAAAATTTAAAACACCTCAAAATTATATTTGGGTGATAAATTTAACTTGTGTCATACCTCTTTATTGAATTTATATGATAGCTTAGAGTAAGAAGAAACCACGTATGTAAATGTATTTCAGTTTTGTATGTTATTAAAAAAAAAAAAAAAAAACGCCGTGGCTGAACCTATATCAAGGGTTCAGACTGGTAAATTATTTTCTTTTTTTAACTTCTACTCTATTTGGGATGTTGTTGTCTGGAACCTAGTTGTCTCCTATTTGTGAATGCGAGGCACCCATTACGATTCGGCATTCGGCTCATTATTTAAGTTTGATAGAAATAGGATTGGGCTGACTGTCCGTCGCATTTTTTTTCCTTTCGGCCGAGTCTAGAACCTTCCGGTTCTTATTATCCCTGCCCTAAGTCGTAGCCCACCCCTATGTCATTCGGCTCATTTCAGTTTGATAGAAATTGGATTGGGCTGACTGTCCGTCGCATTTTTTTTTTTTCGGTCGAGTCTAGAACCTTCCGGTTCTTATTATCCCTGTCTTAAGTAATAGCCCAGCCCTATGTCATTTGACTCATTTTAGTTTGCTGAAATTCTTTTTTTCATGCACTCAGTATGCTTTTGTATACAATACTGTGTATACATAGTTAGACTGGCACCCGCTAAGGTCTTGACGGAAGTAAGCTATGTTGATGAAAGAAATGTGATCCTCATGTCAACAAAATGTCGATTCCATCCAGTTGCTGGCAAACGTGGCCTTAAGAGGATGTGCATCGTAGATATTGGTCACCCCTGGATTATTTCGTTGTTATTTAATTTACTACATAAGCTATAACTAATTGGCCTATGGAAGTGGTAGAGGACTACTTCGTACGCACTATCATAGAATATTTTTAATTTTTGGTGTTGTAATTATTTAATAAACTAAGCGGAGGACACATTGTAAGCTCATGGAGAAACGGCAGCACAAAAAAGTAAAAACCCCCCTATGATATTGTGTATAAAGTAGTTCTCTACAACTTCCATAGACCAAATCTTTATAGCTAACGTAGTAAATTAAATAAAAAATAGAAATATCCTCTTATTATTCTGTGCTCTTTCTCTGCGCATACTGTTTATCCTACTTATCCTGCAGTTGCGTAAATGATAACGGCTAGCCGTAATTAATTTCAGATTTGATTATGTGAGTTTAATAGCAACCTTGACGTTGACTTGTCTTGTTTTTAGTTCGCCCTCGGAAATAGAATGCTGCGAATTAAAAGAAAATCTCAGTAGATGATAGTTCGCTCTTCTTTTATGGCCCTTTTACAGCAGGCGGGTAACCGTGCGGTTCAAGCATGAAAGAATTACATTTTTAACCCCAAAAATAGTAGGCCCACTGGTACTCAATCTACTGGACCACCACTATCCGTTTTTATATCTATGTGGTCAATGAGGTTCTGTAGGGACAGTTTTGGTCACTAAGTTCGCTGACGACAAACCGATATCCATATTATTCAAAATGGCCGCCGTTTGCATGTGAAAACTAAGCTCATAGCATCTAATTAATTCTTTTTATATTTTTTATAATATTTTCTATGCCTGGACCTTATTTCGCTGCATATAATTTAATATATATATTCTCAATGATTTATAGAAAAATATCACTTTAAAATAATACATAAATAAAATAATTTTAAAATATCGTATTATTGAGGCTAATGGAAAAATCAACGCTTTGATATCTTAGCAACTGGTGCTGCCATCTACAAAATGACGTCACAAATGAACCTCATTTGTATTAGTGAAGGCAAGATACTATTTATCAACATGTCGAGGAACACTTCTTCTTTCTACTAATTCCTCAATAGTTGATGTTGATGTTTCTAACGCCTGCTTTAAGCAACCCTGTCAGCCTGACGGGGGGAGTGAGTCTGTTTGTTAACTTGAGGCACCCTAAGGGCAGATTGTTTCACCTCGGGGAAAGGGGAGTTGACTGACTGGGTGAATCTCCTGATAATAGTGGATTCCGCACCACTTGGGGAACATGGTAAAGTCACACGATTAAATCGGAGGTGACCCTGACTCGACACGTACTTATACTGCCTAAGCGCGTTATCATGCCCCACCATGTTCCCCTGCCAACGCTGTGCCCACTACCAAATTTGCCGCAGTTTGAAACATGATCTACTCTAATAGTTTCAACATGGTAAGGCCGTTGGCAATTCCTCAATGGTGGCTGTACTAACGATATTTCCTGTAAAAATGTATTTTTTACTCCTAGCCGGTTTCCACCTCCAGTTGCCCATTAATTGTATGGGTTCAATCGAAGTGGCACCTCAATGTGTGAAGGAGTGGCAACGGAAAGCTTGGAGCATATTTTCCTGAACCGTCACTGCCCTATCGCTTCACAAGACATTTGTAGAACGTTGCTCCAGGATGGCTATAAATCTTAATCTTAAGCTCTCACATCAGCCATATCTGCGATGTAATATGAAATACCAGACCGTCGTCTACAGTTGAAGTCGGACGCCCGAGAGAACTAAGAAGCACTAAATGGTTTTCATGCAGCCCATTCCCATGGCGATAAGAAAATACTGTGTCATAACTTTCAATGAAAGTTCGTGTAAGGGACATTACCCAGCCCCAATTTTCCCATTTACTGGAAATTTATGCTACGATATCGTCGTATTATAAAGTAGTTATAACTGTGTTGTTAACTATTGTTTTCTATTATTTACAGGTCACCCACAAAGTTACTGGTAATGTGATGGTGTTAAAAATGAATCTACTACGCTCGAACCGCCCAAATATGCTCAAAGAAGTCCAACTCATGAATCAACTAAAACATAGAAATATCCTTAAGTAAGTAATAATATTTTCACCATGATGTAACAATGGACAACTTTCCTTTAAAATTACCGGTGGGTCGTCAATTCTCAATTACTGCCCCATGATTAACTTATCAGGAACCCTCGCTCTGATTGTTGATCGGTTGGGAAGGTGCCCATTCCACATACGTACAACGTCAACGAAAAATTGAAAAATGACGTCAAAATGACGTAAATTGACGTGGTAGCAGAATTTTTAGTATGTCTTTAATGTCTGCTAAAACGTCATTTTTCAATTTTTCGTTGACGATTGAAGTATATGGAATACCCCCCTTAGGTAGAGCTTTCGTATTTCTTCAATTTACAGCAACGTTAGTCATTAATCTATGTACACCCAAATGATAGGCTAATTACGCCAATAGTCCAAAAACAGTTATTAATTTTAAATTTTACTTTATTGCTTCCCAATTTATACGTAGTATAAGGAAAGCTTTGTGACGGTCGAAATTTTCGACTCCGAGATTTCAACGGATTTACACGTTTTAAGGTCCCATGAACCCAAAAAAGTGTTTTTTTACGAAATGTCTGTCTGTCTGTCGTTCTGTCTGTCTGCCTGTCTGTCGTTCTGTCTGTCTGTGCGACGATTTCCGGGCAAACTACTCGGTCGATTTTGATGAAATTCGGCATGTAGGTTCACAAAAATCATACCTCGGAATATTTTTTTTATTTGGGGCTAGCTTAATTTGGGGGGTGGTTTTATTCTCAACAAACTCCAAAAGAACGTCTAAAAATTTTTTTTCTCAAAAACGGCTCCAACGATTTCTTTTAAATTCACATATATTGTAGTCGTTATTAATGTTAACGAAATGCGGGGGGTCGCTTGCCCCTTGATAGGTTGCTTCTGGGGGTAAAAAAATAAAAATAACTAAATTTTATTGAAAAATGACTAAAAAATAATTTTTCTGCGAAACCTTTCTGTCGATGATTTCTAACTTCAGGTATGTTTTAGGTGTTAAATTGAGTAACAGGTTGCTTTCCCAGAAAAGTATTTGGTTTTGTAAAAAAAAATGTTTTTTTTTGAAAAAAATGATAGAACATTCACGCTCAAATGCATTGCGTGCCCTGCCAGTATTGCTGTGTGGTAATGTGTTGGTCTGACCTATCTAGAATTTACCATTTACCTCACCTCCAGTGACGTCAGGTGGACACCCCCCCCCCCCCCGAGATATCGGAAATCTAACCATAGGAAAAAAATTTACCATGAAATTACTCATTTTCTCTAACTACTAATTTTGATAAATTGGATAGCATGTTCGAGTAAACTCGGACCGGTTCTTATAATTACGTCAACAAAGCCAACTTCTATTTCGTTGTAAAATAATTGAAATAAAATGTGATGCCTCTCTCCATAAGTTAATTATTAATTAAAGTTATTTTTGGAAATTGGCAACTATCAGCTGAGAGCATTTTGCCACATGTTTTTTTTTTTACAGTATATTTCTGAAGGAAAGTTGTCCATTTACCTATAACGTAGTAATCATCAATGAAATTAACATACTGAAGCCTCAGTAGTTTTGTTGTAACTTTCCGAACAAAATTTGAAATCACTACTTCTATGTGAATTCTGTGCGATACCGTACTGCATCATTCCAGTGTTGCTACGGTTGTTAGTTATGTTAACAGATTCCGTCGAGTGTTTAATATCGTATACTTGTATACCTATTGAGTAACCAAAAAAAAACTATGCTAAGGTTACAGTAGGTTCATTCTAGTAACTGAGTCGTAATAATCGTAGCGTAACTTGTTTTCATATCTCCCGCGCATTATGCATTTGTCGTCATTTTTAATGGTGTTTAGCAAATACGTGATTAAAGACGGCCCTACAGCAGTCTTAAAGACAAGCTACGAAACAAGAATTCACGTATTTACTATTTATGCCTTGGAATTTTATATATATTCATTTTTTTATAACTTATTGACGGCATTTTAAATATTTATTGAAAAATTCTACACTGGATGCTGATGCTTGTATCCTCATTATTCAATCAGAAACTTACCTCATCTAATAGGAAGTGTTAGGCTGCATTGAATAATTAATGTGTGTTAATTATTGCTATCTTGCTTGCAGGTTTCGTGGCGTTTGTGTTCATGAAGGACAACTCCATGCTTTAACTGAGGTGAGACTTCCGTTTGTTTATTAGCTAACATACTGTGTGTATTGAGGCCCAACAGTCAGTCAACGTTTTCAAATGGGTCTATAAATGTTGCCCCATACTTAATAATTCAGAGCGGATGAAATTTGTTTATAAGGTAAGTTAGGAAACATGCTGAATCTTTCGAGTTTTTGGCTGTTCAGTATGTGCTGAGAGATTAGATACGCATTCACGTTGAGCATATAAATTTTCATTATGCGCGTCTTGCAGCTGTAGAATTTCATAATGCCATGTGGCAGCGAAATTTGTACATTGTTGCAGTTATTTGAGTCACTGGCTTGAATGCTGCTTCTCGATACGGTACGGTATTGGCTAGTTGGCAATAACGCACTGGTGAGTGTGTTTACGAATTCTCAGGTTCCTTATGAGCACATCGGACACCCCCAATATTAGGTTTTTGAACAAAATCATATTTCAGAATCAAAATAGTTTGCAAAGTTATAAAAATTTCACATTCCTTATAGGAAACTTTACTCCTCTACATTTATATTTATATATATATATATATGTGGCCGTCAGTTTTAGAACTCATTCCTCCCTAGACCTTGTGGTCAATCTATGTTGAAAACAGGCACTTATCATTATATAAAAATGCTGAGGAGCATTTCTTGAAAGAGATATTTTTTACTGCTCTATGATCGATATTACGCGTGATATTTGACTTTGTACACCTGTATGGTTTCTCTCTCCGATTGTCTCTTAAGGGCAAACCGGAGTCGCCGATATTCCATTTCTGTGCAAACTTTAATTTCTCGTGAAATATGGAACGAAAAACAATGAAAAAATGCTGAATGGGAAGAAGAATTGTTTCTCCTAATTTTGATGTATAGTATGTTGCAATCATCAATACCGATCGGCTATAGTTAGTGAACTTGATACGCAAAAAATAACGGTCACTCAGGAGTTCAAGCTGAAGGAGTCCATCAACCGTGGCGAATTGGGGTTAGTTAGGGCCACATACTATACATCAAAATTAGGAGAAAAAATTCTTCTTGTCATTCAGCATTTTTTCATTGTTCGGCGTTCCATATTTCATGAGAAATTGAAGTATGAACAGAAAATGGAATATAGGCGACTCCGGTTTGCCCTTAACGTACTCGTTTTGCGTCTTCAGTATATAAACGGAGGGAGTTTGGAGCAGCTGATTCAAAACAAGACTGCTGAGCTACCGTACCTGACCCGACAGCGCCTGGCGCTCGACATAGCGAGAGGGATGGAGTACCTTCATAGTAAGGGGGTCTTTCATAGGTAAGTAGCCTGCTATTTCAGCTTCTCCTTTAAATGCCTCTTCTATCGAAGATTGGTGATCATCATGCCAATTTGGACCTAGGAGACTGCTACTCTGAAATGGGAAGTCGTGCTCTTGCCAAGCCACTGCCTCAGGTTTTTAAACCAGGATGTTCTTCTGCCGGGAGCCCTCAGTCCCTGGATTAATACAAACAGAAGGCGATACTTTTCTTTCTTCATCACATGGCCGAAGTACATTACCTACATTGTACCCCATATGTATCTGACGCTGCAGCTCCCTCTGAAGTTTTTATGAGGGACCCTCAATGCAGAACTTGTAATGTACTATCCCTTGCTGTCTAGAGGGTTCCAGTGAAGACTAGATGTCCATGATGTTAATACAGGTGTGGTATAAAAGTGCACTGTGGAATGTGCAACATTTGAGGATGTTTAGGTAAAGTTGCCGTTATCTGGAAAGCAGCGATCCGTTAAAATGTTGAATATTAAGTGGAGGAGGAATGGTAATGATATAAGAGGCGGCCAAGTGATGAGAGCGGAACGAAACAGCTGTGTATGCGAAACTATCTTTTCAACCTTGTTACTTCCTTCACCCTCAACCTGGCTCCAACTGCATCGTAATGGAGTTAATTGCTGTCTTTGCATCGTAAATATTTCATATTTTGCTTCCATTGCTACTTGTACCTCTTTCCAAAGACAGTTGCGGACTTGCGGTACCTTTCCGTTGAATTTGTTATACGATTTAGTGGGTTAATTGTAAAAGCGGACCGTAAATATGAAAGTAAAATTTTGATTCTTCTTTTAATAAGTGGTTTTTAACTAATGTACACTTTCAGCCTATAAAAATTCTGGTTAAGTTCAATCTATAGGATGATAATAGTATTAGTGCCCCCGGCTTCCTTAAATCTCGGTTTCTAAATTTACATATCGGTTACTTCCTGAATCGGAGGCGACTCTCGTTTTTCGTACGAAAACCACTCTCCTGCTGTGGTCTGATGCTTTTATTAAGCGGAGTGTTTACGATGCTGTCACATTATGTTAACTTATCTTCTCGTTTGCTTAAAAAGCAAGAACCATCTAGCTCCCCCTTTAGATTATCTTATAATGCAGAAGTAACAATAAATACGATTCTTACAGTATAAATAACTATGGACTAATTGCCGGTATGTTTCTTTACAGGGATCTCACGTCCAAAAATGTGTTAATTAGGCACTGTGAGGACGGTTCTAAAACGGCTGTGGTGGGAGATCTGGGCCTAGCTGCCAAAATTCCAGACCCCAAGTAAGTAAAAGACTATAACGTCGTCTATGGCAGGTCTACCATGGCGTTTAAAGGATAACTTACACCCGGGAATTATTTAAACCAGTTGAGTACCAGTGTTAAAATTACCCTCTCCTAGCAGGCGAAATTCATTTTATTTTTATCATGTTGGTACCACAGCAAGTGAGTTATATACAGTTATGAATATGCAACAATTAATCTGTTTTGAAAAATCAATCTGTAATATTAATTTATTCTACTTTATCTCCCGTTACATGGATTGGTTTTATTTAGAATAATTTAATTATAAGAAGGAAACACTTTGCCCAATGGAATGACAAGCTTATCCCTTGTTTATTTTACGCCAGACCCGCTCCCGCAACCGCCTGATATAAATGTGAATGCCTGGTTCATTATGTAAAGCTTACTTGCTTGCTGGGAACAGGGATTTATCGTTGAGTTTTGTTTGAAAATAGCTAATAGGCCCAAATGGATAAATAATAAAAAGATAATTAAAAGTTATCAACCATTAGGGTTTAATGTATAATGGCTTGTGAACTGGACCCTTGTGTTGTAATGTTGTAAGCCCAGACTTTAATTTGGATGGCTTCCAAACACAAGGCGTCAAGACCAAGTTTAGCCCTAAATTGCGTCTTAATAGTTGTTAGCCCCTTGGTTGTTTTTAAATGAATAATTGCATTTATATTGAGTGATTTAAATCTGGATAGAGATTTATGTACTTAATTAGCTAAGAACTCTAATTAGCATGTCTGCCGTTGAGACACTTTTTCATTCTCATTTCCTCTAATAAGGGAAATATGAATTCAGGAATATGTAATTTAAATAGCACACCCAAGTCGATGATTCCATGTGGAAATGTGTTATAAGAGAAGATTATGGCTCTATCGTACTGCGAGTTGTACGAGCCTCTATGTGTTTTGTGGTCTTATTTATTGTAATCGAATATTGGATAACAACTGAACAATCCTATAAACTGCACGCTGTTTTGTGAAGTCTCTTCATTACCTAGCTTACCCAAGTACACATTGTTATTTCTAGTACATGTAGGATGCAATGTATTAGTCGAAACGGTGTAAAAAGCAATTACCCGTACAATACAATCAAGAACAATTAAATTATTAGATCAGCTGACTAATACTGAGCTGAGGCTTGCAAAATCTTTTTCAGGGTTGAATAAACTTTTTAATTAGACATTTCCTCATTATTCCTTTTAAGACCCGCCTCTTTAATAGATTTAAGACCGGTTTTTTGGGGATTTTTTTTTTCTCTAAGAGGAAGCTAAGTTGACATCCCTGGAACACCACAAAATAGGTTTGGGTTACATATTTTATTTTTAAGTTAATACTTAGTTATAAAGAATTGGTCCATTCAATCGCTTGAAGACTACTTCACACACACCTTATAAGAGGTTCTTCATTTTTGTTAAAATGTTTCCATGAATTTGATAATTCGGTAAATTTCAGTCGCCTATCTGTTTCACAGAAATACCCCTGAAAATACCCCAAAAACGAAATATGCCTCATCCCTCGTAATGCTATGAAATAGTTCTCTGCTAATTGAACAGACCAAATCGTTTTAGCTTAAGTATTAAATTAAATAAAAAATATAAACCAACTTATTTTGTGGTGATCCAGGTCAAAGGCCAGCTTCCTCTTGTTTCTAGCTGTCAGGTTCTTATGTTGCTTTTCAGGTCAAAGTTTCGATTGCCCACCGTGGGATCTGCCTACTGGATGTCCCCTGAGTGCCTGAAGGGGCAGTGGTACGACGAAAAGTCTGACATCTTTTCCTACGGCATCGTTCTATGTGAGATGATAGCGAGGATAGAAGCGGACCCGGACATTTTGCCCCGGACCGACAATTTCGGTCTTGACTACCTCGCCTTTTCAGAGCTCTGCGGACCTTGCCCCCCTCATTTCCTTAAGCTTGCCTTCTCTTGCTGCACTGTAAGTATACCTTAGTTTCATTAATCGCTTCAGTGTGCTCCACGATTGTTTTGCCCAAAGTTTAATTTTTACAATTTTACGATCCCACTACCTCCTGCTGTCGTGATGATTGCTCATTTATTCACTAGTGCTTTAGGCGTCATTTCTCACCAACTATATCACTAAGCTACTGATACTGCAAGTATCTAAAAATAAGACCTAGTGACAAGTATTAGCGTTCACATGAAAACCAATGAATTAATCTATTTGGTACTTAACTTCTAGGCCTAGTTGAATACCAATAAGGTGGAGGGTGCGAATAGTTTATAAAGTGCGATATATAAAGTCGGTAATAACAGTACCTTATGGTAGTTAATTTTGTTAATTATTTTAGTTTGAACCAAAGAGCCGACCACCGTTTTGCGAGATAGTACAAAAGTTGGAGAGACTGGTCCCTGAGTATGAAAGATTAATCCTAAAAGAAGCGTCGGGGAAGCTCGCTGGGTCGCTGGATAACCTCATCGATGCCGAAGACAAATCCAGTATGGCAGCCAAAAGTGAAGAAGGCATCCATCTTTGTGCCGTAACTGGGAAAGACTCCGTCCATCATCGAAAATGTAAGATTGCCTACCTCACTCACTTTTAGGCAAACATGTTTAGGAATATACGAGTAGTTTATTTTGTAATATGACGCTTTTCTATTTTTTTAATTTTGTTAATTTGGAAACTAGACATATATTGTATTAGAAACTGAATTCTCCCTCATTTCTTTTAATATGTTTATAGTCTTGATTCTTCTGGGCTGCATTGTCCGTGAACCAAAACGCCTCTAGGACAATGAAGTTATTGTTAGGGACCGGGGTGGCATACATCAAAGCATATTTCCATGCCTATTGAGCCCCGAGGTGTGAGAGAAATTTAAACAAAATGGGACACCCACTCCTTCAACAAGAGGTAAATGGGTCATTCTGAAAAAAGTGTCAGGTTTAAAGGTATTTTTTTTTAAAACTGAAATCTTTCCAAATGAACGTTTAAGGAATCAATTGCCGCGCTACAGCATGGAAACAATGGATTGCTGACATTCGCTTCACAGAAAAGTAGCTATTTAGCCCGAAATAACAAATTTTTTGAAACGTTTGTGCACGGAGGGGACAATCTAGTGAATGGAGGGGACATTATTGATGATATTTTGGATTATTTTCAATAAGCCTGCGCAGATAAATTTAGTAAAACGGAATTTTAATGCTGCAATATGAATAGATATTATTTGTGGGAGTTTTTTTTCCTGTGCCGTAATTACTACGATCCAAATATGACATATTTTTAAATTTCGTGCACGGAGGAGACTTAATTGAATGAACGGAAGAGAATCTTTAGGTAACCTTCCACACAAGTTCGCCCCTTGAGGTGAATTCAGTAAGAACAATTTCAACCCTAAAATTTTCCTCGGTAAATTGTTTTTTATTTAATTGACCCATTAGAATCATATGCAGTAATGCACCTAGGGACAAACTAATGAATGGAAGGAAACCACAGAAGTAAACTTTTCACTGCAAGGGCAACGATGAAATAATTGTAAGCGTTTGCGAATTGCGATTCATGTATTTTTTATTCAATGAATCCTGACAACTCAGGAACACTTAGAAACCCTCTTTTCAATTGCTCGGGCTCCTTAATTTTTTTCACTATTTCTGACCAATAGTAAAAAGAAGTATCTTTTTTTATAGGCCACTTCAAAAACTTTCGGCCTTTCTCCAGGCAGGTAACTTGAACGCCTTCACTGTCCTTTTCCAAAACTTTTCCTGCATAATAGCTTTTATTGTATGAAACTATGATCCAATCTCCAACCCCAACTTCTTCGATCAGATGGGGTTCAAGAATGCCTCTATGGCCATCTTCATTTTCGGAATCAGTGTATACATCTTGAACTTTTAGAGGTTTAACCATCAAACTTATTTGCCCAAGGAAAAAGTGTTTGCATTGAACAGGATTTTCACACTGTGTGCAGGAAAGGGCTCGGGCCCTAAGAACATCTGGCTGTTTTTTGTCCCACGACAAGTTATGAACCTTTAGTGTGCCTGTAAATGGTTTGATGTCAATAAAAAGCTTGTCCATATCTTCAATCATATTCGCTTCAATCTTGTGCATGCGCACAGCCTCTGTGTTGTCTTGGACTACTTGAAGTAGACTGTCCGCGTTAATGATCTCACCCTTTCCTAGTGCAACCATGCGGTCAGCCGTTCTTTTTATGGTACCCCCAATGCCATCTGGAGCGCCTTTTCCGTGGCCAGCCTCCGTGTAGTGCCACTGAATTTTGTGGGCTTTTAGTGAAGGTCCCAGGTATTTGCCAACCAGAGAAAACATCTTGCGGTTCCTGTACTGTGTCGTTGGCCCGTCGCTGACGAAGTGTACACATGATATACTAGACAAACCAAGCAGGAAGTCAATAATTGGCCTGAGGTGCGCGCATATGGCTGCTGGGTCGTGGCGAACATTGTCACTAATAGTGGCAAATGATTTATGCAGTAGTGAGCCATTGCTGTCAGTTCGATAATAAATAACTACAGTGTGCAACGATATTTGTTCCTTTGAACCACCAAAGTGGGCACTTTGCACTTCCCTTGTGTAGGCAGATGTATAATTTTCGGAAAAGTCCATGTGGACTATTGCCGAATCACTCGTCAGTTCTGCTTTAATTCTGTCGATCGCAGCTCTCTGGTGCTCCATTTTTCTTACATGTCCTACAAAGGTTGGCCACAAGGCAAAAAAGATATTCACAAGCTCTAACAGTGTGCATACTTTTTCTTCTTTTACTGTTTTTTTGCACAGCTTTTCCTTCCCTTTTGAAACAATAGGAACTGTTTTCGTCCCCCAGTAGTGGTACACAATCTCACTACTACCATTAAACTCTTCAATATCAATTGATTTATGTTTGCAATTGCTGCAAGTTCGTGCTAGGCAAGGGGACGACTTATTTTGTTCACTGCAAATTATGGCATTAATCACATCGTAGGTAGAACGTTGCGCAATCACCTTATGCTGATGCAATTTGCTTATCACTAAGTTCATATTCTCATGTGTTATACAAAGACATGTTTTTTTGCCGAAGTCATGGGGGACAATCCAGAATGGTTTCAGCTTGCAGAAAGTCGCATAGCAAACTTTGACATTCGGATGCAACAACTTGAATTTTTTAAACAAAGTTAGAAGTGTATCATTCAATACACGTCTTTGTTTCTTTTCACCCTTCAGAGATTTAAATTCTTTTTTTCCAGCACATTGCGTGCTAAACTCATCTCTCTCCAAAAACATTCTTATCTTTTCTCTCAAATTCTTTGATTTGGTTTTAGCCATTTGATCTTCTTGCAGTTTTTTCTTTCGCAATACAGAAGGCGCTATTCGTCCCAAAAATGACCTGAAGTGATACTTCTCAATAATTTTACCACTAAGGAGCTCCAGAAATGATTTTTTCTTTTTATAAGACAGGGTCTTTGTGTAGTTGGTTGCGATTTGCGCTTTTAAGGCTTCATTGAACAGTAGCTCTCGCTTTGCCTTTTTATTCCTATCAGCAAGAGGAAGCATTTGGTCCACAACTTTTCGTGGCGACGGTTCACCATGTCCTTTTTTGTCAATTCGATGGCACCTCATTTTGTATTTGTCTCGACTGGCTTTCATCTTCTCTAACTTTAGTTCCAACTCTTTAATTTTCATGTCTTTAATCTCTCTGCATGTTCGACTTCTTTTTTTGCCGCTTCTTTTTTGATGACTCTCAGGATTTGGAGAAGCCAATGGTGGAGTTCGAGGGGGTGAATATGCCATTATTTGTTCACCTAACCTGAGAGGTTCCTTTCTCTGTTTGCGAAGTCTTTGAGCTTTCTTCTTCCATGTCTTCCTCACTTTTCTTATTTCTCTTTCAGACAAGTCCTTGGCAAGTTTAATTTTGCCCTCGTTCACGCGTTTATGATATCTAAGTCTTTCAGCTTTCTTCATTTCTGCATGAAGCTGTGGATTTAGCTTAATTTCTTCCCTTTTCTTTTTCATTCTTACTCGATTTTTCTCCCTCAGCTTTCTTAAATCTTCTGCAGTTCTTTTTACTTTCATATCAGTACAGTATCTGAAATAATAAAACATAGAATCGTTAATTGCGACGTGCTCACGGAGCATTATTCTAGTCTTCAACCCCTCCACGGTGCCTTTACTGTCCCCTCCGTGCAACTACATTTAGAACGGAGGGGACAAATCTTATTTGTTAATTTTTTCATGGCAATAGCTTTTAGGTTAGAATACTCAGCCGCAAGAATTGAGATTAACTACTAACCTTGACTAGTTTAAAAAACAAAAATGTATACATTTTTAATAATATAAATTATTTTAAACATGCACAAAGGGGACGAATCATGTGAAACGAAATAATTATAAAATATTTACCTGATTAAAAATCGGCTTCTAAAATACTCACACAATGAAAACACAATGGCTGCCAACAAAACAGAAATAAACCTGTCTACTGCCACGTCCAACGTGGCAAAAGATCAATTTCCGGCCAAAATAAAAATTAAAATTGGCGCGGAAAATGGCTTGCACGGAGGGGACGAAACTTGTGTAACATGAATTCCACAGATGTTTTTGAAATGTCACAATTTTTTTCTTCAGTATAAGGGCCAAACAATGCATTTCTTAGCATGTTTCTTCACTGTTTATAATAAAATAAATGTTTTAGACATTTATTAAAAGAACTGATGTTTAGTCAATTGGACCGGGATGGAGTGAGTAACGCGCACGGAGGGGACATTTTGAAGCCGTTTTGAACAATCTGTAGAAAATAAAACAAAAATTAACACGAAATTTTTGTGATATTATGAAGTTTTCATTTCCTTCTTGATGATAACCATAACATTATAATTAAAATGACATTAATTTAAAAAAAAAATACTAGTAACAGAAAACTGACACTTTTTTTAGAATGACCCAAATGTAAGGCCAGCACCACGCACCGCCAAGTCTGAGTGACTTCGCCTACCTAGAAATCTCCTGAATGAACGGAGAGTGGCGAGAAATGCCACGTACTCCCCTAAATTTCTTCCATCTTCAACCATCTCTTAGAGAAAACTTTCTACACAGTCACTGAGGCACTAGCACAATGATAAAACTACCTGATTATGACGATTTTACTTTGTAGGCCTACCTTCTTGTTGATTACTTGATTGTATAATGTAACAGAATAATATAATTATTTATTTATGCCTAAATTAAGTAAACATAATTTTTGTTCTAAAACAAAAAGTCATTATTTACTTACTGTATTTGGTTATCTCTTACCAACAAAACCATACGACGTCTCTTCATTGTTCATAAAATATTTCTTAACTATAAGGCCTGGTACACCGTATGCGCACCCACACAGGAAGTTAACTCAGTTACACCTCCAACCACCTGAAGCCACCAAAATAGGTAAAGCCAATTGCCTGTAAAACAGGGCAAAAACGAAGTACTCAACGGATCCAGACCTTCAATGAGAGCTCAAGCACATCAGAAGGGACCTTCAAGCTCATGGCTTTCTCAAGAAGATAGTTGATAAATTAATGAAACCAAAAATTTCACGCCCACCAACCCAACCACTAGAAAAGCCCAAGGCCACCGTCTTCCTGCCACGTATATCTGGTTTCTCCAAAAAGAGTAGGAAGATCGGTCAAAAAGTCAATATCTGAACAGCAGAAAGAGTTCAGGAACACAAACGGTGCGTTAGACTAGGAGAAACAGAGAAATCCCATTTAGCAGACCATGCCTGGACTGAAGACCATAAAATCAAATGGGACAAAGCAAGGGGCCATTCTTAGGGAGACAGGTTTCAAGCAGAGGAAGCTGAAAGAAGCAATAGTCATGGCCCTGAATACTGATCCCATAAGCCAGCCCAGCATGACATTTGACACGATAGCTATTGGTTAGGGAAAAAGTGAACTTCAAGAAGTTTCAAACTAGTATACTCTAGCGAGAGCCGTGGGTGAGTGGTTAGAGAGCTTGCGTTTCAATCGGGGGAACGGTGTTTCGAATCCTCTAGATCGGATTTACTCAATAATTCAGAGTGGAATATTAGAGCGATGAGTCAATCGTCTAGAAACCAGTAGTCCGAATCAGGACGAAGCCATCAGTCCTTAGGACTAAGCCTGATGGTTAAATAACTTTCAGACTAATCTAATGACTATTAACACAGCAGTCAATGTAAGTCCAAATAACCCTTTCTTAAATAATATTACAATATTGCCATTAACCTGTAACAATAGATTACCCGAGTAGGGGGTTCCCCTCGCCACGCCCAGAACAACGCCAAAAATATTCGTAAGTGCGTTCAGAAATTGACTTTTTTGCACCAACCTATCACCAGACCATTTGTTCCCACGACTAAAATCGTCTGTGACTTACCGATCGTCCGTGTGTACTGGGCCTAATAGACGATCATAGAAATTAAATTAACTATAATGGCCATGACTGAAAATGACATAATATCCCTTACGAGGAACCCGTTAGTAATAAGCGAAAACTATCAAAGATAAGTACCAACTTAAAAAACATCGAAGTCTTATACATTGAAGCATAACAAATTGTGTACCTGATGGATCCGGTTCCTGCTTGTCTAAGCTCCTCACGCAGCGAAATTTCGTACATATCTTGTGTAGGATCTCTAGCCGCCATATTGATAACTGTCTGCAGCCCCGTGATGGGGCTGGCTAGTGCCTACGTGATTATTCTCATGTTGACGTAACGTGCTTTTGTGCAGTGCATCACCGTCGCAGTCTCTCCGAGGACGTGGCCAACGCGATATTTCCGCGGGGGACCGCTCCCAGCGATAAGGCACGGCGGCACCAACTGCTGGCCCACAAAGTGTCGAGTGCCGTGCTCGCCAATCCCAAGTACATCGGCGAGATCATGGTTCAGGTGGATCCCCACTACAAACCAAGGTATGACTTATTTACTCAGAGTTTGGGGGCTTGGTAAAATGGCCCACCTGATGTAAGGAATCTCGAGCATTATTATTTATCCCGGCTTCGGTCGCAAGGTGGTAGCGTGCTTGTGAGAGTCTTAATACACCATGCGATTGGAGACGTGTCGTAACTCAACACAGTTAGTGAGGCGACTGAAGAGGTCAATCGGATACATTCATTAAATTGTATGTATGCGATTAACCTTCTTTTTAAAGTAAATTTTTAGTTCATAACCATACGATTGTGAATTATATATATTATTTTTCATATTTTCAGATCAGGAGAGAAAGGAAGTCGCTCCAATCCATTTTTAACTTTGTCTCAATTCCGTGGAGTTAAGAAGATTGTTGGCTCAGAGCATGTACGCTTTTTTTACCTATTTTACCCCCTCTCCCCTCACTTTGCCTATTTACTTTTACTTGTTTTTTTTTAATTCACTCTGCCCAATACGATGGAGGGTAGTCGTACTGAATCTCTGTATGTTGAGCAGGTTAACCCTCAACTACGCAGCGTACGTACTGAGATGATCTTTGTTTGAGTTGTACTCGTAAGGGTATTCACGATGTGTTCTAATCCGTTGAGCTGTACCTTTTATCGGAGATGATGATCTACGTCTGTACATCGTTAGCCTATACATTTTTTTCTTCTCCAGCACATAATATATCATAACATTAAAAAAGTAACATTTAATCGTGAGTGTTTTTTGTAAACGCCGATTGACTCTGTGACTTTTACTCGTGGATTTTTCAGGTGGCAAGAACAGCAGCCGAGCTGTTCTCATCGTGTTTCGAGCTGCCGTCCCCGTCGTATGGTCTGACGCCGCCTTGCAGCCCGACGGAGCCCTCCCCCACCACGCCCCCCGCGTCCACATCGTTACCATGTTCCCCCACCATGATACGGCGGAGGAAGCTCGTCAAGTCACGGACGGTGCCGCTCATGCGCCGCTCTGCCGGCACAGAGGACAGCACCACGACGCCGGCCTTCAGGCGGCGCGGCTCCTGTGAGAGCGGCTTTTTTAGCTCTGTTGGTGACGACTATAACCTGTTAGGTAAATAGAGTTTTGTGTAATAATACACATAATTCATTATCTACTGCTATGATTATTTATTTATAGCTAATCTTGAATTAGTTTTGGAACCTAATTTAACGGAAAACTGTATACTAGTTACATAGTTACAAAGACCAGCTGTTGTGCGTTGAAAGCCTGAGATAAATATGCATTTATTATTTTCGCATCTGGATCGCTTTGGGCAAGAGTGGTATTAAACGATTAGCTTTATTTCTGTCTTAATTTTGAATTTGCTATGCAGTGTTTAATTAATTATTAATTCTACAAATAACACCTTATGAGGTTCATGGTACGTCAATGAGCGAAATTCTTCAAGTCAAGATTAATTCAGTAGTAGGTGCTAGTTTCAATATTATTCAAGATAATTTACAGACGACTCATCATCATGAACACTTTGGAGCTAAATACATATGCGATTTGAGGAAAAACCAAAATCCACAGAAACATTGAATGCCTGACCCTTTCCCTGCTTTAAAGAGCGAATTAAAGACATTTTTAATTCATTTATCAGTGAGAGACTGAAAATACTGCATTGAGAAAAAAATCAAACATCGTGGATGAGAATTAGAGCATAATCTTGCCCTTGTTATTAGGTGAGTGCGAAATATTTCAGCATGATTCAGACTTTGGTCGTCTGTGTGCAGAATTACATAGTTTGGCATTAACATCAATGAAATTATGGTCTGACCATTGGAATGAATCCTCAATTAACTGTGTATCCTCCAGTCTAATAATATTTGATTTTTTAAATAATATTAGCGGGTTCTTATCAATTTTTGATGGAAAAATGAGGTGAACAAAAAAGGGGTTGAATATGAAAACCAGTGTATTTTTCATGTTGATACCACTTCCTTTTTTTACCCCTTGTGTTGAATAACCTTTATCTGATTTAATAATTATATGCTACTAACCGCATTCATTTATAATTGCAGGCGCAGAAGGGCTTTCGTCGTCTGAACTGCATCCGTCCGTTCGTCCTAAACATACAGACACCTCGTCTGCAACATTGAGTAGTTCCTCGGCCACTAGTTCCCTTTTCCTTATGGATGATTCCCTATCCACTACTACGGTCTCAAGCCTTCGTTCAGGTAAGTTTGAATACTACTATTATACAATTGTATTGTACACCACTTCTATTGACTCTTAAGATTTCTCTCGTGCATTCCAGAAGTTGGAAACAAAATGGGTCCCAGGAGATGGTAGATATGGGCTGTTCAATAATCCGTACAGTGAACTATTGCACGATCTATTAAAAATCAAGCTTTTATCACGAACGGACCGGTGACTATTACAATGGGGGGGAGGGGGGCTTAAATCCTTAGCATAGGCTTGAGGCGATCTTATTCTATATCTAGTTGTTTTATGACACTTGTGCATCAATTGCAGGTTCTGGAGACCTGAATGATGTGGACGAACTACGGCATCATCCTCTTCTGTTCCGTGGGGAGCAAGGTGACGACAGGAGTCCAAGGACTAACTCGCAGCAGATTAGCAAAATAGTCGAATATTTCGAAAGAAAGCAAGGCGGTGGAAAGTTGGAGGGCCTGGGGAGAAGAAGTAACCTGGACTTCCAGCGGACGGTTGCGAGGTTCGAGGAGGGACACATCCAGTGGGATGGAATGGAGGGAAAATTTAGAAAGGTTTTTATTTTTTTATGTTATTATGATTAAATGAAGTATTCAACTGATAGAATAAATTAAGATAGAGCTGAAATTTCATGATATTGTTTGAATCGAATAAGAGCAAATCGGAATACACCCACTACGCGGTTTTGTGCATAGAAAGAAAGAAAATTGTCTTTATTTTCTGTGTGGGCGAATCTTACAATTAACCCATAGTCATTGTACATAGTCGATTTTTACAAGAAATATCGATCGTAGAACCATACAACATAGCCTTTAAATTTGCAGGGATGCTCCTTTACATTTCGATACATGACATGTGGCTTTCATTAAGACCAATTGGCCACAGTTCCTGAACTCATACCTCGGACTACCACAATAAACGTTTTTTGTAAAAATCAAATTCAATAATTGTGGCCTATCTGTGTTAGAATGAGGTGCACATCACACATCAAGATCCTCAGAGGATTTTTTTTTCCCCTGATATTTTCGACAGCTCTACTACGATTGATATTTGATGAGATATTTGATATTTACACTTATAAGGCTTTTCCCCTCAGATTCTCACTTAAGATAGAGCTGGAATATCATGGGCATTGTGACAATATCCGCTTTTGTTTGAATCGATCAATGCCATCATTCGACAAAATTATTTTTTGAGTCTTTTATTTGAGCCGTGAAAATGCACATTTTCAGCAAGAGACAATAAAAGTGTTGTGATTTTCCATTGGGAGTGACTCGCATCAGTCGTGCCTTTTCACAGGGCTGAGTACAACTCGCACTTCTTCACTTCATTTTTACCGTTTTACGGCCTAGATGTACTTGTTAGTATGACACAAACCAGCGTTGACAAAAATAAATACTGCCTATATTGCTTAAGAGCAAATCGTATTTCCCAAGAAATATTCGTTGTAGAGCTAAAACAAATATCATAGACATTTGAAGAAATATTTCTCTACATTTTTGATACATGATATGTGGAACCCCTTCACTAACACTGATTGGCCACAATATTCAAAATTGATTTGTACAAAAAATGAATGGTCAGACCTGCTGATAGGCGCTTATTCCACATACGTCAATAGTCAATAGTAAATTTGGTATTGACGGAAATTCCAATTTTTCATTGATACACTACATTCCACATGTTTTTTCAACTATTGATTACTTTTCTTCTATTGACACGTCTGCGCCAAATTTTTGAAATTTGTTTGTATTTGTTTTCTTCGTACGCTTATTATTTTTAATAAAACCTAATAATAGTAGATCTAAAGTAAGATCGACCTTCACCGATCTGTTTAATGGATGAAAACTGTTTTAAAAACAATCTATTAAAATGTTTGTACTTAACATATTCCATGACGCCATTTTAGTTTGTTTTTGTTTGCAGCGCTTGATTTTACTCTATGGTCATTCATCAATTTTAACAATGGCATAGAGTAAAATTGAAATGTCCGTCAATACCATATTTACTATTGACGTATGTGGAATAAGCGCCTTATGGAAGTAATTTGAAAACTGGCCAATCCCTGTTAGTGGCGGCCACGTATCATGCATCAAAATGTAGAGAAATATTACTTCTAATGGCTAATTTTTATGAAATTTGGTTTCGCACCAAAACGAGTAGCGAGAATTACAATTTACTTTATTTACTCTTCATTTGCTCGGCTCGGACAAGAATCATGAATATATATATAATCTGTTGTCATAATTATCATCTGATTCTTTTTAATTTTTGCATTTATAGGCTGGAATGAGATGTAATAAAAAGCCGGCAGTCAGAAAGCTAGAGATGGGGACAACGATGACAGACGCTATTCGCAAGTCAAAGATACAATTATTAAGACGAAGTCTAGAGAGAGGCGCGCTACAGGTGCCGGGGCTCCGGCCTCCTACTCCTAATGCTGCTCCCACACCCAGGGCTTCGCTGCCGACAACGTTAATCATCTGTGAAGGCGCTGTCAAGTCCAAGCTTCCTTTGTTTGATAAAAAGTAGCCTTACATCGAGTTGTAGACTGTTAAAAGGCCTATTTGGCGCTCAGCATGCATCCTTTGACCAAGATCAAGGGAATAAAAAGTAAAACGTTTTATGAGAACAATTCTTCTTTTTGTGCCTCTTCTATCGAAGATTGGCGACCATCATGGCAATAAAGACCTTGGAGACTGCTGCCCTTGCCGTGGAGAACAATACACAGCTGTATTTCAGAAGTTATGAGTATTATATACCTTAGGGAAGCTTAAGGGAATGTGACGTACTAACACTCATGCAACTTTTGTCTGAGTGTGGCAATGATAGGTAAGCCTTGCATTCCCCATTGCTCGCTTCGATGGTCATAGCGCATGCAATGAAGTAGCAAAATGTTGTTTCCCAGTGTAAGCGGGTGGCTCTCGCCATAATCCCAATACAGTCAAAATTAAGATATAAACATGGCCAGAGACCAAAGGTCAAGTGCGCAACTTACTGTGTCTGAATTGTGTTGTCTGCCCTGCTTGTAGAATGGTTCATTTGTTTACATTTCCTGATACTTTCATTTTTTTAAGTTTGCAACCCTAAAACCTGGAAACATTTCCCCCTTCATTTGGCCGGCATCGGCTATATCATCGGCTTATGGTTAGACGTAATCTATTTTATTTTATTATTATCATCAAGGGGTGGGTAAACGGCTGTGGGGCAAGTGCTGCTGTGTCACCTGTGAAACAATACCAATTCTTCGAATAACGAATGGGTTGTGAAGATGCAAGGGTGGGCCATACGTCCATTAAATGATTTACAAAGAGTAGTAAGTAATATTAATTCCGCAATATTTTATACTCGTAGATGTATTAAAATTATATTAATCGATGAGTTGCGCAAAATGCAGAATCCAGTTTCATAAAATGTTTTTCATTTTATCGTCGTATTCAGATCACGGTCACTTGGCTGGTGGCTGACTCCAGATAGGCCTTTCTGGATGCCTGCATTATCCACTCGGCATTGAATGCAAGAAGTCGTGACGTAAAGAGTTTCACTAATTCTCCTGCGTTTCACTGTTGTATTTCCCATATTTAGTTATTGATAAACACGTTAAATACTTGCAATACTGGGCTCATTATTTATGAAACTTAAGGGATAATTAAACAAAATAAGGCATTTTAGTTGATATCCTAATTAATTTTACTCGCGTGTCACGTCTTCTTGTATTTGTATGGAATCCCTTATTGTGTTGTAGTACGTGAGGTGCACGCGGATTTAGCAGGCGCCATGCAGGAAAAACCATGTGGAACAAGGGTTGTTGTTTTCTACTTGTATCTGCGTTATTGTTGCCTTGTTCTGCATTTTTTTTCAACCATGTCAATTCATGGGCAGTAACTCATGGTTTTTGGGACTATTTCGTAAAAACCCATGAGTTAGGCCATTATGTCTTTTCCATGGTCTTATTTATTACATTTACAAGTATGTGAAGCTACATTTGTCAGTAGTCGCAAATGAATTGAAAGAATGTTTTGTCTTCTGCTAGTCTTCCCATCGTTGAATTTTGTGTTTGGCTGAAGAGTCAAGTCAGTTTTGTCTTCCGAAGGCAACATTTAGGACAAGATGACAACTCAAATAATGTAGGTAATTGAGAGGCATACAATATAGTACCGCACTTTTCTCAGAATATGTCATTTCTTGTGTATTGTCAATTGATATGTCATTGGCTCCAAAAAAACTTGTGAACCAAAATAAGACAGTCGGTTATATCACTATAGTTTTCTGGGCCATGTTTTAGTTTTACTATATGGCGTTAACATTTCTTTTTATTATGAAGGCTAACAAGTACGTTCATTAGGTACCTAGTTTTGTTGGGTTGAAACGAATTATCCCAAAAGAATTTTCCTTATGTGCCTAAAACTAAAACTGAGACTTGAAAGTCTTGATGGAAGTTGTTAGCAATGCTGCTCCTGAAGGAAAAACTAGCTCACTTTTGTATATTACTTAGAAGGAAAAAGTTGTTTTATATAACATAGCCTAAACGATCTCTATTGCAATGTTATAAACAATCAAAATGCTACCTAAAGAACTTTCACTCTATGTAGCCGAGGTGTGGTTCCTATCTCTTTTACTGTTTGTTAAATTTTATTCTGACTTCTATTTCTTCATTCATTTTATACCTTTTTATTATTTAGTCAGCTACGTTGTTGATGATAGTACTTACAACATTATCAGTTGTGTGTTGCAAACCATTCCATCAGCATGTTTATCATTATTATTGGGAGCTTTGAAAATGCAATGCTAATTTGCAGTGTATCAATCATTTGTTTTATACAGCTCCGTCATTGTTTTCTAGTGTAATTTGATTAGAAAGTTGATTTTAATTTATATTTACTTTTACTCAGTTAACATTTTTAGTTGGCATTATTTTCACAACTATGCTTTCTTAATTTCCTACAGTACCTTAACGAGATTGTGTTGAAATAATGATATTTATGGTTGTCTTTCTAGATTTTTTTAATTCATTATAAATAAAGTTCAGTTGACTTGTCAATATTTCAATTTGGGCAGCTCTTCTGATTTGGAAATGAACTGATGTTTTTAAAACAGTGTATAATAAAATTGGGTATAACAACTGTATTGGGATTAATATTGTATGTAATATATTAATTAAATACACCGTGAGTGTTAGCTGAGTGGCTTTTCTCTAATGCATACTCTTAGGGAAGTAATTTGGGAATTTAGACTTTATTTTTTGACATGGTGGGTGGCAATTATTAGGTACTAAACTTACACACGGTTCACTCGCCCGGTCATTTTTCATGGCAATTTAACGAAGTTTTTTTACGGTGAAATGGGTAAGTGACTTTCAGTTTATACATTCGCTTTGGTGACAGGAGCTGAAGGTGATTTCGCCTGGCTGCCAACGCGAACGTTTGGATTAAGTAAATGAGTACGGTTTTTTTATTCCTTCCCACGCCTACCAAAACTATGTCACTTACTATTTATATCAAAACGTAGAGGAATATTTTTTCTGAGGTATGTGACCTCTTTCATGGCTCTACGATCACTATTTTCAGTGACACTCCTTTGCTAAAATTCACATAGACGGAATGAAGCTTAAAATCGATATAAGCTATTTATTAACAACATGATTAAAACTTATAACAGGAATTAAAATATCAAACAAAATAAATAATATAGAATGTAAGAATAGCTAAGAGGAAGAAAGCTAAAACGTATCCTATGGTCAATCTCATTAATTTGTTGTGCTCTGTGATTGTCAATTGTTTTCTTGGTGCATTTGGAAATCGTATTACTGCATTCTGTAACTCTATAGAACTTGGACTTCTGTCTCTGTTACTTAATTTGCGGATAAGCATTAGAGGTTCTAGTAAAAGAAGACTTTGCTGCTCTCGTGTAAAAGAATCGTCAGTTTCGTTGGCTATGCTTTCATAGAGTTCATCAATTCCTAATCGAAAATCAGTGCCACCCGTGTTGTCAATACTATTTTCAGGTTCCTTTGTTACGTCAAAGGAAACTCGTCGCAGATTGGTGTCAAAATGAAAGGCAGCAAATGTCGGTCGTCTTGAGGACTTGGCGATACCACTCCTTAGGGGTTTCGCGGGGGAAGATGTTACAATGTCCTTGGGGCGTAAGGGGTGTATCAGATAGAAATGGGGAGGGTACAGCCAGTGTCAGTAAGACGATGAGTCGGACGGTAGCTGGTCGAGTGAGGACTCCAAAATCTGGAGGTCATACATGACCTACAAAAAAATAAGCTACGATAATTATTTTAAGATCAGTATTGGGGCGTTAAGCTCACAGAAAAACTAAAGGGGAGATGCGACATAAAAATTAGCATAGATTAAATAATTAATAAATACATTTCTTCTTAGATTACCCCATCATTGCATATAGTCCGGAGGCTTACGGGCAAAAATGGCTCCAACTTGCATTTTTTGCGAAGCAAATTCACTTGGAGAGATGATAGACATCATTCTGTACAGACTCAGATGTCAAGCCGCTCCCAAGGCGGGTTTTTCAAGTCGCGCGCACACTTTAAGTTAAAAAAAAAACCATCGGCTTTAACAACATCGGCTTCGATGGCAAGGTGGTAGCATGCTAGTAATTGTGCGAGTCTCTACGCGCCATGCGATCGGAGACGTGTCGTAACTCAGCACAAGTATTAATTTACTCATTGAGGCGACTGAAGAGGTCATCGGATACAGTCATTAAATTGTTTGAATGCTATTTTTTTTTCTTTAATTAAAGTCGCGCGCACACACCGATATCTTATCGATATTTCTCATCACCTATGGCGCCCATTCCACATACGTACATCGTCAATGAAAATTATGAAATTGAAGGACATTTCAATTTTACTCTATGCCATTGTTAAAATTGATCATAGAGTAAAAATCACAAACAATGAAACAAACAATCTAAAATTAAAAAATGGCGTCATGGGATATGACAAGTACAACTATTTTAATTGATTTCTCTAAAAAGAAAGCATTTCTGTATAAAAATTATAATAAGGTTTAAATAATAAGGCGACAAAGAAACAAATGCAAACAAATTTCAAAAATTTGGCGCATGCGCTTCAATTGAAAATTGTCAATTTTTGAAAAAACATATGGAATGGTCCCCATCCATGAGAAATTGAAATGTCCTTCAATTTCATAATTTTCATTGACGTTGTACGTATGTGGAATGGGCGCCTATGCAATATCGGTCGCTCTTTTTTTTCATGTAATACTCAATGAAATTCTTAATAATAAGTTTAAACAAAACGTCATTTATATTTATGAGTTTTGTGAATAAAAATAATAACTAACGAAGTCGACGTCGACTGCTCATTTTTTATGTTTTCGTGAATGAATTGACGCGAAATATACTTTGATAACAAAATATGGGCCAATGTAACTTGGAGTGGCTCCACATCTTAATCTGTACAGGATGATGTCGCGTAATTTGTTTTATTAAAAAATGCAAGCTGGACCCCTACAATACACACATACCAAAAGTATAAAGTGCGCTAGCCAGTTCGGCTCTCACTGGCAGTGTAGAAAGCTTCTCCTATGAGATGATTTTTAAGCAATTTCGGGAAGTTATTAGTATTTCTCGTCGCTCTCAGTTAATTTGTAAGCGTTCGGAAAAAGTAGTGTAGTGTTGGATACAATCGCTCACACTGGCTGTGTGCGGCACTGGCCTTACAAGGTCCCCCGTTGTACGTGCTATACCAATTTCGATTATATTTCTACTACACCTCAGCTCTTAAAATATGTAATATACATCTGTGGATGTAAAGACTTGGGGCTGTCATGATTTTTGAAGCCATCAAGTGGGAGCGACATCTGTTATGATGTACTAGTTTTAGCAAACTAAACGAGCTATATTTTCGTTGCACCTCTTGGTCTATTAGGATAGTTAGCTAGTTACTTACCTCAAGAATGCATCCCATGCTCCAGGCTTGGGTTCTACAGCTGTCACCGCAGTAAGCTCCGTCTTTATTGGTTAATTCCGGTAATCCCCGCCATGGAGATGTCAGTAACTCCTGGTAGTGATGAGATAAATACGATCTAGAAATGTAAAACAAAAATTAATAATTTTTTGGCATATTTACCTGTATGTACTAGCGCATTTGTACTACAGTACCTACTAAGGCGGGGTTTCCACATACGTCAATGGTCAATGGTAAATATGGTTTTGACGTGGTAGCAGACATTTTTAGTATGTCGTTAATGTTTGCTAAAACGTCAATACGGTACCACATTTACCATTGACGTATGTGGAAACTCCGCCTAATCAATCTTTATAGTTGATTTCATCAATAACCTTAAGTATAAATTTGAAAAACTTGCCTAGTTTCCGCAACAGTTTGTTTCAAAAGTTCATCACCTCCAACAATCTTCGCGAAGTGAAGTCGAGCTCTGAGAAAAAACCCAACAGGCCACACCCATTCCTAAAATTAAAACGTCACATTATTTGAATCAGTCAATATTCCACAGATTTAAATAGCGACACGACAATAGTTTACACGTCTGAAAAGTTGTGGAGGTCAGAATATCTACCCGCTTGTGGTCAGCATTGGCCGCAGCCTCCCCTAAAGGTGATATAAGCTACCCCCATATCATCAACACCAGTGTTATTTAGGATATTCAATGTCCATGGTGTAAGTATACATTATTATGATGTTATTATTGGACCGTGAACCGATATGGATAAGTTCATGGTGGGGCCAGCAGAACAGCTTGTCTTCTATGCCTATTATGGCTGGATAGGCTGCGTTCGTTAGGCTAACGTTTTACATTTTCAGCTAGAGGAGGGCCCGGGTCAAGAATGAGATAGACAGCTGCTAAGCTGAGCTACACCGTACCACCCCACCTGCCTCACCAACCCGAATGGAAAAACTGGACTTTGCGGGATTCGAACCCACCATCTTACACCATAGTCCTGCTCTAAACCCTCTAAGTTTGGATATAATGAGGAGGTTACCTATTTAACCTAAGTTAGTTTAATGTCTGTGAAAATTATATACACCATATACAATACTGCTATTTATTAAATAAAAACAGACACCAAGAGTCCAAGACTACCATCACAATCATTACTTATTTACTACGAACTACGGAGTACTCCTGGAGGCTGACACTAACACTCTGACGTGGACAAGTATCCAAGTAATAACTATTAAGCAATAACTCCTAACTACAAACTGCTACCTCTAAGGCTCTAACGACTAGTCCTCCGACTTCCGACTCGGAAGTTCCGAGTCCTCATCTCTAATAGTCAAATCTAGTATCTACAAGACTAGTGACTACTGCTATCTCACTGATGACTGACTGCTAACTGCTAAGTATTAATTATCTACGTTAGTCGTTACTACTTGTATTGAAATTAAAGTTTAATTAGTTTAAACAAAGTCCTTCTCAATCTCATTTCATTACTGATTAGAGCCATGTTAATGGCTTCCACAAATTGCCATTGGGCAGTGGGCTTGGTATTTCACATGCCCAAGGCGGGGTATTGGTAAAGTTACTACTTAACACTTGTATTGAAATTAAAGTTTAAGGCTGAGTGTTCAAAATGTTTTGTAAACAAGAAATTATCGTACTTTTAGGACGAAATTAATTAATTGCTCGTCCACAGCCACAAAGACATAGGCTAAAAGGGAACAGTTGAAAAAATCTTAAAAAATACGAGCTTTCTGTGAAAGCTATCTATTTCCCTTACAGATTTACAACTGTGCTACAAAATGGGTTTAAGGCTATTTATCCAATTTTTTTAAGGTAATAATATTTCAGTTCAGAAAATATATAAACTTCCTGCGCTAACTTGGATTTTTTATGAGTTTTTATCTGTTCACTTTGATATCTTTGTATCTGTGGAATGAGCAATAAATTATTTTCGTCAAAAAATCAGTAAAATTTCTTGTTTATAAAACATTTTGAACACTCAGCCTTGATAGTTTAAACCAGTTGAAACAAAGTAGAGATCGGCGATACGATACGATAATATCGAATATCGAAATTTATACATGTATCGTATCGAGAGAAAAAAATGGAAATATTTTAAAAAAAAAACAAAAGTTATGTAGACAGGTTTCCAGGTACACCTATACGGGCGGGCCATAACGCTAGGCGGACACGCGTAGCACCAGCCTGCCATAACGTTATCCGGTAATTTTTAAATTCCAGTTTTCTTCAATATTAATCGCTATTATTGCTTTGTTTTGGGTTCAAGGTGGAAGTATGCGGCATACGAAGCCTCCTAGTTAAGTAAAAAGTTTGCAAACCGACTTAATTAATTGATAATTAATATATTAGGTTTACTATAATGGCGTGTTTTCGTCGGTTCAATGCAATAGAATTGGCACGAAATCACGGCCATCTGATTGGCTTGAAACCGCAGTGAACCATCGGTTGGACTGTATGGACGGGCTCAGCCGAATTTTTATTTGGGGCAGGGTGGGGGGGGGGGGGGGGTCGCCGCAATTTAATATGATGACTTTATTGATTTTTTGCGCTACAATTTAAAATAATAATAAATATTAAATTAATGTACAAAATTCTATATTTAATTTAAAAGTAGGTAGGCTACAAATATCACTAAAAAGTAAAATAAAGTGTATGATGCTTTTGGAAAATGAATGATATTGTTAATAATTATATTATATCGTAGACTATATACGCGGCATTAACGGGGTATCTATTAGCGGCTTACGATATTCAAACCACATTTCTGAAATTTATTTTGTGAAAAGTTGTCATGAAATTGTTTTCAAGGGTCAACGAAATACCCAAAGCGGTTTTCTTTTTTGAGTTACAAGCTGCTCCAAATTTGCTGGATTTCTTTGAGTTTACTGGTTACCCTTGTCAAGTTGCATAACAATTAAATTGACTTGAATATTTTCAATTAGAACTCGTTCTCCCTGATAAAGTGACCTGTCGATGATCTCATGCAGTTGTGCATGATGGAGGATATAATTATTTAATTTATGATAATGATATAACATGAATCTTCACATATGGACTGTATACAACACGATTGCATAACTAAACATTTGCAGTTCTTAAAATTTTAGCCAATTAATTTCATCCACCAGCAAACAATGTTAAAAAATATTAAATAATAAAATAGGGCATCCATGCGTTGTTTATCAAATTTATTTTGAAAGCCTGTTGCGTGAACATAATCATTGTTATCAATTTTTGACATCGAAAAAAAACTTTAGATTATAGAAGAAAGTTATTAATATAATTATTATGTAAGTATATGTAACTGCAAACAGGGGAGCCAGAGGATATCCCCCAGGGAGGGAGAATTTGAATAAATAGGCGAAAAATAATAGGTACCGTAAATCTTGATTTTTAAAAGATAACTTCGCCTTTATGTAGGTACATTGGGACTAGGTATCTAGGGTCAAGGGTGAATTATCAAGTCAAATCCATTGGGAAAGGCACGAATTTCCGGATCTGGACTATATACAACACAGTTGCATAACTTAGCATTTGCAGATTTTGTACTTTAGCCTATTTATCCACCAGCACTGTAAAGAAATATTAAATATTAAAATAGGGCATTCATGCGTGATTTATCCTGTTAAATTCGAAAGTCTGATGCGTGAACAGAAAAATATTCGTTGTTGATAGGATATGCTCCGTAAAGATGGGAGATACCTACAATTGCAGCTACAAGTAAACATTTAAAATACTGGTAGGAAAAACCTTTTTTTTCCGCACCTGCCTCATTAAATATTTCCTCAGGGGGGACTCCAGCTAGTGGCGTAGCCAAGGGGGGAGGGTCAGCTGGGTCTGGACCCCCCCCCCCCTAAATGGACACCTGTTTCCATGTTAATAAAGTTATCGTCTCATCATTTTTTTGCCGACAAACCATTTCAGGCCTATATTTTAAGAAACTTTCCCCGGGGGAAACCGCCGGGCCCCCCTTCGGCCTGGGCAAGGGAAATTAAAATCATGCCCCTAATTAGTCCATGAGAACGGCTTTTCTATATTTTTGTAATATTTTAAAAAATCGGGGGTGGGGAAGTGCCAAATGAAACACTGCCCCCTTCGAAAGCCTATTGTAATTGGGCAAAATTTATGTGTTGATGTTGCATGAACACCAGACCCCCCAAAAAAAATTCCGGCTACGCCATTGACTCTAGCCCCCCCCCCCCCTGCCAGTAGTGCTGCCCCAATTCTTTACCACTACTTGACAGAGAAAGGCAATTTCATTTATGCACCTTATTGGCGCCCCAGTAATAAAAATCCAAGATCCTGAACTGATCCGCCCCCCCCCCCCCCAATGTTTGCAGCGTACACTATATACAATGGAGCGAGTTTTAAGGATTTTAAAATATTATGAAGTTGGTACGTGTACGTACCTGATTTCAGTCTTCTATTTTCTCGCAATTTTTAACGGCAAAATATCGAAACCGATATCGGATATATCGAAATTCGAAAATCGATATTCTAATTTCTAATGCCCGATAAATGATAAATTAACGATATCGATATTTCTGCCAAGTGCCAATACAGCGTTTCCACTTGCTATATATCACATTTCCCTCAGCGGCAACTCAAAATTTCCCTATTTTTCCTCGCTTGCCCAATTTGCTAATTTTCTTATATATTCTAAATTTCCAAAATTTCTGGGGGGGGGGGGGAGTCTGCCTAGCAAATTATATGACTTTTTTATTATTTAAATTTTATTGTTTTTTAATGAGTATGAATTACATTAAACTATTCAAGTTCAGTAAAACAAAAAAAAAGTAAACTTTTGTTTCTGGAACGCCCAGCGACCTAGTCGTCTCATTCTACTATATATATGCATGACGGCCAAATTGCTGAACCTGTTTTGAATGGTGGTACCAGACGCGAATTTTGGTATTTTTCTCGGAGGATGCGGGAGAATTTTGCCTAAAATTGGAACCTATACATTCATCTTTCAAGTAGGGTATAAATGACCAATACACATGTTATACCCTGGAGGCAGGGGGGCCTGGGGGTCTCCCCCGGAGAAAAAAAATTGATAATTAATAGGCCCAAATTAGTGAGGTTTTACGCATATTATACATTGGAGGAAAGGGGGTCCGGGGGTCTCCCCGGAGAAAAAATTGATAAATGGTCCCAAATCAGTGAGGTTTTTGCGCATGTTATACCCTGGAGAAAGGGGGGCCCGGGGATCTCCCCCGGAGGCAAAAAAAATTATAAATAGGCCCAAATTCGTGCGGTTTTACGCATTTGCAAGCAGTACAGTTGAGATTTTACCGACAAATAAACCTATCACTGCGGGGAGCCCGGGGGTCTCCCCCGGAGAAAAATTCTGAAAAAATAGGTCTGAAGTATTGGGGTTTTAAGCTTTTTGAGTAATTTTTTTTTTTTTTTTGTGAAAGTACTTGGTCAATATGTTTATTTTTATTTTTATTAATTCTTTCAGGTGGAATAAGCACACCAAGAATTAATTTCCCTTTCGTTATTGTGGATACTACGCCTTTAGCCTCCATTTGCCACCAGAAATCCTGGGGAGGACCCCCCTATTTACGCCAATGATTTTCCCTCGCTCTTTCAACGAGTTTTCCTAAAATTGTTGCAACCTCAATACAGTAGAATCCGTTTATTAAGACTCCGTCTATATTGAATATTGACCAACCGCCTATTATGACGAATTACGAAGATAGTTTGGTTTTCATTACATATACCTAGGTATATTGTATACTATACGTCTTGTATGACATCCATGTTTGTCAATTCCCTTCGATGTCATTAGAACCGGATTCTACTGTATATTTAAAACTCCATTCTAAAACTCCATTCTATCTAGTGTACGCTGCAAATATTTCGGGGGGAGGACCCAAAACACGTGCCTGTGCCTTTACCTCGTGTAGTTGTGCTGCTACAACTAGTCAAATCATCATATCATAAGCAAAGCACTGATGTACTCCTGTTTTTAAAATTCCCACCCAGCCATCAGTACTGGCATCAGAATTGAGAATTCATAACATTGGCGCGAAAAATTGAAACGGTTTTTATTCATATTTATCATTTTTTATGTGTTTTTATTATATATTGTAACATTTTCCATTTTCAGCTAGTTTATTTTAATCATTGACTTTTCCTGTTTTTCACCAGTTTTCCCTCAATATCTCTCTTATTTCTTCAAATTTCCCTCAAAATTCCCTTTTCCCTCCGATTTCCCTTTAATTCAGTGAACAAACCCGGATTTTCCCTAAAAAGGGAAATTTCCCCCAAAGTGGAAACGCTGGTGCCAAAACTGCCAATATCGCCGACCTCAATGGGCTCAATCAGTCAATCTCAAATCTCAATATCTCATTTCATTACTGATTAGAGCCATGTTAATGGCTTCCACAAATTGCCATTGGGCTTGGTATTTCACAAGCCCAAGGCGGGGTATTGGTATAAGTTTTCAACTAGCAATAATCGCACCTCGGTAAAACCTCACTGGTTACGATATCGCCGCTGCGCAAAGCATGCCTATATTGAAGAAGGAACCAACTACAAATAATGTTGCGCCGGTGACAAACTTTTTAAAGTAAAAAAAAGACGATCAAATTAATGAAGTGAACACGAAGAATTTGCACGCTGGATGCCAAAAATTTAAATTGTAATAAAATGTCTTTAGCTAGAAAGTTGTATAGTTTCATTAGGAAAGGAGGACAAGTTTGAAAATTACATATGTTCTTAATAATTCATTATCAGCGTATTCTGTTGAGATTTCAGTGAACTACACCACAAGCGTCGACCGTTCATACGGATGGGGTTATGACGTCATGTTATTCTCGAACTCACACTTCCAAACACTGCTGGTCAATTTTACTCACGAACAACTTTTTTTTAGCAAACGGTAAAGTTTTTTCGTAACTAACCAAAGACATTGAATGCAAAAGAAAACGACCCAATCTCAATCCAATGAAACATATGACAGAGATAAATTATGTCTGCAGCTTGACGATGGCCTAGTGCCGAAACCGGTCACTTTCAATATATTTTAGTAATACTTGACAAAGTTATTTTATTTTATTTACTACTAACATTATAAAATCGGTCAGAGACAAAAAACAACTGAAATTCAAAATTTCCGACCAAAGTATGAATAAACTAGTAAACACTGTGCGACACAGTTATCTTATGTTTCTACTGCTTTTAAATATGTTTACAGGTGCGATAAACATTCGCAACAGCACTAGAATGTATAATCAAGGTATACTGTTTTCTACATTTACTTCTACTTTTAAGGGTCGCGCATGGCGTAAAGTATTCCATACCCATGGGGCCATGCATTTCAAGGGGTGGTAGACAGAAAGGAACCCTGAGATTTTATATTACTTACCGGTCCCTGATGGTAATTCCAGCCATGTGCAACAGCTGTGTCATTTGAGTCATTGTCGTTATGGTAGTCACCGCGGTAGTTCCAGTCGGACGGGTCCAGAGTCTTCATGCCCAGGGGTCCTAGGAGAATTGGTCCAGCTTTCTCAAGAGCAGTCCAAGCGTGCGCAGGGTCCACCATTTCGGGCGCCTTCAATGCACGAGAACATATATTAAGATATTTATGAGAACAGCCCATCTGCAGCCCGATCATGGCGATTTAGTATTATTATAATACCGGGGTTTATTTTTTAATGCCGCAGTAGTAGTAAGGTGTCAGGTAACCGTGTTAAAATATGCGCGGGAAATTCAAATTAATAAATTATTGGAATACAAGAGAATGGTTGCATTGTTTTATAATCGAAGGAATCGAGGATTAATTTATCAGTTTTAATTTCACGGACTGGCGGGGTGTTACTAAGCAGGCCAAAGCCCATCAAGGCCTGTAGAGCCAGAAGCAGTAGTAGTAGTATGGTTGGACACAGTCCCAGGCCACGGTGTGGGCCCATAGGACAGCGGACCTCCTGATTATAGTGGATTCCGAACCACTTGGGAAACATAGTCAAGTCACACGATTAGTTCGGAGGTGACCAGGACAAGTCCTACCATGTTTCCCTACCGGCACTGTGCACACTACCAAGTTATCTGCATCTTTGAACCTGCTCTGGTCCGCTGGATTCAACTTGGTAAGGCGGCCGGCAGCCAGAAGCAGTGCGATGATAAAAAATTAAAATAATCATGTATATGAATAGCATAGCAAGCTTTTACTGTTGTAAATATATCTGGTGATAACCCCGAGCAACTACAACAGAAATCAAAGAACATAAGTAAGCTTATCATCATCTCATCTGTAATAAACTCATGACTCAAAACCCATGACAGATTTATGAACGTTTCCACTCCTTCCTTTCCATCTACTCCTGACCATTTAGCACCTCCTCCGTTTCCAGTCCGGTCTCCTTTAATTGTCCTTAACCTGGTTTTCCACTTCATTGGTCCCCTTCACGTAACCTCTTCCTCCGTCCATAGTAGCATTTTATGTATATTTGTCTAGTTTCTAAACGGGTTCAAAAACATCTTACCACAACTAATGCGATTGGGAAGTTACAGCGCAGTTGATAGTCTGCCCATTGCTGTGAAGCTCCCACAGAGTCCTTGTATATCCCACGACGGTTAACTAGGTCAGGTCGCTGCTCACCATTCTCGGGAGTCTCAGGTATCCAGAATTGTCGCTCGAAATTGGCCCCAATCAAATCCTCCCATTCCTTCAATGTCCATGATATTACTTTGCCTGGAAAACGAAACCAATAGTATAATAGATTAGGAGTCGTTCCGACAATCTGATGGAAACTCAATTATCTCTTCGGAAAATTAATATAAATTTTAAAATATATCCCACCTTGCTAACATATTTTATATATCATTGCTGTTAATTTGCCTGTTTTTAAGAATTAGGCCACATATAATAAACATTGAACAAGTTAACCACCCTTTAAGAGTGAACAGCCCGTAGGAAATTTTGGCAATTCCAAATTTGGTACCACAGAGCAAAAAGAGAATAATTTTTTAGAATAGTTCAATTTTTGTCAAGTTGTCAGCACACATTGGGAGATCCTTGAGGGTCGGCAGCAGGTATACGAGCGAAGGGTGTGAGTGATGACTCATCATCTGATATATTTACGACCCTCTATGCCTCAATAACAGCCGAGTTCCTATATTCCTTCATCCAGCCAAAAAGCAGTGGCGTGCCGTATCTTCCAGGCCGCAGTTATAGCAGTGGCGTCTCCTTACATTTTGTATTCTTTATGAGAATACAAGCCGTAGAATGGTGTTTTGACATATGTATAAACACATGTGAAGCATGTTCCAATAAAATTATGATTTATGATTGCATTAAATGTCTACCATAATTAAAAAGGCAATGATATGGGATGTAAATAAATGTATTGACTTACAATTTTGATATGTACAGTCACGTATGAGAAAAAGTTTTTGCTTTCCTGTTTGTTCGTAATATATACAGGGTGTTCCAGACCACCCGGACACCCCCTATATCTCGGTTATTACGAGGAATTTTGAAATGCGGTAAAAATCTACGATAACAAAGTCAAGATTGAACTACCTTATGGTGCAATCAAATGTTTTTTTCGGGGAGTCCGAAAGGGGAGTTTCAGGGGGTCATAGGTGGTATCTCGGAATTTTCAAATGCAAAGGTATAACGTATTGCATATCAAATGAAAGCCCTGTGAGGGATATCCTTTTCATCCAGAACCCTTAGGACTCTTTTAAGGAGTATAGCCTCAAAGAATTGGCGCATTGTGGCCCCATTGTTTTTTAATCTACTCAGTGAGTCTAATAATCTGCTGTTGTGTGCTACAGCCTTTCCGGATACCAAAAGGTTCTGGACGCAGGATATCCTTTTCATCCAGAACCTTGAGGACTCTTTTAAGGATTATAGCCCCCCCCTCAAAAATTTGGGAATTTACATCAATCCCGGGAAATAGCAGAGCTCAAAGCAGGCATTAACAGTGTACAGCCCTTAGGGAAATTGGAAATTAAATTTAACATTTTATTTATTATTTAATTAACTAAGCAAGTTCATATAAGCCTAGGAAGACACTGCACAGTCTACCAGGCTGAGGTATGTGCCATATCGCAGTGCGCCCTTGAAAATATAGCGGCAGGGAATTCCAACCGCAACATTTATATTTTCACAGATAGCCAAGCTGCATTGAAAGCACTGGAATCATCTCGTACGAAATCAAAAATCCTACGAGAATGCAAACTCAACCTGCAAAGGCTGGCCAAGCACAACAACGTAACAGTCGCTTGGGTGCCGGGTCATTCAGGCCATGCAGGGAATGAAAAAGCAGACGAACTAGCCCGAAAGGGCTCAGAGACACCCCTGACAGGACCAGAACCAGCATGCGGTATAGCCTACGGAAGAATCCGCACGGAAGTTGGTACATGGGTACAGAAACAAAAACTGGAAGAATGGAGAACCATGCCAGAACATCGCAACTTACAGAAGTTGGGAATAAAACCTAGCAGGAAGAATACCTTAAACCTGTTATCGTTAAAGAGACAGATGATGAGGAAAGTCATTGGTTTGCTGACAGGAAATTGCCAACTTCGAGCCCATCTCCACAAGATCGGAATTATACAAGAAAACCGACTGTGCCGATGGTGCGTGATGGAGGATGAAACAGCAGAGCACGTCCTTCTTGAATGTGAGGCGCTGGCACGAAAACGCCTTCAGACCCTGGGCTTCCCAGGAGAAGAAGCGTTAACCATCAGAAACGACCCCATAGGCACCATCAGAAAATTTATTGGACTGGTGGGTGTATCAAAATGGGAAGACTGAGATAACCACGGTGGCAAAAGACCTATTAAAGGTCGACGCCATTCAGGCCGAAAGGCCCCGTGATTTTTAAAAAAAAAAAAAAAAAAAAAGCAAGTTCATAAAGATTTGGCCCACTTAAGTTCTAGAAGACTACTTCATGCATCGTATAATAAAGTATTTTTAATTTTTGAAGTTCTAGTTTTTTCATAAACACGATAATAATTTATACTCGGTAATTTATAATACGCAATGCGTTTCACCGTGAATTTTCTATCATTTAAAAAAAAAAAACTTTTTTCCACAAAACCAAATAGATTTTTGCGAAAGCAACCTGCTCGGTTTCGTTACTCAATTAAACACATAATTCATGCCTGAAGGTAGAAATCATCGATAGAAAGGTTTCGCAGAGAAATTATTTTTTAGTCATTTTTCATTCAAATTTAGTTATTTTTATTTTTTTACCCCCAGACAGAAACTATCAAGGGGCAAGCGACCCCCCCCCCCCCCATATTGTAAACATTAATGGCGACTGCAATATACTGTATGTGAATTTAGAAGAAATCGTTGGAGCCGTATTTGAGAAATAAATTGTTAGACGTTTTTTTGGAGATTTTTGAAAATAACCCCCCCCCCCCCCAAATTGAGTAAGTCCCATTTAAAAAAAATTGTCTCGAGGTATGATTTTTGTAAACCTACATACCAAATATCATCAAAATCGGCCGAGTAGTTTGCCCGGAAATCGATGAACAGACAGACAGACAGAGCTACAGACAGTCATTTCGTAAAAAGATTTTTTTTGGTTCCTGAGACCTCAAAACGTGTAAATCCGTTGAAATCTCGAAATCGAAAATTTCGACCATCACAAAGCTTTCCTTATACTAGGCTACGTATAAATTGGAAAGCAATAAAAGGTACTAAATATCGGGCTGCCAATTTCCTACGGGCTGTTAATTCTAAAAGACCGCCGTTATGGCAAAGAGAGGGAAGAACTGAGACTGGGCGAGCACTAATTTTAAAAAACACTTAGAAAGGCCTGTCTGATGTCGTTAGTCCGCTCTGCAAGGGTGTACCGTGGTGAAACAATTTCGCATAATAAGGCTTCCTTGTAAAACCTCTCGAGTTTTGGCACCATGACTGAACGCCAAAGACTCTGGTCCCTGGTAACTTCAATGACCTCTTGCCAATGAGGCGTGTATATGAAAAGGTAGCACTTATTCACCTTCAAAATGTTCAGCTGCCTCTGTATCTGGTAGTGCCAGTAACTTTTTGGTTTAAGCTGGACGACACCTTTTTCGCCAAGTTTCAACATTGCAGTCTTCTTCTGCCTGACAGCATCTGCTAGCGACGTCGTCTCAGCTTTTGTGGCTGCCCACAAACATTTTATCTCCAGTAGAGCATCCTCTCCACAAACTAATCCGTCGGGCGAAGCAGCGAGAAAGGGATACGTGGGATCAACAAAGAGACCACATTTTTTCACTTTCTTGCCGTTTTTCCAGCAAAATATTTCCCGGGCCAAATCCTCGTTCGTTTTCCCAAACTTTACGGCTTGAGTCCGTGAAATATCACTGTACAGGATCGACTTCACAGTGTTTCGGGTTGAGGTCGTTGGCCTTAAGCACATCACTTTACCAAAATTTGAAGCAGTGAGGCGTTTCACCCTTTCCACCATCCAATCTTCCGAAAGGTCTTGACCCATTGTCCTCAACTGTAATTCTTCCGGATCAACAGAACTCAACTCTTCTAGGAAACGCTCTTTACTCTGACGCAACTGCGATTCTGGGATATCTGGAATATCCTCAACGTCCCCGTAATCTTCATCTGGACCTGCTTCTTCTTTCCACTGAGTCGGTTTGCTTCTTTTAAACAGTTCTCGCCGTCGCCTGTTATGTTCCGTTCTTAATTTTGCCCGTGAAACGTATCCCTTCGTTCTACTCCCTGGGGTTCGAATGTTACAAATACGCCGTGCGACATCTGCTAAAAAAGCACCCTCGTTAAATTGAAGACATGCGGCTTCCATTCTCATGTTGTAACTTCCGCGAGCACCATAAGAAATTCTCTTGCCACCAATTAATTTATTTGCTAGGCTATTGAGTTGTTCGCATAGATTGCTGTCAACATCAAGCAAGAGTGAATCAGCATGGTGTGCGACCCTGGTCATCAATCTTATCAAATCATCAGCTAGGCCAGATTTTGTCATCACATTGTACAAGCTGGACTCATTTACGCCTTTCTCTTTGCAATAGTACTCCAGGCAATCATGATGAAGACCAAGTAAGTGTTTAGGGGCATTTAAAATGTCCTTGTGCAATCCCTCACAACGAATTGATGAAAGGCCAGCTGCATTTTTCCAATGCTTAATCGCGCCTCTCACAGCCTGGCGAAAGCGGAAAACGTTGGATGCTAAGGCTTTTCGCTCTGCTATGGGGAACTTAGTCGCCTTCAAAAACCCACGCAAGTGGCCGTCCATATTTCTGAGTAAATGGTTGCGGCATTCCACTTTTTTTATTGCAACGGTAAATCCGTACGGCTGTGCCCCTAATAGACGCTTCATAACACTTGAATCCCCATCACCAATGAGCCTCGTGTAAGCAATGCCTTGCGTCTGTATGCTCCGCCGAAATCCCTCAACAATTATATCAGCTTCCATGGCAGTTGAGGAACGTTTCCAGTTCCTAAAGCATTTGTGGGGCGCCTTCTTCCCCGTTTTTTTTTCTCTACAACACAAGGAGCAGAACTTATTACGCGTGACCACAAAAACAACTTTCCTTGTCCTGTACCCAATAATTGACGCCATCCCCGACAACGAATTATATTTCGTCTTATATGACCTCTTAGCCCACATTCCATCAGCCACAACTGTAATAAAAGGAGTGCCATCTGGCAAGACGTCTCCAGCTTCTAAAGCTAACTGTTTTTCTTCAGCCGCAGCTGCAGCCATGGACTGAGAAAGGCTAGCTCCAATTCGCTCGGACACTTTCAGTCCCTCTTTCATAAATTTTCTCTCACTCATGAAAGGGATGTTCAACGCAGCAAAAATTGGTTCAGCGGCTGCAAAGCCCACACCACCAGATATCACGCCGTTCACCAAATTACCTTCGATGTTTTCATCGTTAGGCTGAAGGGCGTATTTTCTAGTGGAGTTGCACATGCGGCATTGAAATAGCAACTGCACCGTCATTATGCTGTGCTTTTTTATGGGCACCTCCCTTATGAAGTCCATGTCAGCAATAGTGCACATGAATGGTTTGTGCACGTCATTTTTTAATTGGGTGAAGAGGTGAGCCAAGTTAACAATCCTGTTGCCTGGTAAAGTACCAGTTGGCAAAATTGTGTTGGGCTCATCGGCCCCGATGGACTGATTGCCAACAGTCTCATTAACTGGGTCCTCTTCTTCCATAAGAAATGGGCTGGGCTCATCGGCCCCAATGGATTGATTGCTAATGACTGTCTCATCAGCTGGGCCCTCTTCCTCCATAGCAATTGGGCCAGCAAGATTAAGGCTGTCAGATACGTCGTCTGGCGTGGATGTTAAAATAACACCTTCTCTTTTAAGATAATTATCAACCCTACAAAAAAGTATTAGACATAAATATAACAGCAGTGAATATTGTATAAGCTTACACCATGGTTTGATTATACTCTACTGTTCATGCAATCACAATTGGGGATACACATTGTATATATTGTAGTTATTTTTTCGTCTCCGAGGTAGAGACTCAGTTTCTGGGCCCAGTGTTCTGCCAATCAGACGCAATGGTCGGTGCTGACCCAAAGGTCGTTGAACTGTTTAAGTCGTTGGTCTCTTTTCGGTGGTGGAAGGATTAGCCGCTAGATATTTCCACTTTGCATTGCCTGGGGTACGCCCGATCGTAATATAATAATAGGACTCGTAAATGTAGTGACGAACAACACTTAGTCTACTTGTTTCAATTTCACTATATTTACTGCTCAAATGCAAATGCTAATTTCAGAGTAAGGCACTATATACCCGGGTATTGTCATCCGCCATGTTGTATCCTAATTCCTATATGGTAAGTATTGTAAGAAAAGTAAGAGGTTGAGAAATATTGAAAAAACTAATACACGTTTTAGTATTTTTTTATTAAACACTTCCCTAATTGGTAGCACGTTTTTTTAAATAATAATAAATAAACAACGATAAATTTCTAAAAATAAATAGGTAAACACCCAATGCTTGGCTTATACACCAGACTTATAATGGATATAATGTGGCGGATGACAATACCTGTCTAATATAGAGCCCTATTTCAGAGAAAACAATTCGAAATTTGTAACTCTGTAACAATCACTTCTTTCTCTCTGGATAAAAAAATTGAATGAATTTTTAAAACACTAAATTCATCAGAATCAGTCTGGATGTAGGTTTCCCCCAAACAAAGCTTGTGACCAGGTAACCAAGGCACAAAGTCTCCCAAGATTGATACATGTATGTTTATAAATGATATGGCGGCTATTCCACTTGCCGATATTCCCTCATTTATGCATCAATAATAAGTCTCTACCATATTATAACTTAATTTATAATAGATAAGTTAAGTATCTACATAATAGTCTCATTCAAAGAAAAATCGCATCAATTATTGATGCACAAATGTGGGAATATTGACAAATGCAATAGGTGCCCATTCCACATACGTACAACGTCAATGAAAATTATGAAATTGAAGGTGGTAGCAGACAATAAAGACATACTAAAAATTCTGCTACCACCTTCAATTTCATAATTTTCATTGACGTTGTACGTATGTGGAATACCCGCCATAGCCGCCTAAGCCCATGGTTGCTCCTGACGGGTTACAATAAAAATGAGGTCCCCACATACAAATCTCATTTAGAACGAAAGATCACTATCCTCTTTAAATTGGCTGTCGATCTATCTAGACATAAATAGCAATTACAGATACGTACTACATTTCTTATAACAACATGTACTAACCGTTCCATTTCCTTTTTTTTATGGGGTGCTACGCCTTTAAACCCTTTCCGATATGCTCGCGTCCGTCTATTTTTTTCATATTCCTTCTGGCCTTTAAATTTACCCATTCTCAGTAAGCCAAGAAAACAATGGACAAAATCATAAAATATGAAATAATGCGAGAGTTAACAAATTACTTTGTTTACAAGCTCTGAACGCAATGCTAACAACGTAACAGAACAAAACCAAAACTGCGACAGATAAATCAGTGCGACATCTTCTGGAAATTACCTACAACATTGTTCACGTCGATTGTGCTTGGTTTCACAACAGATGAGCTTTCTGTTCTCAGCCATCTTATTTGAAATGTAAACAGATAATATAAATTATTTATTTATTATGCTATTAATGGAAATTAGTAAAATGTGATTCATTAATTTCTTAGATATTGTAATTTAGTTGCCTTAAATATATGTTGTAGTGCCACATTACCAACGGTAAGATCTCAAATTCCCTGTTCTGTTTTATTTTTTGGCCTTTTTTAACAATTTTTTTCTCCGTACTGACTAAATATATGAAAATTGTAAATCGTTAATATTATACCCCACATCTTTACCTTTGTTATCATGGTAGATATGTAATAAAGGCATTAATTAAACATGCTTAAAAGGCCCTATTGCTTTAGGTCCAAACACCATTCTACGGCCTGTACACTCTTAATATAAGGATAAAGCAGCAATACCAACCATTACGGTCGAAGCGCTCGACTGTGCCATACGGGTAGACACCTCTCACGTAGAGGTCATTAAGATCTCGCAGTACCGCTTTCGATAGAGAAATTATTTCGACAGCAGAGCCATCTCGAGGTGTCGCAGGCTTCCCTTTGTTTCCAGCCTTTTCGCTAGAGCCCATTTTGTCCATCCATGTTCCGCAGTTATAAAGATTTCCACCATAAACAAAACCTGCCAATAATAAATCGAAAAAACTTATAATCAGCGCCTGTTCTAACTCTATAAAAATATTAGGGGGATTCACTCTGTTGATAGAACGTAGAAATAGAAAAATCGAAAAATAGCTCAGAGTGAGGATACCTCCGTACAACCGTAGAAATAGAGAAAGTTTTTAAGGCGCATTCTGTGGAGTAAAAATTGAAACTGTATGCTACAAGGAACTACCAACAGGTGTGGGCGCTACGTTCTTGTCTTTTTGTCAGTTTGTTTTTGTTTTTAGCCGTGTAATTTGTTTTTGATTTTAGCAGGTGTTTTTTTTACTTTAAGTTTAAACTTATTTTTCATTACCTACCTACCTATGCCTAAATTAGGAAATACGTTGAAAGCCATCAACTTCCCCGCGGGAAAATGCAATGCAATGATGTGCGAGAATTTTGAAGAGGAGGAAGAAATACTAAGTCAAGCCATCGACGATATTTCTGTGGTCATGTCAATACGGTAGGCCTATAGCGTACGCTTTTGCATTGGGTCTGTCCCTAAATCTAAGGAGTGGTGGACCAACGTGCTTCCGAGCCACGAGTCCACGACGAAATGTGCGGTTTAACATTTTCATGAGAGTTTTGCATTGGCCAATTGAAGAGGAAAGAAGAGAAATTATTTCTACCGTAGAAAAACTGCCATAAGGACATGTGTTAATCGTGTCTATCTACGGCTTTCTACTACTTGGGGAATCAAAAACAAAGCAAACGGTCGACCATATTTGTTGTTTTTATTGCTCACATTTAATTATTTAATTTTAAAAATGAGTTGTACAAGACAAATAAATGACAAAAAACAGAAGGAAACATGTAGCAAGAGGTGGACTGCGGAAGCTGTTAATAAGTTCCTCGAGATATTAATAGCCAAAGTACAAGAAACTTAATTTGGAGGTAAGTTGCGTGTGTTTATATCAAAATTAAATATGCTGCTTACGTTATTTGCTGTTGATACCCATCTGAAAATCGCCGAAACATACTAGGAATTAGGATTACAATTGACTGTTATTAACACGTAAGTTTTACGCTTAAAAAAGCCGCAGACACAACTACTTCGTTCCTTTGAAGTACGTAGGTACTGTACTTATGCCTCATGTTTTGCATTTGTTCGGGTATTTAGGTAAATTATTCCTTAGGGCTATTCTGCAGGAAATTTGGAGTTACTGTACATTTGAATACGGCGTTCAGTAATTTTGCTACGAATAATAATATTGGTGTGGTGCATGGATTTTATATTATTGAATGCAGTTAGGTCTACACATCACCGGTTTTTCTTTCTGTTTCAGAAACCAACCGCCCAGACAACAACAAAAAGAATGACGCCAACGACCCAATCAGAAACGAGAGCGCCTGCGCACCGAACCATACCTGCACCAGTCAGTCAGTCAGTTGCTACGATACCTCCGCGATACAACCTTAGAAGTATAGGTGTACCCCACCGAAGATGTCGTACGCAGTTGTTGACGAAACGTTTGGAAGCCTACTTTGAAATCGACCACGGCCTATTCGCCCGGATTCTTGTGTCCCCTTATTAGACTCCAACCGTGAAAGCCTTCGTTATTATATTGAATTCAAAATGTGTCGTTCGATACAATTTAAGTGATATTTTATTATTCTATTGTCAAATCAAAAAAACATTGAACCATATTTGCTTTGTATATAGGCCTTAATGCATTAGTTATTTAATTTGCTTACATTAGTTATGATACTATTTATACGAATTGTTAATGCTGCTGGCGTAAGTCAATCATTGAAAGAGAACGAACGGTCTAGCTATAAAACACTTATAATTGACAGAGGCTGCATCATAGCTTTAAAACTGTTTCCATGAGCGCCTTCCTTTTACTGGTACCGGCTGTATTATCTTGTACATCTTGCGCTTTGATGGCATAATTTTGTTTGCGTGAGTAGGAACTCTCCACAACCGTCTAAGTAGCCAATACATAAAGGCAGCTCGTGAATTTTTGCATTGACGATTTCTCTTCTTTCCTCTTCAATTGGCCAATGCAAAACTCTCATGAAAATGTTAAACCGCACATTTCGTCGTGGACTCGTGGCTCGGAAGCACGTTGGTCCACCACTCCTTAGATTTAGGGACAGACCCAATGCAAAAGCGTACGCTATAGGCCTACCGTATTGACATGACCACAGAAATATCGTCGATGGCTTGACTTAGTATTTCTTCCTCCTCTTCAAAATTCTCGCACATCATTGCATTGCATTTTTCCGCGAGGAAGTTGATGGCTTTCAACGTATTTCCTAATTTAGGCATAGGTAGGTAGGTAATGAAAAATAAGTTTAAACTTAAAGTGAAAAAAACACCTGCTAAAATCAAAAACAAATTACACGGCTAAAAACAAAAACAAACTGACAAAAAGACAAGAACGTAGCGCCCACACCTGTTGGTAGTTCCTTGTAGTATACAATTTCAATTTTTACCTCACAGAATGCGCCTTAAAAACTTTCTCTATTTCTACCGTTGACGGAGGTATCCTCACTCTGAGCTTTTTTTTAGATTTTTCTATTCCCTTTTCTATCAACAGAGTGAATCCCCCTATTATATTTCTACTCCCCACCGGCAACGTAAATTTCCAACTCGATTTAAGCTTCTGACAATTTCTTAGACTCGATGTGTGCCGTCATCACCATCACCTCCTTCAATCTTTCCAAGCCCTTCACTTCTGACCAATTTGCACTTCCTCCGCCTCTAGTTCCACCCTCCTGAGATCGCTCTTAATTTGGCCTCTGCAGAGACTCCTTCGTTTTACTCTCCTCCTCATACTCGTAATAAGGGGCTAACTGATCCAAGGAAATAAGGTACGTGATAATTGTGACAATCGAAACTTAACATACTTACCAGGCTAATCAAATAATGTGACCACCACTGAGTAGGTACCATAGCTTATTATTTTCTTTTTTCACTAAGCAATAAGGGTGGGTGCCTCACCTGTATCCAGGTTGACTGCGACGTTATTATTGAATCCCGGGTCTTGCATGTGAGCGTCAATTTGCTGGCCAGCGTTGCGTTCCCGAAAGGAAAGCCCTTGAAAATGTACTGAAAGGGCTTCGTGGATCACGTCGGTGAGAGCCATGTCCTAGAATCAAGACAATTGCATTTAAAGCTACTTTCTTCTTTCACCGCTATCAGATGCCGCGCCCTGCGTCTGTCAATAGAGTGATGATAGGTTGTTATTCGGGCTTTGGATTGCTTGGCATGTCTGTAAGTAGGCGGCACCCATGACACCATTGGACCATAGATTCGAAGTAACCAGGTCTAAATGGCACAGTTATAGCCAGTTGCACGCCTGAATTTTGAGGCAAAAGCAGTTCTCTTTTCCGCGGATGCGCCGATAAAGCAGCCCCCCTCGTTATTTCCACGTTCTGACTTAGTTTTAATTTTGTGGCACAGAACTCACCACGATGCCAGGCGCAAGGGAGGGGGAGTCATCTCTGGGATAAATTCGTGACACGGGGTCTTGTAGGATGGTCGCACCATTGGGCACCAGCTTGACGTACTCGACAATGCTGTAAAGCCACCACCACACGGCGTCTCTGCAGTTGTAACGGGCGTTGACACCGCGATCCAAAAGGTTCGGGATCAGGCCATGGCGGAGACAAGCTGCGTAGCCCAATATGTGGTATCTGTAACAATCCACTAGCTAGATGCTATTGACGAAAAAAACACTACGAGGGACTTGGTTTAACAATTTTTAATACAATTTTACACGAATGACGGGCATTACCTACTTATAAACTATCCCTCCCATGTACTTGACTGGACAGTCATAAACCTAAGATAATCAGGCTTTACAAATTCACCTTTGCTTCACAAAATAGCTATTCTCTGGTTATAGTTGTCAAAATCTTGAACTGCGGGAAAGATGTATATTTCCCAGGTTTGGCCAGCAATACGGCTAATATAAAATCTGCTAAAAACCAAGGTAGAAAGATATTTTCTGCTTATTTGGGGTCATTCAATTGAATTTTGCAAATTATTGGACTTTGTCTGTTTGCAAATAAGCGTTTATTTATTTATTTATAATAAGATATAACGCTACCTAGCTTCCTGAAAACGTCCCGTTAATAGGAACATTCCGCGGAGGGCAATGAAAGTGTCTCTGCCCCAAGATCTCGTGTAGCCGGTGGTGAAGTGTGGCAGCCCAGCACTCATGGTAACATCAGCTTCGTCCTTCCCGTTGGGCGAGTGTATTAAGGACGGAGAGAAGGCGGGCAGAGGTGCCGAAGGAACAACCCCTGTGAACTGGATGGAGCCCAGTGCTAAACTGCGAACGAGACTAGATCCTTCACGAACAAACCTGGAGACAATCAAGGCAGATGAAACAATCATTGCTTAAAGCTGCAAATGGACGATCCAATTTGGCTGCACAACTCAATTGTAGAGCTTGGTCTATGCGATTTCTGTCGGATGTAGCGACACTGATATTGTTTTGTTTTATCTTCTGCTATGTTATTATAATTATTCATATAACAATGGGTCATAAGTGCATTATGGCCTAAGACCTGATTTATGGAAAACTTAACAAAACCTTAACCGTAATCATCATATCCCAACCCCAAAGTTAACACTATATTTAGCTTAGGAAGCATTCACGAGCGGCCGTATAGCAATCCATAAAAAATTTCTAGGTCTTAACTTTCTTAAAGCCACGGTTATGGATAGGGTTATGTTAAGTTTACTATAAATCAGGCCTAAAGACTGCCTGAAACAATAACAGCGCGGGTTAAACCTTTACGGACATATTGATTACTGAATAACAGCTACTTACTCAGACATCAGGAAGACGGATCTCGATATTAGGACACTGTAGACTCCAGTGATAATGGCGTCAAAGTATCTAGGAATCAAATATCGTGGGATTGTGCTAACACTATCAAATTTACTTGCAAGCCATTGCCCAAGACCCCTGGTTCCTTTTACTATCTTGAGACGGTTGCTAGTATATTCTGAAAAAATAAAACAAGCTATTCTAGTCAGTCCGTCAATTTCCTCTGTCTGTCCACTTTTATTTTTAACGGAGCCTCCTTTTTTACTTAAAATTTAGTAAATAGTTATTTTGCAATACAATATAGGGCAGCAGCGATGACAAGATATATTGTGGCACTCAAGCAGGTTCGGTTATTACAATTTCAATTAAATATCTTAAAAATTGTTGAACATTTACCCATCATCCAGTCGCCTTGTCGTAGGTTATTACATAGAGGATGACCCAAGTCATTATTAGGTCGAAGGTCATTTAGAATGGACATAAAACCTGAAAATAAAATTTAATCGTGAGTTCTGAAACAATTATATTTTACCAAAGTTGCTTAGAGTTAGTCAAGTTAAATTGTAAAGTGCGACCACGAACTGAAAGAAACTACATGTTTCATCGTTTTCATACTGTTATTGAAGAACCGGTGCAAGAGAACCCGTACATTTTATCCTATTATTAATTAGTCCGAAACGATTGTCAACAATATTATTTTTTATGTTTTTTAGTTATTTTTTGCTCCAGAACCAAACTAACAAAGGGGGAAGGGACATAGTGGGTTTTGGTTTACATTAATAACGACTATAATACATACTATTGATTTAAAACAAAATCGTAGGAGCAGTTTGTTAGAAAATATTTTTTTAATTGTTGTTAGGTGGTAAATGCACCCAAAATCGAAACAATGATAGGATTTTTGTGACCCTACTTTTATGAATTAGGCACATAGCCCATTTCAACAAAATCAATCGAGTATTTTGCCCACTAATGGGTTAATATTAAGAGTGGGCCGAAAGGCCCAAAATTCGCCCATATGGAAAATAAAGACAATTTTCTTTCTTTCTTTCTTTCTAATCTATTCACAAGCAGACTGAAAGATATTTAGTAAAAACCACCTTTTTTGGTTCCCGTCTCAAGAATGTATAAATCCTTTTATAATTCCGGAATCAAAAATGACGACATCACAAAGCTTTCCTTATACTAACTTATAGATAAGAAAGCAAAAATTTATTTCTTTATTGGTTAGAATTTTTTAGTGCTTTATATTATGGAACGAATATTGCCAGTAGGCTACTGTAGTTAGGCGCAAAGTCTGACATGGTAGCAGACATTAAAGACAGTCTTTAATGTCTGCTACCACGTCAATATCACTATCACTATCACAAACGAGGTCGGTGGACTTTGTGCCTTAATACTATTGTAGATCTAGGGGCAGGAACGATTGACTGTGAGGTTTAGAGTAATTGTTAGGTGACCATTGAAATCTTTGGATAGCCCCCCTACAAATCGAAGAACCGTGGCGTATTGAAGGCAACTTCATAATACCTTGGAGGCCACAATAAACGAATGGGCCAAAATTTGGGACGTGGTAACATCCTGTGCCTTGCTCCTTGTCCTCTTGGTCACAGCGGTACAGAGCGACGTTCAGGTCAGATAACGACATTTCTGCCACGACGTCCAATAGAGCCTGCTCCGGGTTCGAGTTTAAAAGGTCGCGACCTAATTGACTCAACTGCTCCAAAACTGGCTTTATCTTGGGATGGGGTAAAACCCTGAAATAAAAACTATGTTATAATACAATGGACAACTTGCCTATAGAAATGAAACATAAGCAATGTCACGAATTTATACCCTCCGATTGAGGGGTTAGTTCTGAATTATAGCGATAGGATAATCCAAATACACAGTACTACTTTTCCCATGCCTCAATATATTATTGCATTTAGGTGATGCTGCCAACCTAAACCCCGTAACAACTCAGTCAGAAGGCTATTTATGTTTTAAGGGACAACCTGAGGGCTGAGGGGAAAAGAATTATAAGTGTACTAAATCCAATTTCGCAGGAAATATCGATAGTTGAGCTATCATTGAGAAATTAGTAGAAACAATACTACATTTTTATTCGTAGTAAAAACGGATAATCCGTTTCTATCCTAACATAATATTAACATATCACATCATAATAACACGATACCATGATAATGATTTGTATTTACACATAAGTACACGTCAAAACGTCGAATAGCTGACTTACCTAACGGCAACCACGGACCCAGGTTGGAAAACGTTGAACTCAAGCTGCACAACCTTCTCGGAACCAGAATCTACTTTCTTTAAAATTTGGGATTCGGTAATGTCAATATTCCTCTTTAATATTACATGATAGTCCGTAAGCCCATTGATTACATCAGGATCTTTCTTAAAACCTTCAGGAGCTCCAAACGGGTTCCTAAAAACATTTCTTATTTGGTTAATGTACAATTAAAGAATACTCAGATAGAATAAAATACCAATTAAGCTAATAAATGTACAGTAAAGTAAAATATATTCCTCCAAAAAAATACATAATATTTGGAATATGGATTCATTGATAAACAATTTACAATACAACAACAATACAGTATATGTATGAGCTGAAGAAATCAATGCGCCGAATCATTGCAGTGCTTTCCCTAAAATGGATATTTTGCATCCCTTGATCATCATCACCTTCTATCAGCTCCAGTCGCTCGGATGTATTGTATGAGCCTTCTCCACATCTACCTGCCCTGCATTCCACACTATTTTATGTTAATTATATTCCACAGTGCATTATTATCGATAATCGGAAGCTTGAACGTGATAATTTTACTATGCATTAAATTGTTTCGATATATTGCACCTTGTCCGGGGTTACTGTAGTCCAAGCGCCGCAGCAAAAAAAGTAGGTACGAAAAAAACGTTAGGGACCGGGTTTTTTTTTGTTTTTGGAATATGTTCAGGGGTGCCCCCTGAATGTAAACCGAAGTGGGCGTCAGGGAGGGGGGTTTGCTTCAGCCGCCATCTTGAAAAACACATTTTATTGAATATCTCGCGAACCGCGCATCGTACGATAAAAACAGTAGAAATCATTTTTATAGATAATAACATTTGCCATCTTTTTTATTTGAAACCTTTTCTGTAAAATGCAAAGTTTTTTATTTGTAGCGCTTCAAACTTTCTACAATATGGTTTTTGCTAAATATTTAGTTAATGGTCAATGCTGGACAAGAAAACAAAGTGAAGTGAAGTGAATTACTATTATGATTATAACAAATATTAATAAAAAACTAGTTGCACTTACTCAGGGTTCTTGTTTAAGAAGCGAGCTTCTAGGACAATTTCAGCAAATTCTCCTTCCACTCGCAAATGGCGAACATCTGGTTTCTGAGGAACTCTTCCACCTGGTTGCCTAAAGGCAGTGAACGCCACGAGAATCACCGTCTCGTGGTTAGAAGGATTATGGCGGGTCACTGCAACCACATCTTCACTCATTTGATCCACAAACACCTACAATCAACGATATCTAAAGCTATGGAGCATTAGATAAATATTTCAAGAAAAAAATCAATCATCTGTGAAAATAAGAATGATCACATGCGGGGAACTTTCTTCACCAAGCACTTTCTGATGCCAATAAGCGAAGCCTGCAAAATGAAGGAAAAAAAGAAAGAATTATTTTTTAAAATTTTGAACAAAACTACCTGCAAAGGCTGAAGAAATGAGATAGTCGTTGATGAAAGCCAATGATTAATGGAATTTCAAATGGCTCAAATCAGGTACACAGCTTAGGTATTACTCACCTGAGAAAAGCCCTCCTCACCAAGTTGAAAGTGAAGATCGTTCAGTGCCTTTTTAGCGGCAATGATACCGGTGTTAGAATTGGCATGAATGGCATCTTTGACGGGTCCGTCACACCAACTTTCATAAAGCCTTGTTTCGTTAACTACGTGGATCTATAAACAAATTAATTATGAAAATAAGGTTCCACAGTTATTATGCTTAGAGACTTTGTGATTAATATAAAATTCCACTGGCTCATAATTATAAGGAAAAGCTCCGCGAGAAACTAAAATTAATGAGCTTTGTAGGCTTCCTACACTAAAAAAAAATTGTAGACATAGGAGCTACAATACATTTATACAATATATTTATACAATGCTTTTCAACTTCCGACAGTTTCATCAATAAATATAGTTTTGTTTGCAACCTGTCATGTTTATAAAGAATACACCTATGAATATATTTAATTGCCCTGTTGGCTAGTCATCTTTATTTTTATTCCATTTTTGTATCAGCCTACAGGTAATGTTACAACCGTTATATTTTGAACATTGCTGACCGTGTAATATACGGCAGACAGAACTGAAACCTATAATAGTCCTACGGAACCATGTTAAATGAAAAATGCAAGGCTTGCCGTAGATTACGGTTTTTTTACTCTTATCATTAAAAGCATCAGACAATAGAGACAATCAATGTGTCTCATAGTTCCTGTCGGTGCCAGTTAATCAATTATTTTTATCTATGGCATTATTGAATGACTTAAAAACAATCATGAACAGAAATGGCCTTGCCCAAGATAATCAATTTAAAAACCTCTAATAAGAAGTACAGCATAAAGTTGAGGATCTGCCATTTACTTACGTGGTGAGGGACGAGCTCATCATAACCTCGGGAGCTTCCTGACGCACAACTTGCCATAGAGACGAGAGCTGCACTAGGTAGCAGATCGAATACACTTCTTTTTTCAATAGGGGAAGGGTTGTCGTGAGTCACATCTAAGAAGAGCGCATGCGCGATGCTAGGAAGAATCGGCCGTCTGGGTGCAGTGAAGAAGCTCCCAGCGGGATCGCCTCCATACCTTTTACGTCCATAACTAGGAATTAATGACAATACCTTTGCAATGCAAGAGAAACACTCTTGAGCCCGAATACAAACACTGGCTTCATGTCCATTACACCGCTTTATACTAAGCAATAGAATCCATTACAGATGTTTTCGGCAACCTAACTTAGAGACTACCAAAAATGTCGTCACACTATCGGAAATAAGTTTTTAAAAACATGGTGCTCAGAAGAATTCAGTTTTTTTCAAAGAGTCTTATATTGTAGTTCCCATATAAGCATTATGACTAGGCTATTGTGAATACACCATTTTGTGAAACAGCTAAAGACACTTGAATCAAGTCTTACCTGTAGACAAGCCGACCCAACTCATGACTGTCCCATGCGCTCATTGCCTCCCTAATTAGCGAAGTGATTCCAAGTTTGTTGACAAAGATATTATCAGTCTGATCAGAGTTGGTAAAAAGTTCAGCGGCGACATACAAATCTGGACGGACTCTTCGGGCGCAATCAAGAAGGTACTGTAAAGAAATAACAGTCAATAAAGGTAGTAAACGAACCTTAACAGCAAAATGCCTAACAAGAAACTGCAGAACTAAATTGAAAAGAACATACAATAGAAGTATTGCAAGTATGACTTTTAACCAGTCGAATACAATAGTAAATTCATGCAAAGCCATCAAATTCCACGGTTACTGCATTGTATTGTACAATGAGTTTGGTTTTGTACGATAAAGCATTACTCTATTGAGAATTTACCTCCGCAACAGGGATGGGAGTTGAATGACAGTTGTCCAAGCGAATTCCATCAAATATGACAGCCGTTTGTTCCACATACTGTTGCATGTGCTGCCATAAATAGGGGGAGTCAGCAGGCTTATCTCCATACCTAAAATATGTTAACAGCAGTTAAATACGTATACAACGTATATAATTCACAACACTGCATGCATTGATAAACTACAATTATAAGCTAAGCAACAAAATCAAGGAGGTTATCTCTTCTGACGAATATAAAATATTTTGAGTAGATTCAATTTGTGGTTTATGATTTTTTAAACTAATAATTATTTATTTTTCGGTATATGTACTAGTGTATATGTTCTCACCGAAGCTTTACACTGTCACCCCAAGCGATAAGTTCTCGGCGAATGTAAATATTTGAGCCAGAACCGGCGAAATTCTTGAGAGGGTCATCACCCATAACCCAGCCGTTGTGCGCCATTACAAACCGGCCCGCATCTGAATAGATCTCTGCCTCAATAGACGATGCATCCTTGAATTCACCGGTGAAATACCTAAAACAAAATATACCCTTCATTAGATAAACAGTGGGAAAGTGGGTTCATTCATCACCATTATTTACAAAGTCTGGCAGACCCAAATACAGCTAGCAGGATTTCGGGAGCCATCGGATTAAGATATGGCATGAAGCAATATGGGTAGCAAATTTCTGAGCTTCAAATGCTACTAAAAAGCTGTGAAAAATATTGAACATATTGGTAACTTGGTGCCGTGACATGGCGACACTGACATTTCTCCACTTATACCAGTCGATAAGTTCTACATTTAATTAAGATACGAAAATCTTGTACACACCATCATTGAGGACACAGTGGAAGGAAGCAATAGAAGAGGGCGGCCGAAGAATGAATTCATGAATCAACTGAAGGAGGACGCAGGAGCTCGAATGTACCAAGAGCTGAAGAGGAAGAGGGAGCAGGAAAATGATATGCAGAGAGTTGCTGCTAACCAATTGTGGAGATTGTGACCTCCGAAGGAAACGAACTTCCACAATGGAATGATCGAAAAGCCCCTTATCACATGATATAATTTACATACCACAAGGCACTAGCCCGTGTGCGGTTTAACGTTGGTTACCTATCTAAGCCTATAAAAGCATGCAATATCAAAATCAAAATATTTAGCTTAAGTAATTAAATTAAAGTTCATCTTCTGACCCATTTTTTTAAAATTACATTTATAAAATTTACATAATGCTTAACTTATAACAGCTTAACTTAAAAGTGCTCCTCTCGTGTTTTAAAATTGGTATTGAGGAATATGGAGAAAGGCTTCCAAATGAGTAAAATCGCCAAAACTTTTATTTTTTTAAATCCAATTCAAATGGCATTTATGGGAAGAATTACAAATTTACATTAATATTAATATATTTTTGGCCTCTGTTTCAGGCCAAAAAGTGATGGGGGACATTTAAAGAAAACGGGGACACCCACACCTACAACACGAGGCAACGGGGAGACCTTGTAAGGCCAGCGCCACGCACAGTCAAGTGTGAGCGACTGGATCCTATACTACAAGGTTTCGCCTACCTTAGAAAACTCCCTATTGAACTGAGAGCGGCGAGAAATGCTTCTAACTTCCCTAAATTGCTTAGAAATCATCTCTTAGAGAAAGCTTTCTACACTGTCACTGAGACACTAGCACAATGACAATGACAGGACAGAACTACCTGATTTTGACCATACTCTGACGATTTTATACTTATCTTATCTTATACTTTACATGTACTGTTTAATTTAAAGGAAATATATATTGTATTGTAGCAAGCCTATTATAAATATGTACTTGCCTAGGAACTAAGGGACATCTTTCAGAAACTTCTCGATCCTTTGGTCCGTCTTCCTGGAGCCGGAAGTAGCGGATCCCGGCAATACAGTTATTCACAGCGACCATTAAGTGCGACTGGATTTCCTGTCTAGCTGCTTCGTTGAGCGCGTGTAATACGCGTCTCAAATCGTCCGCGTTCTTGAAAATTCTCTCCTCCTCACTGTTTACATCTTGTCTGCAGAAAACATACGATTAAAAAATTAATAACAATGATCTAGAATTCAGGACCAAAGCAATCGAAACAAACTTTCCAACGAATTAAGAATCGGAAAATATTATATACGGTACTATGTTTTCTTTAAAAAACAAATATATTTGATGTAATTTCACTGCTACAACTTGAGTAGCTAGACCTAACTGAACGCAGTGGACAACAATCTCCTCACTGAACCTATGAGACAGATGGTCAAGTTTAAGTTGCAAAAAAAAAAATGGGAAGAGGCCAGGTTTGACTGGGAACAGGGCATCAATTCAGTCTGAATATGGAAATGTGTGTACTATTGTAGTAAGTAGGTAGGCTAGGTTATACTGTCGTTTTTCAACAGTTGATTAATTGGCAATGGCCATAGTATGAATTATTGTGATGCCAATAATTATGCTCTTCAAGGGGTTCCAAGACCTATGAACTCTCTAAATAATCTTTTCACTTTTTTTCTTGTACAGTAATACATGAAGACTACATATTGTATACCAACCTGTTCACATTAAATAAATTGACAGCAACTTGGAAATCAATACTAGCCAAGTTTCGACGATATTGAGAATCGGGAATTATTTGTAGATGACACTCATTATTTCTCGCGAAAGGCGTTGACACTCTCACCAACTCGACGAACTTATTCACTGTATTTTCGATATTTACCATAAAAATATCTTCTAACTTAAGTCTTGGGACGACTTCATTATCCAAATAGTACTTTAACGCCTGAAAATAAAACAATATGGTAACATGAAAAAAAGACTTTATAGTCATATTGTTCACCATTTGTATTGCAATAAAGTCGTTATTCATTCAATCAATATATTGTAGTTATAATTTGGTAATTGACTGAGTAACTATGACTTAGGCGCATATTCCATCTACGTCAATAGTCAATAGTAAATGTGGTTTTGACGTGGTAGCAGACATTAAAGACACACTAAAAATGTCTGCTACCACGTCAAACCCACATTTACTATTGACTATTGACGTAGGTAGAATACGCGCCTGAGTAGCTATGACTCTCTTCTGGTTAAACCCACGATGGGGATTTCAGGCGTTCGGCATTAAGCGAATGAGCTGAACAGAGAGAACATAGAAGTGGCTATAACACCTCGTCCTTCGTCGCGCTCCCGCGGGCAACGTAGAGGGTACGCCACTCCAATCACTATGCCAAGTCATGGCTTGTGTGCGGGGGGTTGAGGGCGTCTCTACGGCTAACGGTGTAACGGCCCTAAAAAGCCCGAAAGTCCTGTCCGAACCGAAAGGTTTGGGCAGGCTAGGATCTTGCAAGGTCACCGGCCTCTCGATCCGAATACTATTGGTCCTGACGTAAATAATCAAATGCATAGCCGACACATTATTTAATATAATATATAATAATTTCAAAATCTCAACAAGCTTATTTTCATTTATTTCGATGTAGATATACCATCATCAACATTGTGGCAAAACATAGCCGCATAACTATTGAGACGCTGATTCTAAAGCCACAAATAAAGACTCATTAGGTACAGTACTATTGTACAGATCTATTAACGTTATGTTATGTGTGAATAAATTACAATATTAACTAGTTAATGAAATTGTTTCTACAAAGGCTGATATACTAATATTTTTCCAATATATATTATAGATACTGGCTAGGTTCACGCTGATAATCACCAGACGCGAGTCACCACTGTCCAATTTAATAACCGTAATTAGAAATGCAACAATATAAATAAATAAATATTGACTTTTTTGTTCTATTACTAAGCCAACCTAGCGGAGTTGGGGCCATAAAGCCACCTCTTACACTCAGCTAGGAAGAACCGGGACCACCTGCTTTACATGCCCTCCGAAGCATAATAGCTCAGCCCCTTGTAGGCAACAGCCTTGTCAGTTTCATATGGCTCAGATATTAACATAAGCATCTTATTTTCGAGTTGAGTTTCCCCTAAGCGTGATTGCTGGCGCAAATGTTTCAGATAAGCGTGACTGCTGGCGCAAATGTTTCAGATAATTATAAACTTATCTCTCTTGATTAAAGAGTGTCGAAACAGTGAATCATTAATTTCAAGCTCATAACAATCAATCAATAACCAAATCACGAGATCCTATGTGGCTTTATCAAGAAGCAAGATGGTGATTCGCATTTCGATAAGATACGGTCAACAGATAATAATACTCTCAAGTTGGCCTGACGTTTTTGCGAAAGATTCCCCTAAAGTTTCAAGATTTGATAGCAGCAGGGGTCGAGAACAACTGCAATGGAATTACTTGTAGTATAGATAGATTAGATCCAAGAAATTTTCAGTCGGCCATTAAATGTTTAGTATATGCTCGTGTCTTGTGTCTCTGGGGATTTTGCGACCATATTTCGGTTAAAATTGACTTTATAGGCACGCTGACCCTCGCAATAATCATCAAGTGTAAAAAGGCAGGATATCGTGTCTCGTGGGTTCCATGGAGAGTATCTTACGCTATTTCAGATTGAGATTTTCAGGCAAGCACTAGGGCCCAATAATTTTGTCCAGTTGCCCGTGTGTGATATGTGAGCCTCCTCTATTCCCTCCTGTCTTTGCATTCAACACTTTCATTAGCCCCACTCTTCAGAGATCGTCTTCAGTCTGGTTTCACATCATTTCAGCCAATCGTATTTATCTTGTCTGAAATATGGCTGCAAAATTCATAATATTATAGTTACTACTACTTACGTTGATATGTTCAGAAGAGAAGACTTGTGACGGAATACCGTGTGCAGTCAATTTGCCGGCAGCGGCGTCCAGGGTGACCAGATGAAGGTGGGCGTCCAGTATTGCAGCCGGGACTAGATGAGGCGCAGTTTTCATGTTGTACGTGCATTCAGGATGCTCTTGCAACCATGGGCTCTCATTCGCAGTGTGGTTGAGAACAATGTCAGATAGGGACAAAACCTGCAACCGTAAATGCAAAATATATGTCTACATCGCGATTGGGCTAAGAACGGAAACAATAGTCATAACGTTGAAAAATAAGCCTGCAATTCCAACAGCATGGAAATATATGGATACTGGGTTGTAGTTAGTTGTAGACTACGTGGAGCCATACCCATAAAGTCCTCTCTAATTTACAATTAGAGTACGCACCCCCTCCGAAACAGCATTAGAAAATCTAGCATGTGGGCAGGCGCGTATATTATTCAAGTGCTGCCCGGGGTGGATACGTAATCTAAATCTAAATTTAATGACGAGCCGAACATCTTTGCTTCTTCCATTCGTTAAGCTGCCATACTGCATGCATTGCATTGTTACATGTATAAAAGCACTCACTTTCCATTCACTGCGCATCTTATTGGTGAATTTAATAACATCATCGAATGAAGGAGCTCCCGCTTTGCCAGTGAATATGGGATTTAACTGCAATTGGTCCTTAAGACTGTACGAAGAGTTTGAGCCGCCCAATTCTTGTATTGGCGTGAAGTGTATCATATTGTACCCGGATTCTTTGCAGACGCGGAGCCTCTCCTCCCATTCATCGAACGGCCCCAAGCTTTTCGCCAACACAGTCTGACATTGAATACAATCCAAAGGGAGAACTTCTGTGTTGTTATCTCCGAAGGGTAGCGCTGGGTCAACCGTAACGTACCCTGACCCATTCGGATTAGTTTTGTCCCTGAAATTGCATTGCAAAGTATTGACAGATGCTAGGTTGGCTTAGTAATGATCATAGCTAATATAAGATACAGGGTGTTTCAGGCGAACGGCGACAAACAGTTACGGTACAGTTTGTGCATCCGAGGCAAACTATTGCGCACTGTGTCATGAATGCCTAGCAGCGCACAATAAGAACCCAAAATAATAAATAAGTCATGGAACGAGAATTGTAGCTACTAACAGCGATTATACTAACGATATTTATTCAATCCCCCGGTATTAAAAATGTAAACAAGATAATTTTATAATGGAAAGTGCTATTCAAAATTTGTTTATAAATATCGGTATTATAATCGCCATGAACAGGCTGCAGGCCAACTGATTTACTATAGACTTGCCAAATTTATTCTATATTCCAGAATAGAAGGATTTCTGTTTAAAAAAAATGCGCATGCACACACTTGTTAATATTTACTTTGGTAATAATAGAACAAGAAGTAATTACTTATTTTTGTATTTATTTATTTGGTTCAATAAATTTTATGGAGCAATAAAACAGTCACTAATAAAATTTGCGCTTTACTCATTTGACTCGTTCTTATTTTTATTACACGTTTAGCACTTTTGCTTCAATGGCGTTGAGTATTTTTAAATAAGGATAAGGACTTTTTTTGTTCTATTACTAAGCCAACCTAGCGGAGTTAGGCCTATAAAGCCCTCTCTTACACTCAACTAAGAAAGCCCGGGACCGCCGGCTTTACATGCCCTCCGAAGCATGGCCAGAAAATGTAGGAAGTGTAGGACTCGAACCAACAACCTTTCGGGTGAAAGTCTTATGCGATATGGAACAATAGGCCTACAAAACTTTAGAATGTGACAAGGATCCAAATGCCATTATAAGAACAGTGATATGCCCATTATACAATAGAGAAAACAGCGATAAATGAATGACCCTGATTACACACTCTAAACTCGATTAAAGAAATATTTGGAATGTTTATGTTGAAGTACTATGCGATTTGAATCTGAATTTAAGCTATCGTACGTATATATATAGATCAATGCGTACGTATTACACTTTCCAATTTCACTCAGACACATATTAATTGGATCGAATATTGGAACAATATTCCCAACATTCGAGTGTGTAATAGGGGGTATGCAAAAGTTATGGATCAAATTTTTTCTAGCTTGAGCTAAAGTGAAATTTCAGATCAATTAGTTAGCTTTAATTTTTTTTATTTCAAGTGCCCCTTTCGCTTTTCTTTGACGCTATTTTTGCCAATCGTCAAGCCAAATGTATTGTGAATATCGGCGCATGTTTTCCCACTGAAAATCTGAAATTCACTGCTTCTGCCTGAGAGAGATATATAATTTTAGTCATTCGGATGGACTAATTCACCAAATAACAATGAGTGATAAGAGACAGTCTTGCCTTACCTATCACCAAAGATAAAATAGTAGTGGAATGAACCGGCTCGTTTGATAGGAAGATGGGCAAATATCGCAGTGCCATCGACAAAAGTTCTTTTTTGGCCCGCCTCCGTCTCCCATTCTAGACTGCGATACTGGTCGCGATGAAAGTCTTCCTCAATTGTCGTTGGATGGTTGGTGTAGATGGTAACTTCCTTCCCAAGAAGATTGGCCCCCAGACGAAACTCTACGACCCATCCTGCAAAACAATGCTCCATTTTAATCGACCACAAAACCCTCACTTACTGTAAGAATATTATTGCACAGAAGAATTCTTCACATTTTTATGAGTAAATCGCTGTGCATACTACATATCGCTCATGCACGAGAAAAGTGACACATTTCTAAATATTGACTTTTGAGATAATTCAAATTTTAGTTCTGACCATTTTTTAGTTTTTACTTGTAGTACAATCGAGGCACTTAATACTTTTGAGATGTGACAGTTTACTTGAAAGAGAAGTGTAATTACCACGTCAACGACTCGAGCACATTCCGAATTATGTCAGTAAATTGCCAAACCCGAAGTAGTCAAACTTGACAATGGATCAGTGACAAAACGCAATCTTATGGAAACAAATTAAACTAGATATGTGACACTACATTCATAAAATTCGCTATATTTTCCTCAACATTTTTGTATAAATAACTCAATTTTGCAATTTTTTGAAATGTGTCACTTTTCTCGTGCATGAGCGATATCTTGTGAAATTGCTATTACTATCATGACTTTGTATGGGGCAGCATAACCACCACGTTTATCACGCCTCAAACTTTTGTCATTATCAATATTCAGAAATCCGAATGGTACTTTTTTCCTTGTTCATTGATCAGGCCCGGTTCATATGGACGATCGTGACGCCAGTAACGCGCTTGGAAATTAGTCATTGTAGCAAATGCGTAGTTGGAAAGCCACACAGTCAGCTTCAGAAGTTTTATGAGACTGGCGTGAAGCCGACCGCACACCGGTGCAAGGTTTTCCCCTCGACACGCCAGCTCACATGAAACATTCTGAGGCAGACTGTGTGGTTTTACACCAACCATTCACCAAGCCCATTTGCTCCAATGACATATTTCCCAGCGCATTACCGGCGTCTCGACCATCCGTGTGCTCAATTGGCCATTGGCATATCAGCACCCGGGCGTTAACCAAAGTACACCTGTTTGCTAAAATTACGGCACTTTGACAGAAATCAGCAGACTTCAAACACCTACGAATGCGTGACAAAATAGAGTACAATATAGGTTGTGAATTAATTGTATTCTAGTTTACGAAGTAGTCTACTTACCCTTCTCTAAACGATACAGGGTCGACGCTAAGTGCTGATCATCATTTAGAGTGATGACACGAACTTGTAACGGATGCCCTGGACGACTGGAAGGAGGTACTTGCCCCAGCACGGCCCCTATTGGACTTTGAGTTATTAAGTCGGCGTTCACACTGGGGCGTCGCTGCATCTAAACATAAGGCAGATTAATTGAAATAGTAGTACAAAGTACTTGCAGCATGTACTCTATGCTTGAGACACACACACCTATTCTGCAGTGTCCATCAAAGGCAAATTTATCAACAGAAGTGACAGGCTTAACTTTCGAGGAGTGAAACCAGTTACCACTGCCACGTCATATACAGTATATGGCCAACTATCTGCGCCCCACCGCTTGGCTCGGAACAGCTTCCTCACCGCAACCAACCCTCTACACGTACTGTAGCACCCCAAACGCTCCACCTACATGCCTCGTGAAATTTCACCCACAATTGCCCCCTCATAAAGAGAAGACAATGCCGGGATCAAGCCTCAAGTGCCCCATATGGCGCTTCCAGAACCGGCTGAGGACTGGCGCCCCTTTTTTGCAAAACAGCAGCAGTTAGATTGGGCTTCCTGTCGGAGGACAGGACATGAGTACTTGCGGCGCTACACTCGACGCGGGGCATATACCTGAAGATAGGCCTACGTGAAATCGCCTCCCTTGTAACTTTGTAATATTTTGAATACATGTTAAATGATAATGATTTTGTGAATATTACTTTATTAATATGTTAAAAAATACACAACCGGTTTCGACTTTACGTCATCGCTAAGTTTTATAATATTTATAAAGATTTTTTTATATATATAAGCGGCCGACCCATGTGGGTAAAAACGCTTTCTGGTTTGCCGTTTGCCGGTGTTGATTGTCTGTGTATGAGTTGATGATGTGTGGCAAACTGCGATCAGGAGGGCACTGGACAACGGGTTGCCCAGTGACCATCCAAGGGTAGTTTGCCGATGCTTGTATTAAACCAGTGTGCTGTTTGCTAGATGAGGCTTACCAAAGCTGCTGAGTGAAGAAAAGTAATATTCGCTAAGTTATAATCGTTTACAATGCCCCAAGACGACTGTTGCTGCTGACCTAATTGTAGCCAACGAAAAAGAAGTCCAGATCTCTACTTATTGAGACTAAAAATATATCATGGAAATTACGACGGAATGACGTGGATACGCTAAGTAAGTACTTCCGAGCACAAGCTAACACTCGGAAGATCGTGTACATTGTTTTGCAAAAGGGGTAAATTCGCAAGCCAATTCAATATTCCAGCAAGTAATAAATATAAATAAAGTGATATACATATACAGTAATTATACATACAGTACACCACGTACAGTAATAACTTGACTTTCGTTGGTCACTGACATATTTTAATAAGTTATGCAGAAATGCAAGTCAATAATAATGTCAATGTGGGTCTATTATTGATGTGCACTTTAAGTGCATTTCAAATGATATAAAAAATGAAATAAGATTAAGTGAAAGTTCAATGTCGAGGCAGTATGCCAAGGCCATGTCAACAAATACTCTGTAAACAGCATCAGCAACATTGCACTGTTAGCTGCAACTGCAACCAATGACTAATGCACTTTAGCTCTCGAGTCTCGCCAGCTTTGTTTTTTTTCTGCATATTTGGCAAAGGTGGAGCACAGTCCTAAGACTAACTAATAGGCCAAAATTCGCTATAGGAATATAGGGCAGAACAGTTTTACACATTGATGGGTCAATAATAAATCAAAGACATGCCGGGGCGGCAATCATAGTCATTAACTCAACCCCCAGAGACTTGAGATCATCGTGTGTATATTTTCGAAAAGATAAAAAAAATTTCACTGAGTTTACCGACTGGCAGAATATGTGAGTCCTATCATATATGACACTTTATAGATGGACATTCTCGACATTATACTTATTTCTGTACTTATTACTGTTGTTATCATAATGAGAGCCATTTTAATTTAGCAAGCTGTTAAGTAAAGTAACGAAAATGTTGAGCTCAATGAACCCAGATGAACTAAGTTTACAGAAGAGAATACGATAGGTACACTAATTGACTTAAATAAAAGTATAGCATAGCCGCTGAGTGGATTTAAAAAAACATTACCATGGTGTTATAATTGAAAAGTGTGTAAATAACAAGATTAAAAGTGATGGAACTTTCGACTATAGCCACTGACTGAGACAAAACTAGCATGTAGATCCAAGAAACGAACGTATTAAATGTCAGTAACTTAAGAAATCCAGATCAGTTTCAGAGTTTAGCTCTAACCGCAACTAAGCAACAATAGATGCACTTACCATGAAATCTTGTGCACAGAGGAACAGTAGGAAGTACACAGACCGGTATCTTCCTACGGCGGGGTCAAAGTTAACGTTCATCTAAGATATTATCTCCAGTTTCACATAAGTGACCTCTGGCATTGTTTAATATCACTAACTTCTGTTTAAAAATTGCCTTTGAGCTAACTTGGGGGCATTCGTTCAATCCAGGAATCTGGGATTTAGGCCAATTTCCGGCAACTTAAGAAACAATAAGGCATCCCCACAGTCAGTTTTATTAATAAATCGAATCCAATTTAACAGGAATTATTCAGTTTCGATGGCATTTTAAGAATTTAATTTTTAATGCATTTCCCCTAAACCCCCTATAAAATATCCCTTTCAGCTCTGGCCATTAAAGTACCTACCGACCCCACATCGCGGGACGGCGGTTTCTCTTCCCCTTATAAATGATAACATATTAAATTATAAATTATCTTACATACATACACAATCGCCGACCCCGCTTTCGACCTTTTTACAACGCTATGTACTTTAATAAAAAAAAAAATATGTTTTATTCTACTTCTTCCAAGTATTCTAGTAAGTGGGAAGAGTTAAACGCAAACGAAGTGAAATATAAGTCACTAAATCAGGATAGACAAAATAAATATAGGCTAATTATGAACACCAAATAATGGGGCTAATTGCTGTAGAAGTAAAAGAGCAGTCAGTAAACAGCCATGAATGATATATATAAATAATACACCACTAAAAGTTAACAGTAATGGTGAGCTACAGTTGTAGTATAACGACCAGAAAACCGTGGCCATGCCGTTTAAGAGTCTAACGTAAAGCTCTTGGGTGAAGTTTCTCCCAACCCAGCAGTTTTCAGTGGCGGCTTCGTGGTGCTTCAGTGCATCCCCCTGCGTAGCCTAAGGAGACGTACAGGGATGTTATGGTAATCGTGGCAAGGCCATTGCGCTGTGGCAGCAAAATATTTGTGAATAAATTTCTCAGGACTCGGCTTAGATTGTTGCAAGTAGAAATCCCAGTTTCAATTGTAAGTGCCTATATAGGTTGCATGCATAGCATGAGTAGTATGGTAGGTGCTAGGTATTCAGTATTCAAGAAGCGCGATTGATGTGAGAGGGCGATAATCATTATCGAAGATGTTGTGAGCAAGCCACTATTTAAATTAGCTGCTACATTTAGAAGATTCGCGACTTTACAATCTTGAAGGTTACTTTAGATGTTAAGAGTGTACAGCCCGTAGGAAATTGGCAGCCCGAAATTCAATACTTTTTATTTTTCATTTAATTAACTAAGCATGTTATTAAAGATTTGGCTCATCAAAGTTTTCGAAGACTACTTCATGCATCATATTATAAGACACTTTTATTTTTCGAAATTGTAGTTTTTTCAGAAACATACAAATATTTTATAAACAATAACTTTTCACGTATTATCTATTTTTTAAAAAATACAATTTCGAAAACTGAAAATACCTTTATTATATGATGCATGAAGTAGCCTGCTACAACTTGATGAGCCAAATCTTTAATAACATGCTTAGTTAAATAAATAAAAAATAAAAAGTATTAAATTGCGGGCTGCCACTTTCCTAAGGGCTGTACGCTCTTAATTGTAAAACTTGGAGTATAAAAAGAGCCTTAGCTAATAAGCATTGTCTTTCATTAGGTTATCGAATGGAATAGGAGCAATATTAAAATTTCCATAACAGCTGTCTTTCATCAACACCTACCACATAGGCCTAATTTAAACCTTTAGTGCGTAGTGAAATTTCGCACGTCTGGAAAGTTCAATTTTATCTAGTGTACAGCCCCCCCCCCCCCCCCCCCCGGGTGATGGGTCTAACTGCATATCTATAGATATATAACTCGTCCCCACCGGCCTCCACTCGACCTCAGTAGTTTCCTCACACCTTGTACCTTGTATAGGTATTCAAAAGGGATTTTATAAGGCGTGCCCAGTATAATTCTCAGTTCTCATGCATTGCTTGGCAATTAGCTCTATATCATATCAGAGCACATCTCTAGGTATCAAGCGCATCGAAGCTAATAAAGACTTAAATGGTTATGGAATAAAATTAAAATATATTTTAGGCTTAGCTTAATTTTGCCGCAGTCAATCATAAACATAACCTGACAATGTTTAAAAAAAATTAATACCTGGTAACTTACCTTAAAATGATTGAAATACGTAAATAAAATTAAAATACACTAATTATCATCGGTATTTTTACACCTAATCAGTATGAAAGGTAGTCAACTTGCCTAACTTAATTGTAAATTCACATTTAAAAATTCAAATCCAAATGTTTTCAAACAGAAAAAAATAGAATGTCAAATGAAGGTCAAACCACAGACCATAAACTAAATAGCTCATCCGTCAAAAGCAGTACTTTGGCGGAACAATAACCGTTTTTAGTTAGTTTCTACACCTACAGTAGTTATGGTCTAATAAGATGATTTTAATTTAATAAAAATCTTTAGATAATACTTCAAAGACTCTGCGCACAGTAATTTTACTTTACGATAAACGTTCGAAATTAAATACAAATAACGCTCTGGTACGTTAGCATGTACGTCTATAGTATGTACAAGCTAAACTGTTCACATACTATGTGTATATTAAACCTTAATTACCCTACCCTGTAAACCATCATCAATTTTACAAGTCAACGCCATATATTAAGAAAGGGCGTACCATAGCTTAAACGAAGTCTATATAACAGCCAAATTATATATATATCTTAGGGCAGAGTAATAACGCAATGACGCACTGTAAAATAATTATTATTATTATGACCGGTTTCGGATACAATCCATCAGATAAACAAACACGTCATGAAAAAAAACCAGCTGAAGGATAGGCTATGACTTTGACCCTTCAGCTGCCATCCAAAGTTACATAGGACACTCGCACACGCCGCTGACATGTGGGGGGACTTTCTTCCACACATGTAAAGCAACTATTCCATCTGTCAATATTCCGTCATTTGTGCATTAAAAATTGATGATATGTTTATTTTAAGAATACTACTATTATGTAGATACTTAACTTATCTATTATAAATTAATTAAGTTATAATAGATAAGTTAAGTGTCTACATAATAGTCTCCTTATAAAACAAACATATATTATCATCAATTTTAGGGAGATTCATCTACCTATTGAGATGGAGACCAATGTTCGACTTTCGGAAAATTTCTTCACAACTTTTCATTTCATGACCCCCTGAGCCTAAAATTACCCTCCGTTCAAAATGTTATATATATACCTATGTATGTAGGTATATATATGTATATCGATTTTAGGAAACACTCTAAATTCCGTAAATATTATCCGATTTGGATGAAACTTGGCACAAAAATTGATCATACAAATGCCTTGATCGAGTTCGTTAACCAGCTAGATCCGCTATTTAGTTATAAGATGGCGGCCGATTGAAAACTTATATAATTCATATCTCAGTCAATATTGGTCGCAGAGGAATGAATGAAAATCTGACTGAAAGATCGTATTATTATCTACGATAACGGTAATCTACACTTTTTACGACAAATTAACGATTTCAAGATGACGTCCAGTCAAAGTAAAAATAATTTAATAAGTAAAAGTTCATTGTCGTCATAGTTTGGAACACAAGAGTGTTTTGTGTGTTGATGTTGTGATCGGAGAAATAATGAAGTTTTTTTAATTTCCTATTACAACAAAGTTGGGCGGGGGGGGGGGGGACACGGTCCAACTTGCCCCCCCCCCCCCAGCTCCTTTTGGCTTTACCCCCCCCCCCCCCCAGCTTCGAGCTTTGTAAGACGTGGTTCTTACTTCATAGTCCCCTTTGCAGCAATATGAATATAAGCATTATTTTTTTCTTTTTTTAGCTTTGTAAAATCTACAGCTATACTTTACAACTATTAAAAAATGCGTAAAACTCTACAATTTTTCTATTATATTATCAATTTTTTCTTCAATCCTGCCTGATGACGTCATAAGGTCTACTTAGTTTTACCCCCGCCATCATTCTAAAACTTTACGCCTCTGGGTAGCGTAGAGGAAAAGCAGGGTCTGCGGAATCTCCCTACACCTGATCGGCCATATGGCCGAAAGGGATTTTTAATGCACAAATGACGGATTATTGACAGATGGAAGAGCCTCCTAAAACAAATTTAGAAAAAATACCCGAATTATTACTATTATATTATTGCATTGTGGACCCAATTTTGAGTATCGCATTTGTGAGCGTAAAAAAATGATTGTACTTCAGCCTTTGCGGTTCACCTAGGCTATATCTAGTAACTCGTACTCATGTAACTTTGCTGAGGATTTTAAAATTGTGCACTCCTACCCCGTATAGTAGGCCTATATAAACTGGGGTTTCTTTTTTTTTTCTTTTTCCATCCATGTGTTTGTTTATCTGATGATGGATTGTATCCGAAACCGGTCACAATAATAATTGTTTTACTGTGGATCATTGCGTACAAGTCCGGTCCTCTTCTCTAAGGTGTTCTCCAAGTTCCACGAAGTCAACCAGGAAACTCTCGCAGAGAACAGCCAAATTATATGTTGCAAAAGTTAAATGCGTTACTAAAATTTTGATACATCGGCCTATTTTACAGTCGTTTATTATTATCATTCTCTGTGCACTGTGCGGCAGCGGTAGGTAGGTCGACGCTGCCGAAGTTGCACATTGGTACTTTGTTCTGATCGTCTCCGGTGGGCCGGCTCCAGTTGACTCGTACTGTGAGCCTTTTGCTATAAAAATCACATGCAGTAGGTACAGTGCCCCCCCCCCCCGAAAAAACCCGTGAAGACTAGATAAAATGCACTTGCCACGTTAAACAAATACAGACATAGTTACCATAGTGTGGAACCCGTAGAACAGAAAAATGGTTAAAAAAACATTAAATTATAGTAGAATGAAACCCATTGGAAATGGAAGATAATATGACAGACATTAAAGGAAAAATAAATTACGGGCGATCTGAGTTCGGGAGATAGGTAGGGGTGGTTTTTAAGTGTGAAATACGGCGTACATCTTCATTTCCAAAACTACAAGTCATACGGAAAAACGTCAAATAGCAAAAAGGTAGACAATAATAAGATGTACAACTTTAGTTATTCCACTTTTTTCACATAACGTTAAATGTTATGAGAAAAATGCCAAAAACCAGGGTTTCGGTTTTTTATTTTTTATTTTCTTAAAAAAAAAAAAATCGTGAAAATTTGGGAATAATAACTTTTGTATGTTCTAAATACACTGTATTTTTTTTTTTTAATATTAATTTTTGCAACTAATTTTGACCGGATGCCGGACCACAGACCCCCAAAGGCCGTGTGGGAAGCAATCCCCCGCGGAAGAAGACCAAGAGGAAGACCAAGGCGAAGATGGGCGGACCAGTTCCAGGAGGACCTCCTTCGAGTTGGCGTCGAGGCAGCAGATTGGACAGCGGCTGCTGAGGATCGGCAAAGATGGAGGGAAATCGTCAGAGTGGCCAAAAGTCCCCCTGGGCTGATCGCGCCTAATTAAGTAAGTAAGTAAGTAATTTTGACTAAATATGGAAAAAGCACCCTAATTTTCAATCGAAAAATCTCACGTCAAAATGTCGATTTTTTAAAAAAATAGGTAAGCCTTTTGTTCGTTGATATCTTTATTTTCCGATGGTATAAAGAACAATTTACACTACTGTGCAAAATTTTCTTAAAAAATGCAAAAAACCAAATCGAAAAATGATGTCTTTAATAGTTAAAATATAGTCCGGTCAATTTAGTCATCAAAAAATTACGTGACGTGAGATTTTTCGATTGAAATTTAGGGTGCTTTTTCCATAAATAGTCAAAATTAGTTGGAAAAAATTAATATTTTAAATCAAAAAATTACAGTGTATTTAAAACATACAAAAGTTATTATTCCCCAATTTTCACGTTTTTTTTTAAAGAAAATAAAAAATAAAAAACCGAAACCCTGGTTCTTGGCATTTTTCTCATAAAATTTAAGGTTATGTGGAAAAAGTGGAATAACTAAAGTTGTACATCTTCTTATTGTCTACCTTTTTGCTAGTTGACGTTTTTCCGTAGGACTTGTAGTTTTGTCGGAAATGAAGATGTACCATATTTCACCCTTAAAAACCACCCTTACCTGCCTCTCGAACTCAGATCGCCCGCAATTTATTTTTCCTTTAATGTCTGTCATATTATCTTCCATTTCCAATGGGTTTCATTCTACTATAATTTAATGTCTTAAAAAAAATTATCTACCCTGGGCTACCCCCCGAGAAATATTTTACAGGATAGCCTACTAATGAAAATAAATAAATACAGTAATAATTAGTGTAAAGACAAAAAAAAAAACATTTTTTAGCCTGTCTCAGTGACTTCAAACGACCATGAGAGGAACCTTTTAGACAACCAAATTATTGTTTTATTCTTTGCGCTGGCCATGCTTTTTGTTGTGGTGCATAACAATGGCACATACTGTAGCTAACATAAGCGATTGATGACTGATTATTTGCCCAGTGACGCACTGTTCCGTACAGGTACCAAATTGCGAAGTCTAAGCTGTTAATCGCCTACCATGACTAGGCCTGAATTAGTTTCATACATCCACCAAGACCTTTTTAATCTATTGAGTTTAGGACGTGATATTGGGTACTTCGGCTATCTATATGATTATATTCTGATTACACTTCGTTGTTGAGTTTCACAAAATATTTAGGAAATAGGTAACCAGTGTTATCAGTACTGTTATTCTGCTACCTTTAGACCAGCTTTAATAGCCACGTAGGGGACATAACTACCGTACAGTACTTAATTCATCATGGGTTCTAAAATTCCCAGTTGCATTTCCCTTGTATTTTTGATTGTTATAGCTCATCTTTTTCAGGTTGGTACATATTTTTTCTATAATTAAGTTAGCCAATAAATTTGTAGGTAAGTTAACCGGATCAAGTTGTATGAGGTAGCATTATATTGTAGTCTTATTGATCCAATATTTTCTAGCTTAACATACTGTATATAATGAGGCACTACAACAATGACAATGACAAAACTACCTGATTTTGACGATTTCACTTTATGCTTGTCGATTACTTGATTGCATTGTATAATTTAACAGAAATACAGTATATTTATTTATTTACTAGTATTTATAATCACGACATAGACCTGCTAGTATAAACGACGCTTTTTCCGATTTAAATAGCTTTATAGTAGCCTATCAAAATTTATTGCCTTGGGTAGTCTACATACAGTATGTATGTACACAGGCCTATAGACAAGGTACCTAACTCCGATTACTGAAGAACAGTTGAATCCGACAATGTATCTGTGGTCTTATTCTATCCCAAAGTATCTCCATGACGAATACCCGAACTTGGTTAAGACAATTTTACAACTGTTACATTGTGCCAATGGCAATAAGCATTTCTCAGTTTGTCCACTGTCGCTTGTAGCCCGTTCGTGTGTTGACATTGAGGGCGAATACCAGTTTGCCAGCTGTCAAAGTTCATACGGAACAAATACCAATAACGCCCGAAAAACTGATGAGGTCGTTTAGCGCTTAACTCTGTTTTTTCAAAGGTATTTGAAAAGGTTTTTGTCAAAAGATTATTAGCTTTCCTTTAAAAACACCGTATAATAAGTCCTAATCAGCTGGGATTCCAAAAGGGTAAATCGACAACTGACGCTGTCATCAAAGCACTCGAGCACATATTGAACAACAAAGTCAAAAAGCTCATCACAATAGGCGCTTATCTCAGAGAACTCGCAGCCGCATTCGACTGCGTAGCCTACAGCATAAACTACTACTGGAAATCTAGTGTGCTACGGTATACGAGGAGATTTTCATACTCATCAAAAAACAATAAAATTTAACTAATAAAAGTCATATAATTTGCTAGGCCCCCCTAGAAATTTTGGAAATTTAGAAAATAGAGGAATATTAGCGAATTGGGCGAGCGAGGGAAAAGAGGGAAATTTTGAGTTGCCGCTGAGGGAAATGTGAAATATCGCAAGTGGAAACGCTGGAGAAGAAGCAATCAACTAAATCGCAAGCTTCCTATATCTGACCGAAAACAATACGTAGAAATCCAAGAGCAAAGTCCAGAAGCGGAAGATCAGACAGAGGATTGCCAATCAGAAGTAGCTACAAGCAACGTAGGCGTAGGGCAAGGCTCCGTTATGGGACCACTATGCTATCTACTCTATGTCAACTCACTACTTGAAAGTAATGAAAACGAAAGGCTGATGTTCGCGGACGATATACTATACGCTCATCATAACTGGTCCTTCAATAGAAGAAACTGCGATAAAGTGCACTGAAAAGCTGGATGACATAAGACTCGAATTTGCCACACATGGGCTCTTTCTAAACGAAAGAACCGGTACGAGTTTACTCGAACATGCTTTCCAATTTATCAATTAGTAGATAGAGAATATGAGTAATTTCATGGTAAATAATTTTCCAGTGGTTAAATTTCCGATATCTCGGTGGGGGGGGGGGTGTCTACCTGACGTCACTGGAAGTGAGATAAATTCTAGATAGGTCAGACCAACACATTAATTACCACACAGCAATAATGGCAGGGCACGCAATGCATTTGAGCGCGAATTTTCTATCATTTTTTCAAAAAATGATTTGTTGTGCAAAACCAAATTTTTTTGGGAAAGCAACCTGTCCCGTTATTCAATTTAACACCTAAAACATGCCTGAAGGTAGAAATAATCAATAGAAACGTTTCGCAGAAGTAATATTTTTTAGTCATTTTTCATTAAAATTTAGTTATTTTTATTTTTTTGCCCCCAGAAGCAAACCATCAAGGGGCAAGCGACCCGCATTTTGTCAACATTAATAACGACCACAATATATGTGAATTTAAAAGAAATCGTTGGAGCCGTTTTTGAGAAATAAATTTTTTAGACGTTTTTTTGGAGTTTTTTGAGAATAAACCCCCCCCCCCCAAATTGAATTGGCCCAAAATAAAAAAATAAAATGGTCCCGAGGTATGATTTTTTTAAACCTACATGCCAAATTTCATCAAAATCGACCGAGTAGTTTGCCCGGAAATCGATGAACAGACAGAACTACAGACACACAGACAGACAGACAGAGCGACAGAAAGACAGACATTTCGTAAAAACCACTTTTTTGGGTTCCTGGGACCTCAAAACGTGTAAATCCGTTTAAATCTCGGAGTAGAAAATTTGGACCATCACAAAGCTTTCCTTATACTACGTATAAATTGGAAAGCAACAAAAAAGTAATTAACCGTGTTCTCTATTTACCAAACTGAGCTTGACCTATACCCACGCATAGCAGGACCACCAGTAACTGCAACCGACACCGTCAGATTCTTAGGAATGCAAGTTGACAAGGACTTAAACTGGAATAAACACGTGGCTGAGCTATAAAAAAAACTAAATAGTGGCCTCTTTTCAGGCGCCTTAGCTCTGTGTGTCCTCCGGAGGTAACTCTCCAGGCCTACCACTCACTTGCAATGAGCCATATTAACTACGGCATATTGGCCTGGGGCTGTACTCAGGCTCCAAAAGAGGGGAGTGCGATAAATGCTATAACTGCGACCCCGTGACAGTTGTCGCTCTCACTTCAAATCATTAAAAATCATGACAGCCCCAAGTCTGTACATATTTAGATGAATTTTACATATCTTAAAGCCTGAGGTGTGGGGGACATTTAAACAAAACGGGGACACTCACATCTACAACACGAGGCAACGGGGAGACCTTTAAAGGCCAGCGCCACGCACAGCCAAGTGTGAGCGACTGGATCCTATACTACAAGGTTTCGCCTACTTAAGAAAACTCCCAATTGAACTGAGAGCGGCGAGAAATGCTTCTATCTTCCCTAAATTGCTAAGAAACCATCTCTTAGAGGAAGCTTTCTACACTGTCACTAAGGCACTAGCACAATCACAATTTTGATTTTGACGATTTTATCTTATACTTTACTTGTATTGTATAATTTAACTGAAATATATATTGTATTGTATTGTCGTTGGCAGGGTAAGGTATAAGATATAGTCGGCTAGATTTCCAGTTCCAAAAATGTCGCCCACGGGCAACATAAGAACGAGTTAATTTGCCAGAGGCGCAAAGTTTTAGAATGATGGCAGGGGCGAAAATTAGTAGACCTTATAACGTCATCAGGCAGGATAAGGAAAAATTGAAAATATAAGAGCAAAATAGTAGGGTTTTACGCATTTTAATAGTAGTAAAGCATAGCTGTAGATTATACAAAGCTAACAAAGGAATGCTTATATTAATATTGCTAATATTGGGTCTCCATGAACCACGTCTTACAATGCTCGAGGCGGCAAGATCGACCGTGCCCCCGCCAAATTTACGCCCATGTACCGTAATTTGCTACAGCATATTGTGGTATTGTATGGAGTAACGTGTGGTGTGAGTGTTTACTGTGTTTACTGTTAAGAGTGTATGAACTGTAAAATGTAGGTTAGAGAGGAAGGGATATGTAGAAATACCTTGCACGGTACGGGGGATTAGTAATAGAACTGTCGAAGAGTGAACAATACAGACATAAGTACAGTATTTGAAGATATGTGAATTAATTATGTATTACGCGGACCTTCAATATGCAGTGAGTACCCTTCCGATAAGTTAGTAATGGAATATTCTTTGTGATTTATAGTGCGAAGGATTGCCAGTTGAAGATAAATGCAAAGAAAGTAATGTATATTGCATGTACGTTCCCAAGGACTGTGCCGCGGGTACAAGCAAATGTGAAGGGTTCGCCTACGTGGATTACACAGTAAACAATCAAGTGACATTTGCATTAAAAACGATTATTGACCCGACAAAGAAATGTGCTGTCCTAACCTTTTCACAACACAATGCTATAACGGTAGGTACAGTATTACCAAATTTCGGTACATATTATTTTTCTAAACTATCATAAATTTAAGGGCAAATGGACCCCGAATTTTTCGTTTTTTTTAAATCAATTTTCTCATGAACTTTCAATTGAAGTCATAAATGAGATATCATAGAGTCGAAGAAAAAATGTTCTTCTTCATTTTGATACATAGTATGTGACACAGTTTTGGAACTACTTCGGTATGACATATCCACAGGACCACAGTGACCGTTATTTTTTACAAATTCAAGTGCAATAACTGTGGCCGATCGGTGTCAGTGACGGCTACACATAGGGTTACCAGGGGTCCGGTTTTTCGTAACTCTGTCCGGTGAAAAAATAAATGCTTGAACGGACAACGCTTTGTCCGTTTTTTTCGCTCGAGTGTGCAAAAATTTTTTTTCCGGAGGATAGAACGAAATAATTTTAAAAATCTGATACTAGCTACTATGATAGAAAGTAGGTACCCCAAAATTCACTAACTTTAAGACTAGATAAAATGACATTTTTGTTAGAAAAATTTACACTAGATAAAATGGCCCATTGACTCCTTGTCCGGTTTTTAGGCTATGTTTTGTAAATCTGGCAACTATAGTTACATAATGTACATCAAAGCGTAAAGGAAAATGTTTTCTACTTTATAACACCTCATTATTATGGCTCTACGAACAATATTTCATGAGTAATTTGACTTTGGGCAAAGAATGCAAAGTGGGGGGTTCCTTTTGTCCTTATAAGGGGGACCAACCATTGTGTTGCTTATTAGAGCAAACCGGACACCATGGCATGTTTTTTACAAAGGATATCACAGCAACTATCCATAAGCATATATGTAGAGCACAAAATTTCGTATCACTCAGAAGAAATACTTCTCTACATTTTGATATATGGCCATCAAAAACACCGATTGGCCACAATTGACAGTTTTCGAACTCTTTCCTCCGCACTCACTCACCAACATTTTTGTTGCACAAATCAAGGTCACTAGGTACTTTTCGCCAAAAAATGGATCCTTAGGAATTAATAATAAAACATATTAGAGGAACGTTTCTACTAAGGGATATGATACCTTTGACAGGTGCACGATCGATAATAAATGAGATATTTGATTCATGCACGAGTTAAGCTTTTCCCCCTCCGAATCATCTAAAGGTATAATCGGTTGTTGTCGCGATACATGCCACTCGGCAACTGCCTGCTTTTGAAAAGAAAGTAAAATTTTTTCGTGTGTCTTTCAGACGAATGACGTTGGTATAGTGAGGGCAGGAGGTACAAAAGAAGGCGCTAAGGTGATTGGCAAATTTGACACTTCTGCTAAGACGCCAACATTCACTCTGGAACCTACTGATGTAAGTTTTTACGTTTTTCTACTGACTAGAACAGTTAAATTTATTATATACATAAGAATAGCTAAGACCCTCTATGACAGATTCAATTGAGAATGTTCCCATCGAATATTATTATTACATTATATTAATATGCGTTAGGATAGGAATACCAGCATCGATAACCTCAACTCCAATAGCAAGCATGTGGCTATGATAGAAAACAGAATAAGTGAGTGTACGAGTGGGAATTATTATTTTTGTTCCCCTGCCATCGCTGTGCACAGTGCAGTTTTAAACAGGTGGATGAATTCACCATTGTATGACCGTTGGCTTATGTTCTTCACTGAAAGAGGTTCAACCCCCCCCCCCCCATTTTAAATCAAATCAAAACAAATCAAATATATTTATTTACCGTTTTTTGTACAATTACTTAGTAATGTGGTTCAGAGGGGTTTCTCTTCACATTCACATATCAGACAGAGGGCTCCTCTCCATTATGGGTCAATTTTACCTTTAAAATCTCACAAGATTCCTTTATAACAGATATGTTGTTATTTAAAAAGCGAGTTACACTGCATGGCACTGTATGTGAACCTTCAGTGGGTCATAAAAAGGTTCCTTATTTTTCGGAGTCTTTAATAATCTAGTTCTGCTCCACCAGTTTTGTGAAAATATATTAATTTCGGTATTAAGATGGTATACCACGATTATTTTATTGGTATTAGATAGGCCTGCGTGTCCTAAAATTGTATTGTAATAGGCTACATTAAAAAATTATAGATCATAGGGATTATAATTTAATTTCTTTCAAAACTTTTGTTCACAGAAAAACGCAGTTAGTATAGTCGATGAAACGGATGACACCATTATATTTCAGTTAAAAGCAGACGTAAAAGGGGATTCTGATACCATTTCTCTTGATAACACATACTACCTATCACTTTCTAGCGGAGACTACACTGCAGGAGATCCTACAGCAGGTGAGTAGACAACGCACCCTTAATTCCTTAACTGACCTGAGGCTACTCTAAAGATGCTTATTCTCACCCCTTAGGTCCATTGCCCTTTAATGGGAATGATACATCCCCATTTTAAGAGTATATGCCTATGCTTAGCTTGTGTAACTCCTTAACTGTCCTGAGGCTACTCTAAAGATGCTTATTCTCACCCCTTAGGTCCATTACCCTTTAATGGGAATGATACATCCCCATTTTAAGAGTATATGCCTATGCTTAGCTTGTGTAACTCTTTAACTGTCTTATAATAATAATAATAATAAGGACTTTCAATTGTTTCTATTACTAAGCCAACCTAGCGGAGTTAGGGCTATAAAGCCCTCTCTTGGACTCAACTAGGAAGGCCCGGGACCGCCTGCTATACATGCCCTCCGAAGCATGGCCAGAAAATGTAGGAAGTGTAGGACTCGAACCAACAACCTTTCGGGTGAAAGCCAGAGTCCGTACCACTACTCTACATGTCCTGACAGTGTAATGGTAATGTAATGGTTAAATCAATTTTAGCTACTCCAGAGACGTGCAGCAATGACATCGTCGGAGCCGGCATTACGGAACAGAGACCATTCATCATCAACTCTGCAGGCCGAACAACAGTAGCAGGACTATCAATTGTCATCGCACTATTGTCAATTTACCTCAGATAAGAGGTTACATTTAGTACTCAAGTATCCATTACTAACTTACTAATTTGACTCATAGATTCCTGTAGGCTAGGGGCGGAGCTGAGACGTGAAGCTCATGAGATTGGGCGTCACTATACTCCCCCAATTATTCTTAATAGATTAAAAAATATTCTAAACTTAACAAAAATATTTTTCAATAATCCCAATGCATCGTTAGTAATAATAATAATAATTACAAACAATGTCAAGTAAGTCGTAGCGGGTGGACATTCGAACTGACCCTTCTAATATTAGAGTTGCAAGTACGCAGTGAATAATATAAAGGTCCACAACCAAAGTCTTCTTCAATGGTAAGTTCATAATCGTCAATGACAGTGCAGCATGTCAAAAACGAGGCCAGTTAAAAGTTTACTATAATACTAATTATTTTATTAAATATATATTAAAAAATGTGTTAGTCAACATAAAGCCTCAATTTTTTACTCGACCCCTCACCAGACTAAAAACATGATTGTATGAAGTACCGTATAGGCTTTGACATTAATGTCCTACGAGTATGTAATGGTAGATTTATTATAAATGAGTGCAAAGCTTTTGTAGTCACTAACTCAGCTCAAGCCCCGTAGCGCACTAAAATTAATAGGTTCCCACTGCGGCATTTGAATTTCAATCAAAATGGGCACTGTTGTGTCGGTAGAAAAGGGAAAACGGTGAAATGGGAAAATAGAGAAATAATTCAGCGTGAAGGTGATACCTCCGCGAACCATAGAAATAGAAAAAGTACACGCAACTTACCCCCAAAGTTTCTTTGCCCAACGTAGGGGTCTAGGTCTAGGTAGGTAAAGTTGAAATGTTAGGGAAACAGGTTTCCTTATGGCAACATTTTTCTAATAGAAAAACTGTAGTTCTATTATTCCAACTTACCTCAGTTTCCTACTTTCCCTTAGGGTAAACCCGCATAACCAAGTGAGTACTGAGTACCCCTTATGTGATCGACGCACGAGTATTATATTACGATATATTATCACGTATAATGTGTTATCGGAGATTCAGCACATATAATTACATACTACTACAATGTTCGTGGCTGTAACTTTCCTTGGAAAAACTCATCATTCTCATTTAGTTTTCTTTCGTTGGGGGTTCTTAGGGGGGTTATTATGTATCGTAAGTATATGCGAGGTAATTATTTTTAGGTAAATCCTATAATTGGCATTACAGTGCGAAAGCATAACGTAGGTAGGTAGTTTAAATTTTTTGGAATATAGACTAGTTCCAATGCCTAATTTTTTATCTTGAAGAATATTATTACGTGAACACGATCCTATTTAAGCCTGTTGCACATCAGTATCAGCCCACAATCGTATTTCCACTCTAGTCGCATTGTTTTGTCGGTACTCAACAATTGATACGGGATTTGTAGTCAACAAAACCGTATCAAGGGCATTATTATCAGGTGTTGCTATCAAATGTTCATTATTATTATCATCAAAGCTTAGTACACAGATCTTAAGCAGATATTGCTATTATCCATAGACGGCAGAGCACCCACCGTGCTGATAAACCAACAATATGGCTACAGTTGCTTTAATTTTATGTATTTTCTTGAGTGGGAGCTATATAGTTCAGGTAAGTTTGAAGTAATTTTTGACCTGTTTATCCTATGTTTAGTTACTAGTAGTATTTAGTGTTCTATTATACCAGCTGGCCGCCATACCAAGTTGAATCCAGCGGACCAGAGCAGGTTCTAAGATGCAGATAACTTGGTCGTGTGCACAGTGCCTGTATAGGGCAACATGGTAGGACTTGTCCTGGACAACTCCGAACTAATCGTGTGAGTCGTGTGACTTCACTGTGTTTCCCAAATGGTTCGGAATCCACTATAATCAGGAGGTCCACTGTCCTATGGGTCCACACCGTGGCCTGGGACTGTGTCCAACCAGTCTACTACTAGTGTTCTATTAGATTATCATTCTAGTCAGTATTTACCATGACTCCAGCATAAACCCAGATCAATAAGTGCATCATATCGTAGCGTTAGTGTATGCAGCCCGACTATTGAAGTCAAGCTGAAAAGCATGACCTTGACGATGGACAGTAAAATTCAGCAAGGACGATGTGGATGTTCCGTTTTAGCAAGGTAAAGCAAGCCACTAACGTTCCTGTGTACAATCCTTCGTCACTCATAGAACGCGCTCACTTTAAACAATTTGCATTAATAGAAGGACTCCTTTCACTCCTTGCATGAAAGTAAGCGGAGATTTTTCATGAAGCATCACTTACTCATATCAATGTATCGGAGCGTTTGCAGGAGTTGGCCACTTCAAAATCTAGGTCGAATTTGAAGTTAAGAGAGGCTGAAACTAGCGAGCCCCTAAACCAGAATTGACAATGATAAAAATTAATAAAAGCTGAGCAAGCAAAATATACCCACACAATAAATAGTCATTTCACTCTATGTCAGAATCCGACAATAGCCATGATAATAACAAGCGGGGGAGCCCAGTCTTACCAAATTGATCAGGACTATACTGCTGTTCATAAGCTTACGGCTAAACATTTAAAGCTCTTACTATAACTCAAAACTGTGGTTCGTGGAGGATGCAGGTCTATAGAACTATGATCGGCTGATAACATAAACCCTGGCACTGGTTGTAACTACAAGCCATTAAAAGGATAAAACGTCACAGCATGCAGTGCAGAGTAGTGGTAAGGAATCTGACTTTCACCCGAAAAGTTGTTGGTTCGAGTCCCACCCTTTTCCCACTATATTTTCGGGCCATGCCTTCCTAGTTGAGAGAGAATAAGAGAGAGCTTTATAACCCTAACTCCGCTTGGTTGGCTAAGTAATAGAGCAAAAAGTCATTATTTACTAGCTAATGGGTAAAGGGTATTAAACGAATATAATGGGTGCGCGACATCTTTGGGCTCACACTTCAAACTGAGCACGACTGCACTGGTTAATGCCTAAACATCGACAGTTACAATGAAACTACAATAGATGCTATTTTATTTTTATATAAATAAATTATAAATAGTTTTTATAGGGCCAAAACATCACACAATTCACTCAACTGGTGGACAAATGCAAGGAGAACTCTAGGTCTTGCGTAAGCCTACCTCTAGCATGTCTTGTTAACGAGGACGCGGGGGCCTGCGAGGCTGTCGCCCACTTTGAAGTAAAAAATGACACCATTTCCACATTTGCTTTAGCCGTCAACCGGACCGAAGGATATATTGCCCTTGGATTTTCTGATGATGCAGATATGGTAAGTCCAGTATGACTACGATTATGAGAAAGCTTACGATATAAATGAAAATATTATTCATATGCAGTCTCCATAACCCTATAGCTTTCAGCACCTGTTTTAGGGAGATTCATCTACCTATTGAGACGGCGACCAATGTTCGACTTCCGGAAACTTCCTTCACAATTTTTCATTTCATCACTCCCTGAGTCTAAAACCACCACCCGTTCAAAATGTTACATATACTGTATATACCTATATATATATATATACCGTACAGACGTACAGTATACTGTATATGTATGTATGTATGTACTGTAAATAGATTTTAGAAAACAGTTTTAACTTTCGTAAATATTATAATTTAAATCTGACCGACAACCATATTATTGTCTATACGATAGTGGTAATCATCACTTTTTACGACAAATCAACGATTTGAAGATAGCGTCTAGTCAAAGTGAAAATAACGTGATACTTAAGTAAAAGACTAAAAGCTCATAGTCGTTACTGTGGTTGGAAATATGGAACACAAGAGTGCTTTGTGTGTTGTTGCTGTAGTCGGGAAAAGAATGAAGAGCCGAAAGGGGTTTTTGCCCTACGTCAGCTTTGCATCGCATTATGCTTACGCTGGTATGACATCATAATAAACGGAAATAGGAATGAATGGCCATGCCAAACTATCGAACCTCATGAATGCTTATGAGGACGAAGCCAAAGAAAAACAAAGGTATAGATTCAATCGTACGGCTGATTAATTTTTCGTAAAAATCTAATTTTCATTGCAGGGATGGGAAGTTGCTGTTGATTGCATCAATGGGACGATTGCGCCAGCCTATAACACAAACACCACGAATTTCTTGTCTGACCCAGAATCGGTAAGATTCAAAAGGAATCTAGCATTCCTATTCATAGATATTTAATGAACCTAATCTTACTTAAACTGTCATCTATAGCAATATTTAGAACCTACATACGAAAATCCTTGCGCCCAACCAATAGAAACATCGGGGGTTTGACGTCATTTCTCTAAGGATTTGACAGATGTACGACAGAAATAAATTGATTTTGATTTGGTATGGCAAAAATATAGAGCTAGCCTATATTGCTGCCAGCAGCCTCCGTTACGGATGATATTGTGTAATACAATACTTACTCGCAGTTAGCATTATTTCAGCATGAATGTTTTCAATTTCAAATACCTTCAATTTCTTGCAGATTAATGGGTTGATTGATATTACTAACTCGACAGAAGATAGTCTCTTTTGTGAATTCGACATAGATACGAAAATAGAGGTCGAAACCTACTCTGTTGATTACAATGGATCTTATTACTTGGTGCTGGCATACGGTGACCTCGACGGTAAGGTTTTGTACGGTAACCTCTAATGCACTAGCTTCAATAGTTCTCACCGATCAAAAAATGCGTGTTTAACGGGGTTGGAACCCACGTAGAAGGCAACTGCACGATATCAACGATCAGATTTACTTGAGAGCGAATTGGAGTACCCCCACTACGCGTTTTTTGTACAAAGTCAATTTTCACAGGAAATATCGATCGCATAGCCGTAAAAAATATCCATTAAATTAGCAGAAATTATCTGCATTTCGATACATAACATGTGACCTTCACTAACACCTATTGGTCACAGTTCTTGAACTCCTTTCTCGGGACTGGCACACCAATTGTTTTTTGTACAAATGAAACTCAATAATTGTCGCCAATCTGTATTAAAAAGAGGTACTTATCGTAATCAAAATGCTCACGGAAAATTCGTCTGTGCTCATATTTTGGACAGCTCTGCAATTGATATTTAATGAGATATTTGATTTTCACACTTATGAGGCTGTCCCCCTACAATTGTCTCTTAAGACCATGCCTTGACATGAGTATCCTGATCCGAAACAATGGCTTCCTGTATGTTATGACAAATAATCATTAATGCAGTTGTCAAAAGTGCCCTCACATAATCACTTGTCAGATGAAAGATATGAGAGCAATAGTAATATAGAAAAATATTACAGTTTCAACTTTAACAACGACATTGCTATTTTTTCTTCAAGCTGATTCGAAGCCGACGCAGACAACCAAAGTCGTGATATCAGAGCATGCCTTCACACTGAATGTTAATTCGGGAGTCGCCATATCTCTAAGTGGACTCCTTATGGTTCTTGCATTGATAGTCAACTTCGTTTAACCAAAGCTACGCAAGACTTTCAACGGGAATGAATAAAACATAAAAACAGCATCAGGTCAGCACATAATTCAACATGTAGTTAGCCTATCACTTGCGACTTTTAATGGAATGGAAAGCACGACGATGAGGGTTGCCCTTTCTTACATTGTAAGAATGTAAATACATTAATTTATTTTGAAGTCAAATTCAGTACAAGTTTATTATTTTGAAGGCAAATACATTATTTTAATATTATTTGTTGAAATGTATAAAAACCTACTATTTCGCGTCTACGTTTTCAAGGATTTTCTACTGCTGGATAGTTTGACGCAATTTGGACGCTATTTTATCTTTTTTATGTCTGAAATTAGTAGTATTTTTTCCTGCAAACATTGATGAAATCCATCGGATTTACTTTTCAGCTATCTTCCCCATTGATTGGATATAAGTGGTAAGATGATCAACACTTATTTTACTTTCTCCCTACCGACAACTACAAAGTTAAAAAAAACGTAAATGCAACAATAAATAGTATTATCAAAAGATTATAGGGAGGGGAGACCGGGGTAAAATGGCTAACGGGGTTAGATGAATAAGCAAAATTTCCGTTAAACTTAAAAGTCGAACGAACTGGCGGTAGTTTTAAAAGTGACATAAAAGAACTCCAAAACTGACCGGATATCGCGGCACCAGAATTTCGTGGTTGTTTTGACGCTGTATTGCAAAATAATGACGTTTTTGACGTCACGCTTATTATAACTTGATTCACTTTGGTGATTTTTTACAAATTTATTTTTTCTAACTATTTTCTAGATTCTTGTCAGTTGTATTAAAAGTCGTTAAAATTCATAATACGGAATGATTTTGAAAAAAAAAAAATGCAGATATGTCTTACATAACTTCATTTCTGCACCGAAAGCATGGTGGGGTAAGATGGATAATTGTTGGGTTCTGCGGATGACAATCTAAACCTTCTAAATTATACTTCCAGTTGCGCAAAATATGTTCTCGACGCTAGGCAAGACCCCTAGGAACGTTGTTAAGTTGTCAAGTTATTGAAAAGCTAGTTTCACTTCAAGTTTTAGGAGTCCCACCATACGCTATCCATCTTACCCCGGTCTCCCACCTAATCTGCAATTTCTAGGAGAGAAAAAAAATGGCGTTTGGAAACAAATTGTTAGGTATCTCTGAAGTGGGTATTACCAGCAAGAATTTTATTCTACGAGTAGCTATTGCATTTAGTCATTGTTCTGAATAAAATAGTCAAATTTAATATGAATATAAATTATATAATTGTGGTAAATAAAACAGTTTTGGAGCAAATTAATTATTTTGCATGCAACATGTCATGTAGACGTAGAGGAAATAGGGAAAAGATGCCTGCGAAAAACGAACAAGTTTAATTCATACAATATTTGTTTAAGAAGCAACTTGCTTTATAGCCTCTACATTAGTCTAATGCTTAAGGAATTTTAAGATAATATTGTCAGAAAGATGGCATGCAAATATACTAACGTATTTATATACTGTGAATCGTATACTGTACGTCTTACTACTTAATTTAAATTAATACTCTCAGGTCAGTTGAAGACTTAAGGGACTTTATTTGGATGGAGCTTTGGGACGCAACTGTGTAAAATAAAATTTGAAGTCTAATTTTGTTTGGTAGTGTTCAAATAATATTTAATTTTGTACATTTTGAGTACAATACGATAATAATCTATTGAACTAAACGAATAACTTAGAAAATATTATGTGGGGTAAGTAATAAACAACATTTTCAGATTTTATGGATAAAATATCCAGTACAAATAATTAAAAGAAGTGTTTGCATCAAAAGTAAAAGGTAAGAGGTAAAAGTAATAGCTGCCATTTGTTTCATTATCTACAGTAAATACACAATTTACGTCGGAAGCGTTTGTTCCCCATTTAGTTATGAATTCCGCTGGATTTATCAAAATTCAACTGTTCTGAGCATCTTTATCTACAACTAAACTTAGCGTAACAACGCTTTCGTTATTTGTAGTGCAAGTAATGTCCGAAATTCCGTAAGGGAAAGAAAGCTGCTGCTTCGGTCGCATCACCTCGTCAATTTAAGGGCCATTTTATGGCAAGCGGGTGCGGGAGTGGGTCAAACATAGGATAAGCTTGTAATTCCGTGTTTACATTGGGCAAAGCGCTTCCTTCTTATAAGCCTCGTCAAACTTAAATCTTAAATTGAGACTACGTTCTATGTAAACAGACAAACTGCAAGTCTTTCTTATGCTTGACCCGCTCCCGCACCAGCATGCTATATGCCAAAGGCAGAAATTTTCACCATTTCTAGAAAACAACGCGGCAAGCTAATCATTTATCATGACGTATCGTATTAATCCCGCAGTCTTGACAAAATAGAAAATAGTCTCTTGAAAAATTCAAGCGACATAAATAATTATCAAGCTACAATACTATTAATCGAAAAGAAGCCATAAAGTTTATCTATTCGAAAAGGCAGAAGGAAGCCTTACTTTTTGAATAGTATTGATCAATATTAAAACAGGTTAATAACACTGAGAAAACATGTGTTTCCTAACAATTTTTTATGCGGCTATTTTAATTTTTATGCAGTACCGGTGGAATTTTTTTTTTAATTTTGGGAAAATAATTCGTCCGCCATATTCTATCTATAAAAGTTAGAAATATTTGCCTTAAGTTAATTTTATAAATAAGCCTGTTCATAAGCTACGTAATTGCTTCAAATGAAGCTACAAGCCGCCAACAAATGAGGCGTATTAGAAAAATCTATCAAAAGCATATTATTAATGCTTAGTCACACAAAATGACACGAAACCGTTCTGAAGGCTAAATTTATGTAGAGCATCTCCATAAACTGTCCAATGTATTGAATATCATGTCATTCGCCATCGACACATTAAATTATATGAATAATAATAATAAAATAAATAATATGAGAAACCAAATGCAATAAAAAATGAGAAAAAAAGAATGAAAAACGTGGTTACGTTCATTCATTTCAGCCCTTTCATTTAGTCCTATTAATTGTTTAAAACATTTTCATTTGTCAGTCCAGTGAACACACAGATAATTAGTAAAGTAGCTTTCGCATTAAGAGATACCGAATATTACCTGCAGATATATTATAAAACTATTTCTGTTAAGTTGTATTACGAATTACCGTATTTCATTCTGTGTGACTAAGCTGCCTCGTAGGATTGCAATATTCCTACCAAAGTAATTCTAAAACCAATAAATACTAACCCATCTTAAGTTCCGTCAGGGTTATGCAAAATAGCAAAGCCACATGGCATAGTCAGGACGGAGCTGTATATGTTAAATGTAATAATTCTGTCTGAATACTATTTAAATAAGATGAGGACTTAGCTGTTGCCAGGTATGTTTTCAGAGGTTTCTATTTATGAAAATACTGCGGTAGTCCTTACAATTTCATTGCCGATGAGCCCTCTACAGATGAGACTAAACTCTCGAACGTGTTCCTGCAGCTTTCGCTTATTTGAACATTCTCTGCAATCAAATTACATTTTTAGTATTTAGACGTGTATATTAGTTTTTGAAATGAAACACTTTATGGCAACGCTTCAAAATTGTGATCGGCAACCTCTGTTGTAATGAAATCCAGCGCATCAGATTGTCGGGAGTCAACATAGTGTTGCGATTGGCCACTAGGTGTCTCCAGTTGTCGGGAGACTTGTCTTGCCTTCGGGTATCGGTGAAGAATAAGTTTCCAGAGTTGTTTACAATATGTTTTCTTCATTAAAAAATACAGATACTGTTAAAAAAGGAAAAGGATACCTATTTTGCATGCATGGATTTAGAGAAAACATTTGATAAATACATAATAAATGATGTCCTGTATATATCCTGTCCAACGAAAGTTAGATAATCCATGAAGGAAAGGTACCGTGGATCATAATGGAGATGATATCAGTCAGTCTGGTTGAAATAATTACTTTTCACTAATTAGGTACACCTAATCGAACTATTATTTTTAAATCAAATTTTGTGGAATGATTTATGATGGTTAACCTTATTCTGTAAAATATTTCACCTGGACCGACAAAATTCGTGGGCTCCATAATACATGCACACATTTTTAAAGACTTAAATTTTTTAAATTTATTAGGTACCGGGTTTACAGCTGTCAAAACAACTATTTCTGAAAATATTTTAACTTCCACCATCTTGGATTTTAGAACTCGAATTTTGAAAATCTAAAAACACCACTGGATTGAGCACCCCTGATATTTACAGTGAAAGTGTTTTAGTTCGCACTATCACTCACAGTTTGGCCATAAAAAAAAGAATTCACAAAAATCCACGTAACGCCCTGTAACCGTCAGACCGTTCACAGTAGACCATGGGTTGATTGGTCAAATCATCTCCATAAAATCCTCGCTACCTCCCCTTAACGGGTTATCTAGAGTTCGCAGGACACACCATATAATGTGCTTCCTTCTTAGTTTTTAATACCTTAAAACTACTTTGATGAAATTATCTCGTTGTTGCGGTGACGTCTGCGGACACTGGACATCTGTGACCGCCTGGTGCAGCCATCTGGCGTGATTATCACAGTATTTCTTGTTCAATGCTAAAAGAATGTCAGCTAAAGGTTCAATGTTACTCCTTGAAGCTTCACCCCCTGCAAATAGATTTGAGGAGTAATAACAGAGCTTCTCCCCCAGCGTTTAGGGCAAGGGGTAAGTGATCTGATGATAGGGAGATCAAAACAATGGATTAATTGCACGATCTACTAATTATTGTAAGATTAAGTCAAATATTGCAGTTGCACTAACAACTGTACGTTGGATCTTAGATATTTCCTATTGAATAGTTTAATTTGGTCCTGATTTCACATGAAACCTCAAATTTCATGAGTAAAGTCAGCAAATAATAAATTCCCTGTAGTATGCGATAGAAGCACTACAACTTCTTTACTTCAACGGAAGTTTTTTTGCATGAATGTACGCACCTACGAGTGCTATGACTTTATGGACTAGCTGTTCCCCGCAGACATTGACGACATTACTAAGTTGAGGCAGCTCTCGGCTTTGGGTTATGAAATTGACTAGGAAGAAGGTAGCGGCCTTCACTGCTGGCAATTCTGGCATTCCCAGAGAAATCGTCGCTAAAACCAGAATAAAAGAATTAGAGTAGTTTGGGTGCCAGATTTAAGCATTATAACATGGGCTTTGATGCCACTGACTGGGGACACACACTTTTTCGGCACGTAACTCCGGCCGTGAAGCCTTTGTAATTATATTTGTATAATTTCTTATTTTTGAAGTGCAACTACTATGTAGGATTTCTTCCTCCACGAAAAAGCGTTACGGCCCCGTGGAGGTTGCATCTGCCCTGTTGGTATATGCGCGTATGTATTTTTAAATATATATTTTTATTGTTTTAAATTTCTTTATAAATATATTTTTTTAGTTCATTAACAATCTGCCCGTAAAACTTTGTTTGGTCTCCGGATTGAATTCAGTTTTTTTGTTTGATCAAATTAAACATGATTAAAAAAAAATGCATTCATTAAAATGTATCTAGCCCGATCAAATCATAATTGCAGTAAACCTGCAAAAAAAAAATCGAAATGCTGAGACACATATAGTAGAAGCGAAACTTCAACAGACAATTGTATCTTGAAGTTTTAGGGGCAGATTAATGTAATAGTCCAATTGGAAAATTGTCTGTAAGACTTCAATTAAAATTTTATTGCAATTCGCTTTTCGACTGAAGTTGTCCATTGAAGTTTCACTTCTACCATGAGTCCCAGCGCACATTAATGATTTCTTATTAAGTACATTCATTGCTTTCCAATTTATACGTAGTATAAGGAAAGCTTTGTGATGGTCGAAATTTCCGATTCCGAGATTTCAACGGAATCACACGTTTTGAGGTCCCAGGAACCCAAAAAAGTGATTTTTACGAAATGTCTGTCTGTCTGTATGTCTGTTCATCTATTTCCGGGGAAACTACTCGGCCGATTTTGATGAAATTTTGCATGTAGATTCAGAAAAATCATGCCTCGAGACCATTTTTATTTATTTTGGACTAACTCAATTTGGTGGGGTTTTATTCTCAAAAAATTCCAAAAAAACGTCTAAAAAACTTATTTCTCAAAAACGGCTCCAACGATTTCTTTTAAATTCACATATATTGTAGTCGTTATTAATGTTGACAAAATGCAGGGGGTCGCTTGCCCCTTGATAGTTTGCTTCTGGGGGTAAAAAATAAAAACAACTAATTTTTAATGAAAAATGACTAATAAATAATTTTTCTGCGAAACCTTTCTATCGATGATTTCTACCTTCAGGCATGTTTTAGGTGTTAAATTGAGTAACGAAACCGGACAGGTTGTTTTCCCAGAAAACTATTTGGTTTGTGCAAAAAAAATTTTTTTGTTTGAAAAAATGAAAATTCACGCTCAAATGCATTGCGTGCCCTGCCATTATTGCTGTGTGGTAATGTCTGACCTATCTAGAATTTACTTCACCTCCAGTGACGTCAGGTGGACAACCCCCCCCCCCCCCCCCCCCATCGAGATGTCCGAAATTTAACCATAAGAATATTATTTACCATGAAAGCACTCATTTTCTCTATCTACTAATTGATGAATTGGAAAGCATGTTCGTGTAAACTCGGACCGGTTCTTTTATTTGCAGTACCCAGTGAAAACATATAGGTAAATTATGAAAAAAAACAGATATATTGATGAAATATGTAAATCGTGCATGCTTACCACATTGAAAAAGTGGAACACAGTCAGAACTGGATCCAAATGTTAAAATTCGTGGTATCTTTTTTACAATCTGGCTGAGAAGTGTAAAAAATTCCTGAAGGAGATCTGTACAATCGGAGAGATTAGCAGCCGACGCGGACACCTTGTTGAGTGTGACGGTGCATAGCTCGCTCATCAGGCTCTGCATAGCCACGAGACATTTGTCCTCTTTCCCAAATAAAATGCACAACTGTAACAAAAAAAAAAGAAAAAAAAAGATCAGTTCAATAATAAATAATTCAAATCAATAATAATACCATTGACCCGGGCCATTTAGTAGTATTATAAATGGCCCAGTCTGTTAGTCCAGTATGTTGCAATGTAGGAGTATAAACAGCATTTTTTTATGAAAAATACTGAAATTACACCAGCAAACATGTAGCTGACTTATTAATGTACAGTAGAGCCAAGGTGAAAATATACTTGTACATACCTGTCGGGCGAGGTCTAAAGCTCCGGGCTCTGGACAAAATCTGTATGAAGTTACTATCAGTTCTAGAATATCACCAACGGCTGGCTCTGAGTCGTCCAATAGATTGACTACGGCGTGCTTCAAAACAGTATATAACGCCTGAAACAAATGATAAAGGAATCTAATTTAACAAGTGATACATTCTTTGTAAAAATGGGACACGCTTGTATATAATTGATTTGTTTTTTGCTCCTCTATTTTCAATCAACATAACATTCATCACAGGACATGTAGAGTAGTGGTATAGCCTCCGACTTTCACCCGAACGGTTGTTGGTTCGAGTCCCACACTTTCAACATTTTCTGGCCATGCTTCGGAGGGCATGTAAAGCAGACGGTCCCGGGTTTTCTAGTTGAGTGTAAGAGAGGGCTTGTAGCCCTAACTCCACTAGGTTGGCTTAGTAATAGAACGAAAAAAGGCAATTAATTAATTAATTAATTCACACAAAAAGTCCCACAGTAGAAGATCTTACGAAACTTAAAGCGTTTGGAACGCAATGCCAATGTCAACGAACCAGACTGAACGAACTAAATTAGTCATAAGAGTAAATTTAAAGATGATGGGTGCAAGATCCCCAGCATATTGTTGTGGTGGTTCCGTCAAAAAATGCGAAAGGCCGTTAAGATAATGGGTGCAAGATCCCCAGCATATTGTTGTGGTGGTTCCGTCAAAAAATGCGAAAGGCCGTTAAGATAATGGGTGCAAGATCCCCAGCATATTGTTGTGGTGGTTCCGTCAAAAATGCGAAAGGCCGTACCAAGTTGAATCTACCAGAACAGAGCCATATTTGACAGTGTGCACAGTATTGGCAGGGGAACATGGTGAGACATGATGACTGCCTGTTAGTCTACTTAGTCGACTCCTGGTCACCTCCGAATTAATGACTTTCCTATGCCTCCAAATGGTTCGGAGTCCACTATAATCAGGGGTCCGGTCCACCCTGTCAGTCAATTCCCTTTCTGAGGTGAAGGCGAAGTGAGGTGAAGGCGAAGTGAGGTGAAGGAGTCTGCCCTTAGGGGGCCTCAAGTTAAGAAACAGACTCGCTCCACCGCCATTAAGCGACCTTAAAAAAACAGACTGTTCAACTGAGTCAACAATAACCACCTGCATCACAGGAGGGTCTCGACCCCAGACAGCAGCCACATCTTTCAGGATTGGGAGGAGTTTATGAAGAATAAGTAAGGCCGGCTGCGGTGAGGTGGACACTGAGTTGTCCTGTCGAGTATCCAGAGCTGCCGTCAGAGTGCCTATCATCTTTAGGCAAGTCAGAATATTGTTTTTAACCTCCACTCGTGGCTGTAAAAATAAAACAAATGATGCAGACAAATAAAAATGTTAGTTTTCATAATGTTGTATAATTGTATATATATATTGTATAATTGAAATATAAATATAAATATTGATGTTCACCTATTATCACAGTAGTCCAAACAACTAATTAGTGAAAGAGTGATTAAAAAAATACATTAAAAATAACTCAACTTAATTTCTAGAAGTAACATCAATGCTATATTTGTTACGTAATTACCTTATCATTTTCCCTCCTTCAAATACACTAAAAATCCATAGGCTTATTTAGAGAGAGCATTTCAAATTAAAGAACCGGTACGAGTGAACCCGTACATGCTTTCATATTTATCTATTAGTGTAGGACAGGTGCCTCAAATCCTAATAATCAGAACAGTTCCATGGATCATGATAGCTAAATAGTTATCCTCCTAAAGTTAAATTTCCGCTGTTTGTCCCTTTTCTAAAGCACTGATCGATGACACAATTACAAAGTTTATAATGAGCAGATATATAGCAATACACAATTGTAACAGCATGGTGTGCCATACATTGGGGTACAGATTATCCATAATTTATTCAAAAAAATTGTTCTTAAAAATCAGAACCTTGTGATATTTCGTAATCAAACGTCTTTCTGTGTTCCTGGGAACGTGTAAATCCGTTGAAATCTCGAAATTGAAAATTTCGTCCATAACAAAGCTTTCCTAACACAAACGTATTAATAAGAAAGCAAACAATAACTTTTCTATTCAAATGTGAACCAAGCATTACATATTATTGTCATTACGGACGGACATACCTCCTGATGAGATAAGGTTGCCAGCTGTGTAAAATAAGGAGTTATCACAACTTCCATGGACGGGAAGAGGGACTCTGCGGGCAACGTGGACAACAGACGCCCGACACTGTACATCAGTCTCAGTCCTTCGTTTAGTTTCAATCTTCCAGAATGGAGAATTTCCTAAAAAGCAAAAACAATAAACAATCTAAATATTCGTTTAATTATTACTTATTCTCAATAAGCTTCACTGCGAAAAATATATACACGTATATACATATTTTTTTCCCTCAAAACATTCATATGCAATGTAAGTATCCAAGTATAGAGCTTCTCCAGTGACTTTGTGAAAGCGAAATATTATAACTTAAAACTTTTAAATGTACAAAACTTGGCACGAATTCCACATACATATATTCTACAAGAGACAGCTATTTCGGCGGTTGACACCATCTTTAGACTAATTCCTACAGGCACAAATAACAACTTCTATACTGAAATGTGTGGAGGGGGAATGTAACAATGTGATGTCATTTACAATGTTCCAACTATTACATAACGTTTTTTTAATTTTGTATGCACTGCAGCCTATCTAATAGTTTACCTATGTTGTAATCATCTAAACTGTTGAGAACTCTGAGGTATGGCCAGAGGAGTTCAGGTTTTCTGCAAGAGCTGTGTCATAGTCCTGTCTACCAACCATTTTTTTTAAATTTATAATTAATGCGCATTTTACAGTAATATATGCGCATCAGTCTAGTACAAGAAAGTTTAAAAGAAACGCTAAAGAATTCGCAAAATGGGTTAGAATTGGCCATTGGCAATCGGGTATATGTTCTCGATGTCAACCTACACCGGCTACAAGCGATAATGGGCAAGCTGAGACAAACTTACCATTAACGCAATGAAAGAGGCGAAAGCATGACTTTCCCAAGAACAGATACGAGTCATATTAGCTGGTAACGACTGTGCAGCCTATTCAATAGTGGGTCGGAGCAGAAGACTGTCTGGCATAGCATACCTGACTAGCGTCCAAAATAACGGAAGAATAAGGTCTGATAGCTTCTTGGCAGTCTCGGGTGAGATCTTTCAGAGCCATCGTTGCGCTGGGGGCAGCCTCCAGCACATTCAATCCAAGTGGGATCAGAGGGAGGATGTGCTCCAGTGTCGCGCCATTAGCCGCGATCCATTCAGCATAGGCACCTTGAAATCGAGAAGTTGCTAGAGCTTGTGAAAACACAATGCTGATGGTGACGAAGCAGTAGAATCCGGTATGATAGGCCGTGGTCGTTCTGAAAGCGTGCTTCCGAACATTTCGTCAACATCTGCGGTCGACATCTTCAATGGAACTGCGTATACTTCTAGGAATGAATCTCCTTTTGTATTTCTCGTAAAAACAGTTGCTGCTAAGCCTCCAAGATACAATCGTAGAAGGGATGTCGACCGCAGATGTTGACGAAACGTTTGGAAGTACGGATTCTACTGCTTCGTAACTCCGGCCGTGAAAGCCTTTGCAATTATACAATACAGAGGGTTGAAAGTCTTGCAATCAGAGAACAATCCTAAACCATTCTGGACCCTGTTGCCATGATCAGTGGTCTCGAACCTTGATAACCGAGCTAGAATTGCCAAGAGTCCGACAGAACGTGCTATCAATTGTTCGGATTTGATGTAAATTAGCAGGAGTGAGGGAGGTGAGTAGCTACGATACGAGTTACGAGATTGCATCATTTAATAATTTTATTAACTTAATTGGAAATATTACAATAGTAAAACTACGGTGTAATAATATATAGTAGTGCGAGACATGGTCCCGGAAAGTCAAAGAAGCGGGTTTGAATCCTACTCACGTCCAAATTTTCCAGTGTTAAGTTAATGTTACTTCAGCTGCTTGCTACTAGTGCAGCCACGTCGGTCTTACCTATAGTATCCAAAGCGGTGCTCAGAACTCTGGGATCAAGTCTGTCAAACGGAAGTTGCCTGATATACTGGAATAATGTGGGCAGATACTTTGCTTCCTCGAGGTCTACATTTTCGGCGATAGAACATAAGCTGAATAAAGATGCTTCAATCTCTTGCCACGGGGATACTTCAGTGTTGTATTTTTCAACCCTATTCTTTATTATACTCAATGTAGAATCGCTCAGAATACTATAGCAGTACATCTGGAAAGACGGTTGTAAATAATTAAAGACATTAAAAATAATTATTCCCTACGATATGGGGAAAGTAATTAAAAGTTAGCATTTTTTAAGATGACGATGATGATGACCTTATGCATATGCATAGGCCTAGTCACTTTACTTGTATCGCATAATAACTTACTCAGGGAAACCTAGTACAGGGGAACCTAGAAACAGACCTAGAACGTTCGGTTTATATTGCACCTACAATCAAGACCACACCAGCGGAGTTAGGATCACTATCGTAACTTACCATAGTGTCTCCTATGTCCTGTCGGTAGCATCGGAATAACTCCGCATCGTCCAAAGACATGGGCTGATCTTCAGGGGGCAGCTGTGCTTTACATATCAGCACGTTAACAAGTTCTCTGTAGATAGGGCCAAGGAGTTTCATGCACATCATGTACACTGGCTCTTCGCAGGTAACTACATGATCCTGAAATAATGCAGGTACAGTACTTAGAACGTTCAAATTTTGTAAACGCGAGGGAAACCTTCCTGATAACAACTGCAATTGAGAAGTTCAGGTTTTATCGTATTTCCAACACGAAAAAAAAATATTCAGAAAATATATATAAAATATATGGTTAAGCATATTAAGTTATATCAGTAACCACGCCCTAATAATCCGTAACACATAGTACATAGTACTTCGATTATTGCGACAGATTATACACTAATTTAACCATGAAGTTCTTCAAGTTACAGCCGGCTGGCTGGTTGGCAGCAACATATTGTGCCATCGATGCTACACGCCCTCTTCAGCTCCACGTATGTATTGGCCCCTACATCCTCCATCACTTGCTGCAGATATCCTTCTCTCGGGCGCCTAGGTCGGTTGAGGCATTTTATGGTTCCCTCTATGATGCAGCTTACGAAGTTCTCGTGTCGAAGCAAATGTACAATCCAGTGAGCTCTTCTTGTACTTATCGATGCAACCAGTTTTTCTTTCGCTTATCCTGGTTAGAACCTCATTTGTAACATTGGCTTGTCAAGGTATTCGTAGGAATTTAAGTTATTCAACATAAATTACAAAAAAAGGTAAATAAAATAAAATTACTTTATACCTGGAGAATGTACCAGAAGCTAAAGGCAAGGCGACTGTGGACCTCATTGACTGGATACGAACCCTGGGCTCCAGAGCAGTGCAAAAGGGCGGTAATGAGGGCCATCGCGTCATCTTGAGCGGCTCCACTGACTTTTAGCCATTCAATTAATAGCTGGCTGTGAGTCTCCCCAAAAGTGATGAGGAGAGTGTAAACGTTTTTCACAAGTTCCTGAAAAATTATGTCACCTACAAGTCACTACAAAATTAGTAAGAAGATGGTGGTTCCCTGGAAAACCATTTGCATGTATTATGACGGAACTGGAGAATTATTTTTCTTTACAGTACCAAAGTGAACTTTTTCAAGATTTTTGTTTTTAAATATAAGTATCAAAACAGTTTTAGTTTTATTTCAAGTAATCTTTAAGGTTAGTAAAAATTAGTTTTCTTTTCATATTGCCCTTGTACTAGTAGTACTTGAGGAGTAAACTCCGGTCGTGCGTCAGAGCTGACACACACAATTTTTTTTATAGTCAGGAGGCCCGACATGGCTTGCAAAATGAAACGAAAACTATGAAAATTAAAACTATTGACTCACCTGGTCGGGCTCTTGTGGGTTAATAATATATTCCCTCGCAATAATTTCTCGGAGAGGAAGTATTTTCCTCAGCATATCTAACAGATGGTTCGGATATTTTATTGCCAAAGGGTGGGAGCAGATTGCACAAAGTGCATCCAAGCTTTTTTCGCAAATGCTGCAATCCAAATCACACTAATGATCAATTCCTCTTTCTGAACGTATGAATAAGAGTCACTGTATAAATTAGTAGTACTTAAATGAAAATTACAATGCAGCTCTTGCCTCTTCTGTTCACACGTGACATCGTTGCAGAGTATTGCTAAGTTAAAAATGAAGAACCTATTAGAAAGGCAGCTCTTCAAGAACCATTTAAAAACCATTCAAGCTGTCACTAGGGTAATGCTTCACACAGACAATGAGAAGCTTTGACAACGCATGGAAGGTCTAGAAGTCCTCTATCTCACAGAAAACTATCCTTCAGTAGATTAATATGAGGAAGCTCCGAATTGGAAATCACCTTGATGGGGTGATGGATAAGCTTCCTGGGCCTTGCGTTACACAGAATAATAGTACTGAAATCAAACACATTTTTACCTTGGATTGATTTTGTGATAGCTAAAAATTAGAGCGGAAAGAAGATTGACCAGATTTTGGCATTGTGTCAAAGGCATACCAAGAGTTGACCAAGAGGCGACGCAATTCGCAGCTTGTACTGTAACTTCTTGATCCTGCTGTGACGATAGTACATTTTCCAATAACTCAATTACTTGCGGTATATTTTTTTCCAGCTCATGTCGCAAAATTCCCTTTTGATGCGATGTAAAATGCATGCAGGAAAACTGAAAAAAGAAATTACCTTTTAAACATGAAAATTAGTATTACATATTAGACTAGTTTTCTTTTTATATCTTTACGATTAAACGCTTATTCTTGATAGTTTAATGGAAAAGTAATAGTAATTCAATCTTTCGAAATGAACTTATACAAACCTCTTCGGGTATAAGTGTCAGAATCTCTAGAAGAACCCATATCACTTTGGAAGGTGGAGTATTTGGCAATCGACTGGGTGTAAATGTGTTCAAAAGTGCTGAAATGGCATCTGGCCAACGATCTGGGCAAGTATGTAGCAGGTAAGCCGATAATGACAGACACAGGCGGTTTAATACTATTTTAGCACCCGTACAAGATGCAATCGACGAGAGTAATCTTTCTCTTAATCCAACAATTTCTTCGGCTGTCAGCTCATTCAGTGACTTCTCTATTTTCGTATGTAATGTCGTAGCTCCAAAAAACTGGACTTCAGTTGCCTAAAATTAAAATATTTTTTCAAATATGGTAATGTGGTCGAGGTGTCGAGGCATCAGAGCAGGTAAACTTCCTTGCATTTACCTACACCAATAAGGCTATGTATTGTAGCTAATAACCGGTCTGGTAACACCGTTAGCTACACTAAACCATTGGTTTCGGTCGCGCTCTTGGTTCAATATTAGTTAAGGGTAAAAGGTTTACTTCAGGTGCCTATTATTGAACCAACAAAATCAATGAAAGAGTAGCTGGTAAGAAGACGTTCACGTTTAATTGTCTGGTTTTAACTTTTAATCTGTTAAAGTGGTTACCTATATAAATATATTTTATTTTTGTATTGTTTAACTGAGCGCTGTTTTTAAGAACAAAGGAAGTTAATAAATCCAACATTATAACCTTTTGAGGTTGCAACAACTCCCAGACAAAGGCCCAAGCTTGAGGACTGCATTTGGCCGCCGTTAAATACTGATGCGCTTGGGCTTGAGTTACAGAATCACTCTGATAAAACTGAAAAACAGCCTGCTCTAAATTGTCCGAAGAATAATCCATTTTCAAAAATAATTTTGCCGACATTTACATCACAACATCAATAAGCCACCATATTATCGTGGCAGAATTGAGAAAGTCTTCTCGTAATCGTATCTCGTGACACTTTTGTTGTCAAACAACAGCGACGCGATTGTATTGGATTTATTTTACGTATTTAATTTATTTTCGTACTCTCATTTCTACATTTTTTACTGCTATGGTACGTGCAATCTATTTACACAAGATATGCTATTGTTCTTGTTAACATTACTTGACCTATTATAAGTGTTAGGCGCTTGATGTACATTAATTTTGCTCTTAACCTCTCCTATGCAAATCTGCCAATAGTTACTGTATGTATACCGTGCAACATTAATACTAACTTTTATTTTCAGGCAAGAAACGCAGAAAAAGCTATGTAAGTAGTCAGCAGAGAACTGGATTCGAAGAGCTAATACGCTATGCAAATTGATTACATACTTCAGTATTTCACTATTTCCACCAGTATTTCCACTTAGCCAACCGCCTAGGCATGTCGTCTTAGTTTTATGCATCGTCAGAATTAGAGGGGGGAAAAAATGCGTATACATAATTCAATAAAATTAAATAAAATCCTAACGTTAGATACCTGGCAGTTATTAGGTCAATGTTAAGAGTGTTAGTATGTGTTAGGGGTGTGGAGTATTAGAGGGTGGGGAATGCTATTTCTAATTCCCATAGACTTCAAAGAACTCACTGACAGAATACGGACACATGTTTAACAATTCTTTTTTAATCACGTTATAGAACATCTTATTGTCCTCAATATCCCTTATTGTGGGTGGTAAAACGTTAAAAAGTCTGGTCCCATGACTTCGGGAGATTTAAGGGTTAAGGTAAGCTTCTTTTGTATACCACTTACAGTGAAGCCAAATGACAAATAAAGCAATGGGCGTTAAACGTTAATTTCCAGCATCGTCGCTTATAACATGCCTGCGGTGTTCATTTTTGCAAACAGCTAACCATCCATAGGCAACCGTGTAGAATGATTTTCTTAGGAAAATTGCTAAACATGCTTTAAAACTTAAAAGTAAATAAAATAAAATTACCTTGTCAAGTTTAAGGTACTAAAATAGTTTAGTAATAATACTTGACAAAATTTTATTTACTACGACGAAGTATTAGATTTTTAAGGTATTATTTTCTGAGAAATATGATTTTTATTTTGTCGAAATACATATGGGGGTTTCAAATATGTTTCTACTAAATTTATTGTTCATACATATTACATTTCTAACTGAGTTGTAACTATTATAGGACAACACTTGCTCGCTGGCGAGCCGCTCAAGTTGGTGGAGTTGTCGTTGAAAAGGAAAGGAGACCCTACTTAGCGTCGGAATGTCAAGACTTGGCTAAAGCTGAAAAATGGAGGATGCAAATAATTCGCGAAATTGCTAAGAAAGTATCTCAAATTCAAAACGGTAAGCTCATTTCAACATCGGGGATCGGGACACATGCGCACATAATAAGCTTGATGATCCCTTTATTATTCAAACTCGTTCCCATACTTGGTTAAAACGAGCTAACGCCTGTTACTATGTTAATGGCACTTGGAGTTGGTGTGGGTTGACACATCGAGTAATAAATTAAACAACTTTTGCACAATTTCCACAAAAAATATATATAATCCCATCCCATTGGTTTAGAATTTAATGCTAGGTAGAAACTTGTTAGTCTGATGATGGTGTAACACCGAAACAGCTGTAACTGTATTTCAATTATAAACTTTTTTTGTGGAAATTGTGCTAAAGTTGTTTAATTTACTACTCTACTCATTATGTTTCGTTTTCACGAAGTCACGAGAGAACCCCTACATTGGATTAGTAAACCAGTTTGCCAATGGCTAGAAATTCATTCAGAAACAATGCCAATAATGTCCGAAAACCGATGGTCTTCAAGTCTCGCGCCCATATAAGTAGGCCTGCGTCCATAAAAAAGCCATACCATAATAATAATCCCTTCATTATTAAAAAAACATGCGATTTATTTAAACAATGAATGCATTCCTTCATGTTTTCAGCTGGCTTGGGTGAATTTCGTATTCGCGACCTGAACGACGAGATAAACAAATTGCTCAGGGAAAAGGGGCACTGGGAAATGCAGATCAAAGAACTTGGTGGTCCAGACTATGCCAAAGTTGGTCCCAGAATGCTTGATTACGAAGGAAAGGAGGTACCGGGTAATAGAGGCTACAAATACTTCGGTGCAGCCAAGGAACTTCCAGGTAAATCACTTCGTGTAATAAGGTCTCTGACCTGCACTGAATCTGCTCACTTCAAGTTTTACCGGGGTTTATTCGAGCCTATTTTTGTAGAACTCTTCGTGCTCAGCTAACTATTCAAGATTTACTCTTTCAATTTACATTGTCAATTCATTACAATTTTTAATCACTAATAGGTTGATTCGAACTTTTAACTCTATATTGACCAGGAATCCTCTGAAGGTTTTCTGAATGGCTAGGACCTGCTAATCTGCCTTAGTTGAGGCAGACTTTACAGTGTGTGGGCTCCTTGTGCGTTGCTAGTAGTTCCCAGTACCATGCAAAACGATGCCCAGCGCGCACTCGTTCGCTACGAGAGTACGCATGTGAAAAGTGAACAGTATATGCACATACTGTATGTTTATGAAATGAAATGAAAAAAAAACGACTTTATTGCAAAAAAAACAAAAGCTCACCTAAAAACTAAAACATTGTATTTTAGATTAATTAAAATTAAACATTGTATTATAGATGAATTAAAATTAATAAATTAAAATAAAATTAAAATGCGCTAATTAATGTCCATATTGGATGTGCTTAGTATATAAGTAGCCTAATTAATAGATAATCTAATTAGTTAAATATTCACTACTAGGCCTATATGCCAAAGTTTTAAATGCTTAATTATTTTGCAATGGAATACAAAGTAGAAATAAAAGGATAATGCTTATTTATTGATCTTTTCATTATAATTTTGCCCTTGAACGCTTTCAACGGCGAGTAGTTCTAGCATTATGGTAGGTTCACTGCTTTATTATTTGGAAAATGAAATGTATGTTATTTTTAAAAATGGCAATCTTATGAAGTTTAATATTTAATTTTAGTACAGTGATAGTAAAATCAATAATTTAGCTAGAATTAAAATAATAAATCTGTAATTTTAGTTAATTAAATATTCGAATCCCTTCTCAACTCATGAGCAATTTAGGACACAGTCGCAGTCGTCAGCTATAAAAGCTGAGTTAGCTATGGGCTGCGTGCTTAGGCCCCAGCTTTAGGGCATAATTTCAATATTTAGATCTCGGCTATTCATTACTTTTCTATATTATACACAATAATTGCTATTAAAAGATCTCTACCATGACTCATCAGCCATAGATTTAATTTCTCCTACATAAAGTATGTTTTGTCTAATACTCTAATGTATTGTAACTCATTCACTATATTTCCGCAGGAGTGAGAGAGTTATTTGAACAAGAACCTCCGCCACCGCCGCGTAAGACTAGAGCTGAACTAATGAAAGACATCGACGCCGACTATTACGGGTACAGAGACGAAGACGACGGTATCCTGGTGCCCATCGAAGCTGCGGAAGAACAGGCCGCAACAATAGGCAGTGTTCAGCGGTGGAAGAAGAATAAGGAGGAACGATTACAGGTTTGTCCTAGTCCGTAGTGAACTAGTAATGTAGCTTAAACATTGTAACAGTCACAGCAACATTACTTTTTGAGTGTCACTTATTATATACGTATACATTTTATTTGGGTATATATTTAAATCTATGGTTTAATTTATGAACCCATCATACCGATTCTCATTAGCAAAAAACGATTTAAAGAGTGTAGAGTACAGTAAATTATTGTCTGTTTTTTTTTGTTTCAGAAAGGGGAATCCCAGGCTGAGCCTGAAGAAGAAGAAGATATTTATGCTGTCCCACCAGAGGTAAGGGATGATAACATTGATAATTAGCTAAAACCTCTCCAGTGAAATCTTAAAAAACCTCGACTTTTCAGATCAGTGGTAATATGTATAGCCTATGTTCCTGAATAAATTTATGGAAGTCCCCCCCCCCCTCCCCTGTCTCGTCGGCCGTTTTGTTCAGTACACATTTATTTTGTTTGTCCTTAAATATTGACTCTTTGTTCCATTACTAAGCCAACCTAGCGGAGTTAGGGCTGTAAAGCCCTCTCTTACACTCAACTAGGAAGACCCGGGACCGCCTGCTTTACATGCCCAGAAAATGTAGCAAGTGTAGGGCTCGAACCAACAACCTTTCGGTTGAAAGTCGGAGTCTGCACCACTACTCTACATGCCTTTGCGCCTGATGGTGGTGTTGCTATAGCCGAATCAATTAAGACCAATTCTGCATACCACAATAATAATTCGAAAAAACTTTCAGGTAGCTAAATGGCAGATTCTAAACAAATGTCATTAAGTGTCAGAAATTGAAACTTGCCAGTGAGCCTAATTTAGGCTTATTTGTTCCATCATGTTCATAAATTTACAAAAAAATATTTACCTGACTCCAACCGTTCTAATAGTTTACCGTGAACTGCTGTTTTTTTTTTTCTTCTCCGAACTTGATTTGTGACATTATTTTCGAGCATTATTTATTAATGTTTTTATAGGCTGCTGACTCTGGCGAAGACGAAGCTGAGGTAGAGGACGCGGACACTAACCAGCAAAGATTTATTGCCCATGTCCCGGTCCCATCCCAGCAAGATGTAGAACAAGCGCTGCTCAGGCGGAAGAAACAGGAACTACTGGAAAAGTACGCATCGCCTCAACTCATCAGTCAAATGGAGGCTGACCCGCTGAAGCCTTCTTAACCGTAACACATTATATGGTTAAGCATCTATTATTGCATAAACGCCCGAATTATTATTGGCTCGTTCTGCATTCGACATTTAAAGATTAATTTCAAATTACATAATTAGTTATATGATTCAACCATAGATAACAAAACAAAATAAGTAAACAAATGACGAAATTAATTAATTTCTCATTCTACAGCCGCAAATAGGCCTATATGGAAATGGCCATTAATGAAAAATTCATAAAAATTCCAAGATTTTTCCAAACGCAGACTATTACATCAATACACGTATATCAAATAATATATTAAGTGAGAAAATTTGAATGAACTGCGAAAGCTTGTACTTTTTATATATTCGCGGTTGCAAAAGACTCGGGTCGTCATTTATTTACCCGAATTTCAAATATTTTGGTATCTCTGAATTAATGTGCAATCAACTTCTTCTAGTGAAGGTCTGCATCGCAATAGGCCTTGCCAATGGCCTCATTTCTCTTAAAATTCCGATTACTGTACCAAAATCACAAAACACGCAATGTTTCAAAGCAATTCAAATGGCCAGGCGTAAATGACAGAACGCACGGCGGTACCTATCCACCTTGTCCAGTGGCATAAAGACCTGCACTGCTGCAATTTTATGAAATGTAGGGTGACAATTATAATATTATAATAATAATTAGAATGTAATATTCTGTGGATAGCGCTGTTCCGGTAGCTAGGCAGGCAATTTTTTTCAACGGCAATTATAATTAAATTTCCAAACGCTCGCCTGCTTTTCGTCATGATATAGTTTGGAGATACGATTGAAAAGGGAAATAATATACACGCCTGTAATGAAATGGAATCATATATTTAATAAACTATCATATTTCCTTGAAAATTACTTCTACTACCAGCTTACTAGTCAGGACCGAACCAATGTGACAGGGATACTGCTACATTCGAATAGGAGGTACAGAACATTGACCCAATATGATTTAACTTGACAAACGTCCAAACTAATGAAAATAAATCAGTAATACTCGTAAAACTAGCTCTTAAATGTGGAATGGTAAGAACCACTAAAATAAATATATATACGGCGGAACACGTATAAATTATTGGGAAAATTATTTTAAAATATCCATCACCGGTATTTAAGACAATATACCCTGTCATTACGGTAATGTGGGCAAATGCAAGATGACAACCACTGAACCACCTCTTGTCTGTCTATATAGGCTTGAAGCCAACGACAAGGCTATCCAGGCCGCAATATTTTGGAGCAGCGTGTTGTAGGCGGACACGTTATGGCGTAAAATAAACATTGGTAAGCTTGTCATTTTGTATTTACTTTGGGAAAGTGTTTCCTTCTTAGAAGCTCCCGCTCCTGCAACCGCCTACAATAAACAGGCCCTTAAATAAGAAAGTACGGTAATATTCTTCCATCTGACCTGTTGGATTTATTACAAATGAATTTTATGCGAGATCGGGTCGAATCTGTACATAACATCAATTTAATAAAAACTGTAGATACCATGTACCTTCTTAAGTGCTTTCAATCAGTCCGAACTACTGCCACTAAAGACAGTTCTACAGCATACCTGTGTCGCGCTTAACATATTAATTTTATCATTTTTCACAGGTAGACAACAATATTGGTAGTCTGTAATACTTTTAAGCAATGCCTAACATCAAACACTCGAAGTTTTAAATGACTAATTCTTATAAGCTTTGAAATAAAAAATTGCATAGTGTTCAATCTCTGACACGAAGTCCCCAGATGGAAGTTCTTCTAACACCAACGGTAGGCCGGGCGACACTGGAGAAATGGAACTGGTTTAACGTTTTACCCAAGCATACACGAAGGTTTTTAACTTCCGTTTCACTACACAGCCCGAAGAGATCCAAGTAAATCAGGGATTCCACTTTCTTCAGAGATCTGTAAGAAAAAAATTGCCAATAAATACGATGGAGTACCTATACAAGTGATTTTTTCAAGCTTACCCATTCGAAACTAGATTTAGATAGATGAATAAATATTAAATAAATAATTATAAATATTAGAGCAACAGCAGCCAGCAGCCTGATCGAGGCGATTATAATAGGGGGTTAAATAAATACCCTAGGATTATAACTGTAAACAAACAAATTTTGAATAGCACTTTCCATTATAAAATTATCTTGTTTACATTTTTATTACCAAAAAATTAAATAATACCGGGGTTAAATAAATACCCTAGGATTATAACTGTAAACAAACAAATTTTGAGTAGCACTTTCCATTATAAAATTATCTTGTTTACATTTTTATTACCAGGGGATTAAATAAATACCGGTATTATAATCGCCTCGATCAGGCTGCTGATATATTAAATTCATTTTTTTTATATTTATAAATAGCTTGGAAGGCATTCTGATCATTGGAGAGCTTGTTAACAATCTGCGTTATGAAAATGACACTGTGAAAGTGCCAAAAACAGAAGAACAACTGTAGTTGTTATTAAATAAAATAACTAGCAGGCAGAAATGGGGGTATCTTAATTAACGCGCAGAAAACCTAAGTGATGGCTGTCAGTATGGCGCTTATTCCACCTACGTCAGTAGTCAATAGTCAATGTGGTATTGGCGTGGTAGCAGACATTTTTAGACTGTCTTTAATGTATGCTACCACGTCAATAACACATTTACTATTGACTATTGACGTAGGTGGAATATGCGCCTATGAGGACCGAGATAAATCTGAATATTGTTCTGGATGGTGTGTCTGTAGTACAATGTAAACAATACCGGTTCCTGGGATGCACTGTAAACAGTGAGTGCATTGAACAAGGTTGAAATGTCTTCGTCAAAATGCAGAAAGTACTTGGGTATCAGAATCTGCGGTTGGACTGTGAATGGTGAAATGTTATGTGTTCCCAATCGATCTACATATGTTATGGAGAACAGAATCAGTGCATTCGAAATGTGGGTAAACAGACGAATGCTGCGTATATCCTCGGGAGATGGTGTCCCTAGTGCTAATAAAATTAACTGCAATGGACTTTGCCCGGTTTGCTTCTATACCAACTTTTTGTTCTATTTCCTTGTGCCTCAATGATACCATAACCTACTGATTGACATTTCCTATGAATTTGATTTGGACACCTACATGGTTTTCCGAGTTCTACAATATATAGGAAAGATGTGGCATTCGAGCGCGACAAAAAACATATTTTTTTAATCCTGGGGCCACCCGGTACGTATTTTCAATGATTGGTCAAAAAAGGCGTGGCGAGCGGCCCCAGAATATAAAAAAAATATATATATATATATATTTGGTGGGAAGCGAATGTCCTATCTCTCTTATGGCGGCTATTCCACCGACCAATTTGCTTCACTAATCGTGGTGCCGACGTGGTAGCAGACATCATTAATAAGTCTCTGCCATATTTTAAGGAGACTACTATGTAGATACTTAACTTATCTATTATAAATTAAGTTATAATATGGTAGAGACTTATTAATGATGTCTGCTACCACGTCGGCACAACGATTAGTGAAGCAAATTAGTCGGTGGAATAGCCACCTATATAGAACTGTAGTTTTCCCCTCCGGTTGTCTTTTAATACATTAAATTAACATGGCAGAGGAACGCCCTCCACAGGAAAATTGTCTGAAAAAGGGAGCGCCATAATATTTGACATAAGTATCGTGTATTAGTCTACTTACTTGAGGCTCTCCAAGGGAATCGAATAACAGCGTGAGACGGCCAGGTACTCGAGTGCTGACACCTCATCCACGATAAAGTCAATAACTCTCTCCGTCAAATCGATGCAGTCGGACACATCCAACTCAAGCATATTGTCGCATTTTCTTAGAATATAAATTACGTCTGAAAAAAAGTACAACTAAAGCTAGTCGCAATTTAAATATTGGCGCCAATCCTATCATTCGTTGGCGACTCGTGCGCCACCTATGTTAAAAACTGTCTCTTCTAACTTTCAAGTTCTCACTCATACTGACCTGACTTCTTTATATCTGCAACCAGAGTTTTATATTTTTCCCTTTTATCAATTTTGGATCGTCAACTAATAATATTTGTATATTCAAGCCTCCTACTCCAGAAAAGAAGAACCGCGACCAGTACCGAGCTCGGGAACGGCTACACCGTCACAAGTAAGAGGCCTGTCTATGATCCGTCTGTTAGGCGGGGATTCCACCAACGTCAATAGTGATATTAAATGTATTTTGACGTGGTAGCAGACAGTTTTGGACTGTCTAAAAATGTCTGCTACCACGTCAAAATACATTTAATATCACTATTGACGTTGGTGGAATCCCCGCCTATGTACATTAAAAAGTCATCCTCCACAACCCTACTATATTAATTAACGAACTAAAAGCTGTGTTCAGGGGAAAGAGTTGAGTTGTTGCCTAAGATGGGAAGTAATAAGCACATTACCCTACACAGGCGCCTACACGGTGGTGCAATGCCTCTCTGTAAAGTTTATTTTTTATTTTTATTACACAATGGAAAAAAATGCAATTAAAAAAGTTCAAACCCGAAAGGTTTGTCTCAACACATGTCTATCGCTCATGAAAATTAAATTAAGTCAGAAACTAACTTGGCACTTCGCGCTCTTCGCTATTCCTCGGCTAGCTGCCGGAGGTAATTGAATAAATGAATTAATATATGGAGGTATTAAGAATCAGTAACCGCAGCGCGAACACAAATGGCTATGTTATCCATGGGTTTAAACTAACCCGGAGTTAAAACGCGCCTGTTAACGAAGCGACTAGCTGTCAAATGGTTTATTTCAAGTAGAAGGCCCAATAAATTATTAATTCCCAACCAGCCATGTTTAGCACAAGTTAAAACAATAAACTGTGTTGACAATGTATTTCAATTGGTGGTATGATAAGTTTATTTAGCTTTGACCTCTCGGAAAACATACAGCATCTTTTTATGTTCACACAGGTACAGCATAGAGTCTACATACAACAGAAAATATGCTTACGGATATCTTCGAGGTTGTGACGGCAGCCACTAATATTCAACCTTTCCAGACCGGAAGGTATGTAGCGGGCGAGGACGTCAAGTGATGTCGGCGATAAATGCGTCCATCCCAAATTTAAAGACAGCAGCCTGAACAATCAACAAAAAGCTGGGTGTTTTATAATGCATTGGAAGTAGTTGTACTTGTGACATAAAAATGAAAATAAGTTACAATGACCTGAAAAGACCACGCGATCATTTTGAAGACCACTGGATACTCAATACTGAATTATGGCCACAGTATCCACGCACGAGCATAGCATAGCATAGCATTCTACAAAACTAAGGGGCAGTTCATAAATACTCGAAAAATAACTGGGGCATAAATGCCTATTAATTTTGACATGTTGAATGAACCAATTTAAAATTAGATTAAATTTTTATCATTTGGGAAAAATGTCAATGACTGAAACTGAAGGCCTCTCTTCCATTAATAAGTAATGGGCAATGATAATTTTCCCTGTAATCATTAACGGAATAAGAGAGTTATCAAATCAAAATCAAATGTATTTAATCCTATCTCAAAAGTACAATATACAAATGAATAATTTCCAACCTCAAATGTTCATAAGAATGAGCTTGGGGAGGGAACATACCATACTAGGCTAAATTATTCAATTTAATAGCAATTACATGTGTGCCTCAAATGGATAGCTTACCTTTTGCATCGAGTAGTCAGAAACTCTAAGCCTTCGGGCAGTATTCCAGAGCACATTGTGAGATTAAGAACTTCAAGATACATATTTCTTGCAATAGCCTTGCAGACCTCATCAGATACTGTGCAATTTTCCAGACTTAATTTCCTCAATTTTTTGCAGTAGCCAAGTAAATCTGCCAGCCCTTGTGGTGAAATTGTTGTCATACTTAGGTCTAGATATTGAATATTACAGGAAAAATCCTTCGGTAACAGTTCAAAGTTTATCACGGGGTCAGCAATCTGCAAGAGAATGAAATACTAGAGTGAGTCAAGGGTAAGCAAGCCTCCGAACCTATTTCCTCTTGTAACCGTTGTAGGCTGACATCAGAGCATTGATATACATGGATTACTGCCACGGCACCAAGCCCATTTAAGACACGTGACAAATATGGCAAACATCGCCATCCGCATTGTGTTGAATGTGTTTAAGGCATATTTCGTTGCCTGTTATTTAATTGGTGTAATCATTTATTGAGTTTTTCTTTGGTCTGAAGTAATGGTCATATCACGTTCTGCGTATAATTGCACAAATAGGTTCCAGAAATGTCAAGTAACGAAGAAAAATATTATGTTTCTCAGGTAGGTTTGGTCAGTAATTGCGGCAAAATGTATGGTTTCATTTTAGTTTTATAAATCGTTTATGTTAACAAATTGTCCTGCATAATTTTAATACAAATTAGGCAGTTTAAGTATTGTAATACTAGTGGCAATAAATAAGCTGCTTTTAGAACTTTATGCACTGCTTTAGTAGAGAATTTTAACCGGTCAGCTTTCTACTAATGTCGAAATTCTTAACAACATTTAATTAAATTAATTGTAAAAGGATCAACTTCATTATTATTTAGACTCGTATCTGTACTTGGTTAAGTCATACTTTCGCCAGTTTCATAGTTATCATTTAAAAATAACATATTATGCAACCAAGTTCTAGAAATGATTAGGCTTATTGGCATTAATCGACATCCATTAATCATCATTGGCCTACACGATAGCATTGTCTCCGATGACCTACAAAATACCTAGCTCACCCTGTAAGCATATCAGATATGAGATTCAAATATTCGAATGCTAGTGTGGGTGGAGGCTATAGGCTATATAATTATGAATTGATATAATATACACGAATATATTTATTGACATTTCAAAAAATCTAGTTTCGAATGAGTAAGCCAGAAAACATCACTTGTATGCCACATAGAAGAAATACATAACTAAACTGTACTAGTTTACCATAAAGATATTACTTACACAAGCAGATGCTAGGCGCACTATCAAGCAGCCTCGTAGCAACACTCCACTTAAGGCTCCAGAATTAATTGTTCTACCCCCAAGGTCAACTCGAGTCCACAGAGACTCGTCATTTGCAACACCAAGGAATTGTTTCGATACTTCACGGCATCGAGCTAAAGATGTTCGGTCCAAAAATCGGAAAATTCCAAGGATCAATTCTTCAGGCAGTAACGAAAAATAATCTGCAAACATAATCAATGAATTCTCAAACAAAAGCGCAAGCTAATGGACCGCAAGGTGTGTAGATACTAGCACGCTACCACCTTGCCACCAAAGTAGTGCCAAGTAGTCTACTGTGTTTCCCCAATTTTCAATTTCCAACTTTGGCCAATCCAATGGCTAAAATTTGAGTAGCATACTGTACGTATCTTGTTTTGTTGCAGTAAGATCCCTAACTCCACTAGAGAGGTTTAAAATCATTATTTATTAGACCGAATGGATAAATACTACATTAACGCATATTTTATCTAATATGAAGTCAAATTTTAGGTCAATCTGATGGTAATAAATAATTGTGTTATGTTCAAATAATTAGGGGGAAAAAAAATTAAGTTGCAATAATTTTGTCTCCTGACTCAACTTCGCCAGGAATAAAAGGATGTTAACGAAATGCTACGCAAAACAAGTCAGGACATGTAGAGTAGTGGTACGGACTTATTGGTTCGAGTCGCACACTGGCTACCATTTTCTGGTCATGCTTCGGAGTTCGGAGGGCATGTAAAGCAGGCGGTCCCGGGCTTTCCTAGCTGAGTGTAAGAGAGGGCTTTATAGTCCTAACTAGGTTGGCTTACTAACAGAACAAAAAAGGCCTTATTTATTTAAAACGTTCGCCAGTTTGCAGACAATGCAGCAAAAGGGGGCGTAACTAATTAAGTGCCTGACTTCTACTAATTAGAAAAAATTAAGCCAAAAATATTATTTCCTACATACTTTTGCCAGCAGCAGCATCATTTAGCGGCCGGACCGGAGCTAATTTAAAATTCAAATTACAGACGTCCTCTGTACTGGTTTTGTTGATATCGCTGTTCGAATCTTTATTGCAAGCTTTATTCACAGTTTTCGTCTTAACCGTATCACATCTGGATGGAGCCGAATCTTCCCTCGTCTTCCCATTATGTTTCTTCTTATGGTGACTGCCCTTAGCAAAGCCATCATAATCGCTATTAATCATTTTATTAACTGCAAGAGAAACCTGCTGCTGTTTTAATGGCTCTCTTGTCGGTTCCGAAAGCCTCCGCTTCTTTAAAGCTTGTTTGACTTCCGTTACTTCTATAATTTCGACGTTTTCAGTACAGTCATCGTCAGAAGATGAAAGTGTGAACACTTCAATTTCGGATGAGTCCTTAAACCAATAAAAAATAGTATTTAAAACGAACGATTGTAAGATATTACACCAACAAAATAGCCGACAGTGTTAATTATAAAAAATGAAACAGAGTGAACACTTACATCAGTAGCTGTAGCAGTGACTTCTTCAAAGAACGGGGAATCGTCACTCAAAACTCCCAAGCCCATTTCTTCCAGCAATGATGGATCATTCCAAGGTTTTGAAAGTTCTGCAAGTTCGGGTTCACTGCTGTCATCTTCATCAACACTGGAGAGACGTCGTTTCCTTGAAACAGAATAGTAAGCCATGCTTGAACAGTCAACTGAGGAAAAAATGCATAGGACAAAGCTTTTAAATTCTAAAAGTTTTATAGTAGGGAACTACCACTGGCAATGTAGGAGGGGGGGGGGGGGTTAGTTGAAAGACAATTTTATAGATGAACACATCTACGGGGAGGTGCCAACACCGTCTAGCTTCAACCATGATAGTTGCACGTAGGAAGGGGTGACTCAATTTCTCAAAGGGATGTCACAGCAAAATCGAAGGCAACCATTCTGTCCCCGCTGAAGACGTGACTGCAGAGTCGAGGAGAGATTTGTAATTCACAATAGTCGAAGTGCAGGAAAGCAAGAGCTTAAACCACCCTGCTTCTCAGTTCCACGGGAAGAAATTTTTAAGTCTCCGAATAGAATACAAAGATAAGAACATCTGCGCCTTCAGGATATAATCAAATAGTGTATCAATTTTTTTTTTTTACGAAGGGTGACAAAGGAATAATGTCTCCGCCAAGTTGTTAGTCGGGTCGGGGAGTATTATCTAAAAGTCTAAGCTAACAATTATTGCTTGTTATTTAGAAGGATTAAAACTAATAATATGGTAAATTTATGAGAAAGTTACGTAGGCTTCGAAATTTTTTTTCGTTTTTGCAGTGAAACTTCTTTATCGACGTAGGGAGAAAATCTTCGTTACGCGCCATCTTGTAACGCGCCCAAGTGGTGGGTGACGCACCATCTTGTTACGCGCCATCCTGATTTCTGTACTCATGGATGACGCTCATTTTTAGAAGGCCTATCTCAATTAAAATTATACTGTCTTCGTCTATACTTCCTCTTTCAGGCCATGCTATAATTGTTGTGATAGGGGAAAGGGTTCGACTTTGGGGGGAGGAAACGTGAGGAGGTGGGCCCAAATTTGCCGATTTTCAGCGAAAATAGGCCTTTTTCAGCCGCGTTTTTGGAGGTGTTTTCAATTTGAAAACTTCAAACTACTTTAGTTATTTTCCACCTTCCTTACTCTTTCTAGACATGTATTCAGTTTTACTATCCGTCTCTTCGTGCAGGCTCAGGTGAGTTGGTAAGCCATCACTGTTTCGTCGGAAAACAGGTTCAAAGGGTACTTTTGAATTTACATGCATAGAGTAAAAAAATTCCACAGCCGGCAATTTTCAATCGAAATTGATTTTTAATGTCTCACTAGGAGCAGTATGAATTAAGGTTTCAAACGAGTATAAATACATATTTTTAAATTCACTCCTTCAGCCCCTAAACACGAGTGGAACACAAAATTTCCCAAATTTCTAATAAATGACGCGAAAAAATTCATTTCCAGCAGTCCCATTTGAATTGCATTGCAATTTTATGGGCAGATTTAGAAGGCCTATCTTAATTTAAATTATACCCATGTCTTCGTCTATTCTTCCTCTTTCAGGCCATGTTATATTTGTGGTGATCAAGCAATGGGTTTGGCTTTGGGGGTGTGAAACGTCAGGGGGTGCGCACGATTTTCAACAAAAATAGACCTCTTTCGGCCGCGTTATTATCTATTCATAAAATTCAAACTACTTAAGGGCTTTTCCACATTTCTTTCTCTTTCCAGCCACATATTATGTAAGTGAAATTTAGTAATTTAGGCGTTGTCACGTTAAACTACCGTCTGTAAACCGACTTACAGACAACCAATATAATTAATGAAATGCTATTATAATCTAAGCAACAATAAGGTAAAATAATTGAATTATTGGTATACATGTTTATAATAATAAAAGCCTTTTGCTTAAAATTTATCTAATTTAGCTTTACTTAACCAATTTCTGTAAAGTGTTGTTGTTGTTGTTTCCAACGCCTGCTTTCAACAGTTCTGCTTTAAGCAACCCTGTCAGCCGGGCGGGGGGAGTAAGTCTGTTTGTTAACTTGATGCACCCTACGGGCAGACGCTTTCACCTCGAGGGAGAGGGAAAGGGGAGTTGACTGACAGGGTGGACCTCCTGATTATAGTTCATTCCGAACCACTTGGGGAACATGGTAAGGTCACACGATTAAATCGGAGGTGACCAGGACTCGACACGCACGTAGACTGACTGGTTTAGTCTCAGCGCGATATCATGTTCCATCATGTTTCCCTGCCAACGCTGTGCACACTGCCAAGTTTGCCACAGTTTGAAACATGTTCTGCTCTCATGGAATCAACATGGTAAGGCCGTTGGCATTTCTGTAAAGCTGTAAATATATTGAAGTATATCATTTGTCGAAAAATGATGTCATAAGGAAGTTTCACTTCTTACGTGTGTACACCGACACACGCACGCTATTTTTTTTTTATTAATATTATTATTATTATTATTATTATTAATTTACACAAAAAGTTCGTAAATAATTTCTTAAAATGGTCATATAGAAATGTTTGTAAACTGCGCCCCATTTATATTATTGATCCGAAAGCCTGTGACAGAGATACTTGCCATTGGGAAATATAATTTTACATAAACGAACTGTCTCAGGATATCTAGGAGCTGTCCATGGATACCTAACAACTGTCAATGTCGGTCTAACTACTGTCCGTAGGCATCTAACAACTGTCATTTTTCTTTTATTTATTTTATTGTATGATAAAAGCGTGATTAAGATCAGTTGGTGATCAACGAAGCCTCAATGAGAAATCCCTATGTGGTTTTCGTAAAAAAGCAACCATGAAAATAAAATTAAAATGACCAAAAAAAAGTGACCGCTTTCATGAGAAAGACCCATCGTGCCTTGCCTCCCATTAGGGACTCATCCGTGAAATAGACTACTGTATTCGACTTGTCATTCCACCTACGCCGTATGCTTTATCGGTAGGGTAATCGATCGTATCTTAAAGAATAGAGTATTTCTGTATTGAGTCATTAAGATGAAACAATAGGCGTTCTACACCCACAATAACACACAATAACAATAAATAAATGAAACACTAAAAAATTCCTTAAGGCAATATACCAGTTGTTTGTAGTAGTTTTAGTAATAGTAATAGAAAAAAAAATTGCACTGAGAACCATGAGAAGAATACCGGCGTCCGGCTGTCTAGTTCCACATCATGTCCTCCAAATACAAGCGTATAGATCGATGAGGTGCCTCTTTAGTTTACTTCAAAAAGCCTTTGCTGATATCAAAGTCATGTTCCCTACATCGTCCCATCTGACTGGTAGTTTAAAGTTCCTAGCCCCCATCGCCTTGAACCGATATTTAGCAAACAAAGCTTGTAACTTTAAGAAAATGTGCAGATATATGCTCATCTAATTAATGAACAAAGACAACACTGAACACAATAAAAAAAAGTGCGGATGATTAGGTTTACCCTGACTGGGCTACTACGCTCACTTTGTTTCCAGGCATTAAGATACAACCAATTCCCAATCCCAAACTAGGCCTATTGCTATTGACAATTTAATTAACCTTACCATTTCAGAATGAAAAAAAAAAACATGGTGGCATTATGACTGAATTATTTTCGCGGCTTTTGTCACAAACTAATTCAATGCTTTAATGTTTATTTGTGTGACATTTAAAGCATTGATAATACTCCAATAGTTCATTGGTAAAACTTCTACAATCGAAACTATAGGAATTATATTTATAGCATGAATTTATCATAAAATACATTTGTTGGCGGGAATGCGTCGCAGAAGCCAAGCCCATAATGACTCCCTAGTCTCCCAATCGATAGTAAAATACACATCATATGTTAGAATTAGGTTTGGTGGCTCCCTGAATTGATATATTTCGATTTGTTAACCTGTAAAATAGATAGGTACTATGTTTTAAACCAAATTTTCAAGCGATGAGGCGATAACCATTTTAGTGGGAAAGCCCCTGCAAATACAGCTGAGTACAAATTGATGGCAATGATGATTGATTATCTTAACAAAATATCGCTATTTTTGTAGCATATAGCTTACCTTCCAACTAATTCATCAGAAGACATAATGAAATTATATATAATCGATAATATTAGGAAAATATTCAACGCGCGCGGTTTAAAAAGATTTGTTTACAACATAGACGTAGACGATAAAATCCTTGTTACACATCTTGCCACTGCCTTGCATAATGACTTTTGTGTATATTTTTCACCGCCTTTTAAAAAGGGCGCCAAAATTAAAATTTGGTTAAATAAGGCCATATAGGCCCATATAATAATTTATAGCCATAAATTTCGTGCTACACACATCGCACCTCCTATCTTTTATTTAGCTTTATTTTCTTTAAACTTAGTTTCTATAGCATTATTACAGCAAGAGATATTTATTTAATAGAGCGGTCTCAAAATATTGTACCCTACGTAAGGCGCCCATTCCACATACGTACAACGTCAATGAAAATTATGAAATTGAAGGTGGTAGCAGACATTAAAGACATACTAAAAATTCTGCTAACACCTTCAATTTCATAATTTTCATTGACGTTGTACGTATATGGAATACCCGCCTAAACAAGAAATGGCCGTGGATTTCCAGAGAAATTAATTAATTTCTCTTATGGCGCCCATTCCACATACGTACAACGTCAATGAAAATTATGAAATTGAAGGTGGTAGCAGAATTTTTAGTATGTCTTTAATGTCTGCTACCACCTTCAATTTCATAATTTTCATTGACGTTGTACGTATGTGGAATGGGCACCTATGAAAGTGGTCATATAAAAAATTCATAAAACATTAAAGCTGTCGAAAGAAATTGAGAATTTCTTATGTGAAATATTATTACTTCTGAAAACCCTGATAAAGTGTAATAATAATACAATTTTTTCAAGAGTTGTAAATCAGTTGGGGAAATAAACTAAATATAGACTGCCTTTTGAGAAAGCTTAAATTTATTAGGATTATTAGGACGCAACTCAAGGGATTAAAATAATAAACTTATGCGCGCGGTTATAGAAAATATAGGGACAGTTTGTACTCCAAACAAGTTTATTGTAGGGGACAATATCTCAGGGAAAAGTGGGTTGTTGTATTTATTAAGTTGCATGATGTGCAAATAAATCAACAATAAAATTGTTCAATATCATTCACTGGACACTGTTGCTTGTCACTCACAATATGGGGCAATTGGTCAAGGAAAAAGCAAGGTCTAGATTCCTAAAATTTTAAACATTGATATTTTTTAGAATGTATTTATTGTGGACTGTGGAGGACACTGTACATGCTTTGAGTACGAATCTTCTTCTCGAGTTGCAATCTAGGGATTGGTTTGCAGCGAATGTTGTATTCTCATCCCCTCTTATCTGTTTTGTGCGGTCCTCTTCAGTCCTTTATAGGTTTCGCACCCTAGGTTTCATGACATCCTCTAGGTACTCCTTCCTCTGTCGTCCTCTTGAGTTAGTGCCTTCCGGCTTCAACCATACCCTCAATGATGTTCTTGAGGAGCCCTTCGCGTACTTATTAGTACTTGGTAAACAATTCAAGGCACAGAACAACATAATATAATATATATGACTCAAGATTTAGAAAGAAGGGAAATGCCGCTAAAATTTCAAAGGAAACCTTTGTCAAATATTGCTTTATTTTAAAAAATTTCCAATGCTTAACTTACGATTGATTCTATTGTAATGACGTTTCCTTTTAGCAAAACTGCAGAAGACAGTTGGGTAATTTCAAATTTCAAGCCGCGATGGTGTTCAATGCCGGGGTAAATAATTGGCTTTTCAATACTTTTATGTTATTTTTATGTGTAATACTAACAGATAAATAGAAGTGATCAATTTTGTGAGTCGCCAGAACCTTCCTATACGTCTTCAAGCCTGAAGGTACGAGTTTCACTTATCTATTTTGGTTCATTCCTGAATTTATTTCCGTAAACTTGTGGGAAAGAAGAATATTGTTAATAAAATTTGTCTTACTTAATCAAATTTAATGAATGAATTATGATCCCCAAGGCTGTTTTTTCATTACGCTCTAAGATTAATAGCCAACGCACCGGGAGGGACAAGATGCATATATTAACTAAATTTTGGGCGCTGGTAATCGCAATTAACCTGCCTACTAATAAGCCAGCCCAGGTGCCTTTCTACACTTTTTCAGGCTGACAGTTTTGACAAAAAACTTGGGCTACGGCTAAAATATTTTTAGAGATTTTGGTATTTTTTACTCTGTCATTATTATTGTCTGTTGGGGCGTTTAGGAATATTTTTCGTTATTAAGAACCGTTTCAGGCATTTGCTATGAACACTGCTTTTTGTTTTAATTGTTTATTGTTGCAAAAAAAAAAAAATATACGTCTTTATAATGGTAATTTTTAATAGTTAGGCCTGCTTACATTTCTTAAATACTTTTTATATTTATTTATTTCCTTTGAGAAATGGAGGGCAGCGCCATTTTGTTTTGTGAAAAAATGGCTGATGCCTGATTATTAAATTGTTGTTTACTTTAATTATTACATTAAATGAGCGAAATACAGCTTAAATTCATTATGAATTAAGCTGTCTGATTTGCAAAGTAAGTTTTGATCATTGGCACATTAATTATTCTTTACCTCCTTACTAAATACGCTTGATCTTATTGACAACAACAATGGCATGCAATCCAAAGAAGATTTCTCTTGTAAGCTATAGAAGAAATTCAAGTGATATGGAATTAAGCACATCTGAAGAAGACGTAGAATCTGCCGCAGAAAATTATAACGAGAAATTTAAACAAAATGCTCTGGACAAAGACAATTTTAGTGATGTTAAAAACGGTGACAGACATGCAGGTTTGAATATTGTTTTGGACAAGGAAAAGTTATCGTATAGTTCTCAGGGTATAAGCGATGAAAGGTGGGCCGAAAATGAAAGGCGGAATTCCAAGAGTGAGAATAGGCGAGAAGATAGCCGTAAAGATCGTAGTTCTTCTGAGAAATATAGGAGAGACTCTAGAAAAAGTGATCATGATAGGAAAAGAAGCGATGATTATGATAAACGAAGACATCGTAAGGATAGATCTATAACGCCGGAAAAGAAAATACGAAAATCACTGGAGAGAAGTCATGGTCGTTCACCTACCAATCATCGCCACCGGTCTCGCTCCCCAGGCCGCAGTAAACACTTACCTGATCGAAGAGAACATAGAAAGAGATCTCACAGCCCTGAAAGGCGCCCTTACCACTCACGAACTCGTAGCCCAGAAATGACGTTCCGTTCTAGGCGATTAGAAAAGAAAGCAGCTAGAATCGACAGATTGGGCCTGGAGCTGATAGCTGAGCCGAAACCGGGTGTGCGTCCATTCCTAGATGGTTTTGCCAAAGAAGGTGTCACTAGTACTGGCGGTGTTGGTCCTAATTACTTTAACCCTGGAGCCACTAATTCATCACGTATTGCTGAACAGATCCAAAAGAGACGTATGCTATGGGGCAGCAATAAGAAAGACCCAACAACGGAGCAACCTTGTGATCAGGCTAGTTCATCTGGGACAGGTAAAACTTGGGAAGCTGCTACTTTCAAAGGTGATAACAACGGCAAGATGACAGAAAAATTCAAAAGACTTATGGGAATTAAAGGGGAAAGTGGTACAACCGCCGGTGTTGCTGATAGTGGAGACTCAATTATTCAGAAACAGGAGGAGATGTTTTCGAATATGGAAGCCCAGTACCAGGTGGCGAGAATGGCCACCCATACTCATCGCGGAATAGGGCTTGGCTTTGGAACTTTTCAAGTGCCACCACGATGAATTCATTTTCAGTGCCCTTACTGTTACATAATGAATTAATGTTCCATTGTTTGATTTCCCTTAATAAACTGATTGCTAGATGTAGTTAAACAGTGTTATTTATTTAGTATAAATACAGTAGAGAATTCCGTAGCCTAGTATAGATGGAGAATTAAATTTAGCAAAACGTGTTGTTAACTGAACGCAGTACATCCATAACAAGATGTGGTGTCCAAGCCTATTAGTTTATGCTACTTACTAAACATGTCCGGACCTACGATACGTTGCTCCAAAAAGTTGCGACCTGGATGGCCTTGTCACTGGCATCGAGAGATGGGTGGGACACAGCTTCTTTAAGCCTTGGTAAGATAAGCAAAAAACAGAAACTTAGAGTTTTAGAAAAAATTGTCATAACTAACCCGAATTATTAAAACCCAAATAATCGTTAAAAAATTAACTTTGTGTAAGAAACCCACTTGTGTTAGTATAAAACCCAGAGCGCTTTCGGCAAGAATCGAATTTTTTCTATTGGTAAGATAAGGTGTCTTGTAGTTGCCCACATCAGCCGGTTGGGTCCTCTGTCAGTCTCCACCCACACAGGTTCGAGCGGCATCGTGTGACCCCAAGGCCGTAGCCAGGATTTATTTTCGGGGGGTGGGGTTCAGAAATTTCATAGGATATTACATTGTAGTTTTGATTTTTCCTCAAAATCCGATTCTATTTAGTGTTATGCCATTTCATTCCGGGGGGGGGGGGGGGGGGGGTTAACCCCATTTGCCCATTGAGGCTTTGCCAGGGGTGTAAGCTAGTTGAGCTCCAGGAGCAATATCTTCCTTAATGTTTACATTGCCTTCGTCAGGAGTTAGGTTCTTTCATCTACCGATGCAGTTGGTTCCGTCCACCGGTGTGGTCCGTCTGAGGAAACTATTTTTAGACCTTCGGTGGTTTCGCCCAGCTACCTGTCTATGCAGTAGGTACCGAGGGTCGTCCTCTACTTTTGTTCTTTCAACGTCTTCTATGACGGAGCGCCGGATGGATGGACGAGCGTTACCAATAAAGGGGCAGAGCTTGTGGACGTGGGTGGGCTCATGCGGTTTCATTTACGGCACCTTTTTAGTGTGTGCAGCGGACTGCAGCCTCGTTCCAGTTTTCCAGACCAGTGCTGCGTATTTGGCAGCAGACATGGCCGGGCCCTAGTGTTCGCCCAGTCTTGGTCTGGGGCTCGAATTGACATTTTTTTAGACTGAGACCAATGCAAAAATCTCGGTCCCGAGACCGAGACTGCAATATTACCATAGCCAGTCTCGTAGTAGTAGTAGTAGTAGTAGACCAGTCTCGGTCTCGGATTAATCGGGTTGAAGGCTGGTGGCTTTTTATCTATCTATCGAGAGGGCCACCACTCTGTGATTTATGGAAGATTTGTGAATAATTTTTCAATTCAAAACAACCACGACGATTTACTGTAGGCCTAAACCTATACTGTTTAACACTACCAGAAAACACCATAAGTTACGTAAATAATAACCGATTACGATCAAAATTGGCAACTTGTATATTATAAAAAGAATATACTGTATAGATTGGTCAAATTCGTGAACGAGCCTGATTGGCTGTAGTACTGCAGCCAGTGCCTGCATAACGCTTGTTGGCACCTTACTGAAGTTGAACTTACTGTCGGGCATGATCTCCCCTTTTAGGGAGACTCTTCTACCTATTGAGACGGCGACCAATGTTGGACTTCGGGGAAATTTCTTCACAACTTTTCATTTCATGACCCCCTGAGCCTAACACCACCCTCCGTTCAAAATGTTACATATACATACAGTATATATGACATGTACAGTATGTATGTACATCGATTTTAGGAAACACTCTAACTTCCGTAAATATTATCTGATTTTGATGAAACTTGGCAAAAAAATTGATCATACAAGTGTCTTGATCGAGTTCGTTAACCAGCTAGATCCACTATTTAGTTCCAAGATGGACAGTGGACCTCCTGATTATAGTGGATTCCGAACCACTTGGGAAACACAGTGAAGTCACACAATTAGTTCGGAGGTGACCAGGCAAGTCCTACCATGTTTCCCTACCGGCACTGTGCACACGACCAAGTTATCTTCAGCTTTGAACCTGCTCTAGTCCGCTGGATTCAACATGGTATATGGCGGCCGGCTGTACTTCCTTATAACTTCTGGAAGATGTTGTTCTTCAAGCTTACCTTTTTCTTTGTCGTTCTTGTATGTAAGTGCGCGGTTTAGGGGGTTCCCCCTAGGAACTTTGGGGCGCTGCAATATTCAGGAGTTGCACCTTGCCACGAAACGCTTAGTTTTCAATTACTAAAGCTTGGTGGTTTTTCAGGTGAAAAACGCATGTTTGTGTTTTTGTTGGGTTCGGTTTAGGCTCAAGATCACGTTTTGACTACTGACGGCTTTTAGACAGCTTTGAGAAATGAGGACCCAAACAAATTTTGAGTGCAGGCCTGTAATTGGCCCTTTAAGCGAAATTGAATGGGAAACTAATTGATACGTGACGTCCTCAAGTGAATTTTTTACGTGACGTCCTCAAGTGAATTTTTATTGCCATGTCAACTGTAGTCTTCGCTGAATCTCTTTGGAGTCAGCTGTTAATTGGCAAGAATCTTGACTCGTACAAAGGTATTGGGATAGAATCTGTTCAATATGCTTGATACTGTCCTATTGATTATATTTACCTGCAATGATTGCTGTGTACTGTTTTCCCTTCCTAGCTTCTTTTTGACCCATTAAATCCAGATGCACATTTCCCTGTGCGCTGCTCTGTATCGGGCATCTCAGGTAGTCTGCTTAGTTTCCGCTTTCCATAGCCGTTATACAGGTTCTGTAGCCTTGAATACATCTGCGTATGTGAGGGATTGTGTCATTTACTGCCTGCTCTATATTTATTATTGACCCCTTTCTAATTGATTTTCCCATTTACCCGATGAAATAACTTCACTTGCGTTCACATAGTATTTCACAAGATAATCAGCTAAAAATACCCGGAAGTCATTAACAATAAATAGTCCAGCGGCACAAAGTTTTTTTTTGGGGGGGGGGGGGGCATATACGTCTGTTTTGAGTTCTTATTCTTATTGTTGTTTTTCTCGTTTTTGTTTTGTTTTGTTGTGTTTTTATTGAATTAGGGAAACTTTAGGACAATACTAACAACACTAGTCTTAAGAATCTTGATTATTGTAATACTAATCATTCCTTGCCTTGCCTGGGTTATCCCATAGAAGACTTTCTAGTCTTAAGGTTCGCCCAGGTAAAAATAAAGTCGTTATTTATTTATTTATTCCCCGACCCGGAAAATTGTGATTTTTCCTGTTAATGGCTGTTTATTGGGGCAGGGTGGGGGTGAGGGGAAGGGAGGGGGGTGATGACCCGCACCCGCCTTAATATGGGTGAAAGCGGCTAGTCTTTGAGATTATTGTTTTGCCAAATGTCCGATTCAACAAACTTTCCTGTGAACTACCAGCGTGACCCATAGTTCCCCAAGTTCCAGGCTGTTCCGTGTTATATTGTGCGCTATAGCGGCATTTTTATCTTATTTTCCCGGTAAGTGTTATCCATACCACCAAAATGCACTGGGATTAGTTGACTTAACTTGTGAAAAGTCATGAAAGTATGTCGTCGACACTTGAGCTGTAGTTTCTGGGTGGACTACTGAAGATAGTGGATTAGACTTACCTTCAATCGAAGTTTTTATAAAACGTTTGGATTTTGCAGGCAAGAAACAATTAACAAACTTGGAAGCAGGGGGACCGGGGTCTCCCCGGGGGAATTTTTCAAAAAGAAATGTGAAAAATTTGCAAAATTAGGGGGGGGGGTGGTCCAGGCCCAGCGGACTTCCTGAAGGAATCTCGATTGATGTCATATGAGACGAGATAGTTCAATTTTAATGGGGTTGATACAGGTTGAATTAAAGGAAAGATATAGGGATGATTTGAACTGTACAGTATGTTTTATAGCCGTATAGCCTATTACGTATATTTACAGTATATGCTTGTATGTTGATTGTATTGTATAATGTAAAATGGTATTTATTTAGGTATTTATTTCTCATTCTTCCATTTATATGATGCTGTATCGTCCTCAACCGTGGCCTCTGAACTTTATTACAAACAAACAAACAAACTAGGCTTTTTGATGACCATTATGCTATTAAATGAACAAATCGTCACAAGCTCAAATGAAAGAGAATTAAATGTCATGTTGAAAACTGGACTACACCCTTCGACGTCATTAATGGACTATATTATTGTCTGACCCAGCTAATTACTCATCTTGTTATTTACCTTTACTGTCGCTGATCCACACCCTTTGCTTCCTACATTGTCATTTTAATCTTTTTCGGTTTACACTTTCTATTTATTACTATAGTTATCCATTTCATCATGAAAGTAAATACGGCGTCAGCAAGGAATAACATAGCCTGCCAAGGATGCGACAACAATCAGAGAAATGGTAGAAATTAGCGAACGTTTGGGAGAAGGTCTTGTTCCGTGGTCATATTTTCATATTTCTTCTTGGCTGATCCAAGGTGCAAGCTGCTTTTTGAAGGTAAGCACTGAGAGTTAGATGAAATAAATATTATGGAAGTTAAATCGCCATCTTCCTATCGAGCAACAATACTGCTTTTTCATATTTTCCTTTTAGACCATAGCTTGTTATTAGTACTTACTACTTTACTTTATCCAATGCCAGCTCTTGGTATCTCTGCCTTACGCCGACGAGTCTCCCAGTAAAGATGCAATGGGTTTCTGTCTTGGTTGTTGGAGAGGGCTGCGCAATCCTGAAGGTGTAGAGCTGTAGACCGTCCACCCAGAGTTGCAAAGGGGACAGGTGTCCGAGTCTACAACCCCGATCCGGTGAAGGTGCGCTTGGAGGTAGTCGTGCCCAGTACAGAGTCTAAATTTTGCGACTAGGTAAAATTAGTCGAGATCAATATAATTTGCTTGACGTGGTTTCTTTAACTTCAGTTGATAGTAATAAAAGTAGAAATTGCTATAAAAAGCTGATAATACTGCCATAGGGAATTTTGCTCCTATTTTGGTGAGTTTATCATATGAGGGATAAAAGCGTTTTTCCTACAAGCTAGGCTGCAGTTTTCGGAGGTTTTCTGCTCGTTCCCCTTATCAATTCTTATTGTATGAATTGTAGATAAAACCGATCGAATTATTTGCCCTGCTTGAAGGTTTGCTCCTATTCATATTCAACATCTTTCAATATTTAAGAATAAAAATTTCTTAAAATATTTCCCTCGTCTAGTTTCGTGTCAAGTGTTAATGCAATGATAGGGCAGTGTTTTCACTTTTCAGAACTTTTAGGGGACTTCCGTTTGAGGAAGGATATGCATATGCTAAATGCTAATTTAGCGATTGAGTAATGCATGATAGCTCGTTTCTGTTTGGCCTAAATTACGAACACAGCAGGCTAGTTGTATCGTTAAACTTTTGCGCCAGTATAACTGACCTATTTGCCCTAATTACAGACATTTGCGAAAACTGTGGTTCACGAGGTAAAAATCAATAACTTGCGGCTTTATAAAACATTTCATGCGATTTTGAAAGTCCAGTGTCTGCGAATAGCGACGTTTACACTATTATACCTAGCTTTTGGAAGCTGATGATTAGACTAGTTCAGCCAGCTGCTTCTTGAAGGTAAGCACTGAGGGTTAGCTGAAGTAAATATTATGAATGTTAAGTCGCCATTTTCACTATAGAGCAACAGCACTACTTTTTCATATTTTCCTTTTAGACCATAACTTGTTGAAGCAACATATCTATAGGCAACTTTGCCAACTTGGTACCTGAAAATCCAATTTTGAATATCTATCATATTTTTAAACAGACCCCGACCTTGGGATTTCGCCGGCCTGGGCAGCAAGTTTCCAGCGCCCCTTCCCCCATTAAAACAAAATGTTGTGAAAGGTAATTGTAAGAAATACGACCAAAGTACAAGTTGTGAACTCTCAAGGTATATGCTACTTTAATTTACTTGGGTAAAATAATACCAATGGTAAAAAATAGACCTCTAATATAGATCAGGATAAATGTATTTTCTTTCGGCAAAATTTTTGACTACCTAAGAAAAGTCAGTACTTTCTTCAAAACTATTACAGCATCTACTCTAGCCAACCATATGGTTACTGACAAGTATTTCACCACGGGGGTTTAATTTTGTATGTATGAGGTATATTTTCATTTCGAAGCTTGGTGCCCTGGGCAAATGCCCAGTCTACCCATTCAAGGCCGTGCCCAGGTTTTGATTTCGGGGGGGGGGGGGTATGGACCCCATGGACCACCCCCCTGGGCAAGGCCATGTGCCCATTTATAGGACAGGGCCTGTTTTTAAAGGGGAAGCACAGTGCTGTTTGTTTGAGCCTGACTTGGCAAAGTGAGCAATCTGAATGCTGTATGTATCCTCATTACTCATTACTCATTAACCGTGTACATGATAGAGACTGCAAAAAAAAACTGTCAGAATGTAAAACACTTGTCGGTCTGATGGCTGTTGGTAAGTTTGTGAGACTGTTAACCTAAGGGAAACATAATATTACTACATATATTAATAATTGTTCAATTTTTTTTATTTTTATTTTTTTTTTATTTTTTTTATTTTTAAAGGTAATATTGTTCAAGTAGATCAGCTGTGTCGCCTGTGTCGAGATGGCCAGTAGAAAGGCCTAAGCACATTTATCTCTGACTCGGCAAATTGGCAGGTGAGACGAGAGAAGAAATCTAGCCTTACACAAATTACACAAACAATATATAAATTAGCGACGAAAAGCAAGACTAATTCCAGAGGAGGACTTAGATACCTGAACTTAGGAAATGCGTAACCATAGGGACACACCGTGAAGCTTGATGCAAAAAGGATGCGAACCAAGTTACAATAAGCTATTGACTGCAGCAGCCAGATCATGGCGATTTGGTACTATTATAATATTTTTTAAATACCGCAGTAGTAAGGTGTCACATGACGGTGTTCAAGTAAGCGCGGGAAATTCAAATGAATAATGTATTAGAATCCAAGGGACTGGTGGCATTGTTTAATAATTGAAGGAAATACTAATAAACATACAGTACAGGTTGAATTTCCCGCGCATTTTTCACTCATTTGTTTAAAACAATTGAATAAACCCCGGTATTATAATAATCCCAAAGGCGCCCATTCCACCGACCGGCGGCTATTTACAAAAACGGTGACGTGGTAGCAGACATTCAAGACTTAGGTGGCGTTTCCACCGACCTCGCATTGCAGAATGCAAATGACATTGACGGAAATTAGAATTTTTTTCTTCATAGAAATCTATTAAAATGTTTGTACTTAACATATCCCATGACGCCATTTTTGCTTTCCAATTTATACGTAGTATAAGGAAAGCTTTGTGACGGTCGAAATTTTCGATTCCGAGATTTCAACGGATTTATATGTTTCAAGGTCCCAGGAACCCAAAAAAGTGGTTTTTACGAAATGTCTGTCTGTCTGTCTGTCTGTGCGTCGATTTCCGGGCAAACCACTCGGTCGATTTTGATGAAATTCGGCATGTAGGTTCACAAAAATCATACCTCGGGACAATTTTTTTATTTTGGGCTAACTCAATTTGGGGGGTTTTATTTTCAAAAAACTTCAAAAAAACGTCTAAAAAAATTATTTCCCAAAAACTGCTCCATTATTTCTTTTAAATTCACAAATATTGTAGTTGTTGTTAATGTTGATAAAATGCGGGGGGTCGCTTGCCCCTTGATAGTTTGCTTCTGGGGGTAAAAAAATAAAAATGACTAAATTTTAATGAAAAATGACTAAAAAATAATTTTTCTGCGACACCTTTCTATCGATGATTTCTACCTTCAGGTATGTTTTAGGTGTTAAATTGAGTAACGAAACCGGACAGGTTGCTTTCCCAAAAAAGTATTTGGTTTTGTACAAAAAAATGTTTTTGAAAAAATGATAGAAAATTCACGCTCAAATGCATTGCGTGCCCTGCCAGTACTGCTGTGTGGTGATGTGTTGGTCTGACCTATCTAGAATTTACCTCACCACCAGTGACGAGTGACGTCAGGTGGACACCCCCCCCCCCCCCCCGAGATATCGGAAATTTAACCATAGGAAAATTATTTACCGTGAAATTACTCATTTTCTCTATCTACTAATTTTGATAAATTGGAAAGCATGTTCGAGTAAACTCGGACCGGTTCTTTAATTTAATTTTGTTTGTTTGTGATTTTACTCTATGATCATTGATCAATTTTGACTATGGCATAGAGGAAAATAAACATTTCCGTCAATTCTGCAATGCGAGGTCGGTGGAAACCCCGCCTTGAATGTCTGCTACCACGTCACTGTTTTTGTAAATAGCCCTAGCCGGTCGGTGGAATGGGCGCCAAATTGCCATGGTCCTTGATCGGGTTGCAGTAAGAGCTACCAAACCCAACCGCTTTCGACATAAAGAAAAAAAACTGCGCCTATAATTGTAATACTGGCAGGGCTGGAACCAGGTCATATTTTTCCTAAAAAGTAATATTTTCCATTGGCAGTCATAAAATGTCATTATTTTCTTTACTTGGTCATAAAAGTCGTATTTTCCCTTGTCGGAAATAATCAACTTATTATATATTAACTTAAAACCGTAAATTTCACGTTTTTTAAATTTAAAAATAATTGGCGCCAACATAACGTCGTGGTAGAAGCATTATATTTATTGTATTATATTAGAAATTCTTTGGGTTGAAGCATCGGGAGCTTGCAAGCGTGCCTCCACATTATAAGGGCACAACATGCTAGCATTCACATGCACTTGCATAAAATTGTGCCCTTCTTCGATGGAGCTGAGCTATTTGCATGTTGACTACGCTAGTCAAAATAAAAACTCCCTATTACGTTCATCCCGTGGCTGGAAACCGTTACCAATATGGCATCTAATGTAGCCTGGACAAGATAAGTACGCAATTTGGCGGGGAAAATAGCCTGCACGAGCTGAGTACAGAGTTTTTGACCGGGCCCCGGTATCCGTTCTGCTATGCTGCAATGTGTAAGACTTGATATTTTCTGCGTTGGTACTTATCTCTGATAGTTGGCTTATGGTTAACCGGTGCCCGTAAGGGATACTATGGCCCCCGCCGTTCCAGTTCAAGCAAACATCTAAACCTTTAATATTAAAGGTCTGCAAACCTGATGCTGTGGCTAAACTTGGAGTTAGCAAAGAATCACCTACTTCCGTCTATTCAAATTATTCTAGATGAAGAGATAGTTGAAGAAATCGGCCGTTTAACCGATTTTGATAGATCAGCTTTTCTCATAAATGTTCAAAACCATTTCGTTTCCGCTTGTAAGCACTTACTAGAGAAAAGCTCAATCAATAATAAGTACATAAAGGCCTGCCGCTGCTTGCATCTTGATGAGCGCAGAAAAGCTGTTAGCATTGGGTGGTTGGTGACAGTATCTCGCTCACTGCCTCTTCAAATCGATGAAGATCTCTTACTAGACGAGTGGCGACTTCTACAGTTAGAAGCAGAAAACGGTAAAACGATACCCATTGATGATTATTGGACTCAGTTTTATCCATCAAAACTGCTACTGGAAAGCTGTCCTATCCAACTGTCACAAAGGTTGTCAAGGCAGTGTTATCTCTCTCACATGGTAACGCGAACGTAGAGAGAGGATTCTCAGACTCTGCTCGTTATTTGCTGGAAAATAGGGCAAGTATGAGCGAGCGGACGCTCAATGCTGCTATGCAGGTAAAAAGAAGTTAAAAAAAATATGGAAATCAAGCCCAGTTGGTGCCAGTCCCCCAAAATCTAGTGAAATTGACGAGAAACGCCTGCAGTACATATAAAATGCAAGAAGAAGAGAAAAGAGGAAGAAGCCAAGAAAATTAAGGAAGCAGAGGAGTAAACATTGAAAGAAAAAGAGGTGCAAGCTAAAATGGCAGCTACTAGAACTATGCTTCAAGACGAGGAATTGAAATTAAAAGAGATGAAAAACAACGAGGCTACCAAAAGGAAAATAGAAAATAAACTATTCGAAGAAGCCAACAAAAGATTAAAGACTGCTTTACAAAAAAATGACCTGAGTGAAGTAGCCTTTGCTACTGCAGTCCTAGATGGTGTCTCCAAAGTAAGAAAAGAAGTAGAGAAAGAAAAGAAAAACATTGATGCAACCGAAAAAACTGTAGAAAAGAAAAAAACTATGCTTATTTCACTTTAAAAAAAAGTAGCCTAATTTTTCATTTTGTAATTATAGTAGCATGTTTTGTTGTCTCTTTTGATTTCGCTATGTAAACCTACCTTCTTAAGACGTCTGTTTTGTACTGCTTTAAGTCATAAATTAGTCATAAATTTCATTGCTGGTGGTCATAAAAGTCACATTTTCGTACGAGTATAATTGGTTCCAGCCCTGTACTGGCTGGTTTTAGGCGAGCTTAAATTGGGTATGTGTTATTATTGTGGGTTATTTATAATAAAAATTTGATTTTTATTATCGATTTGTATTGGGTTTCACTTTTTAACGTAGCAGCTCCTAACCCTGACCTACCCCCCCCCCCACCCCTTCCGACGCCCATTGCTACTAGCTCCCTTCCCTGTCTGGAAAATCACTCCCCCTGAACGTGGAGATAGTCGGTTTCTAATCGGATCGGGTCGTATGAAGTGTAGTTTTATATGGGTAGTAAGTGATAGCAGTGGCCAGTCTTGCAGAAGCGTCCGTCGTACGAGGCGCTGAAGGTTGAGGTTTGCGAATGGACAGTGAGTGGTTTTCCTTGGTGTTGTGATTTTTTTACTTCGCTGAGCTCAGCTTAATTCGGTAAGCGAATCAGCTATTTTCTACAAAATGGAGTTGATTTTGTTTTTGCTAAATATACTGAAACCAGCTCTGTACCGTATTTTGTCAATATTCAATGCCGTCAACCGGTTGTCCGACTCACATCCCCCTGTTCTCTTAACTGGGGTGGTAGGCATCTATTTTTGAATTTTGTTGTTCCTAGAGGGGAAAATAATTTTACTGGAAGTTTCAAGATTGGCGCCTTAGAAAATTGTGCAACGTAAAATTTTGAATAACATCTAGGCTCATTTTTAGAGTAACAGTGATGGTATTCTCATTAAACAAGAGTAAAATTAGTAAAAGTTAATTGGCCATTACAAGGAAAATAGTATTAAAAACAAAAACAAAAAAACCGTGGCACGACAACCCAGCAGGGCCTAGGCCTGAGAAATGGTAGAGGATCCTCTCCCTTGGCCATGACACTATTTTATTTTACGATATTGTGGGTACCACAGCATTACAATTCAAATCAAATCAAATTTTATTATTAATTCAAACAACAACATTTACAATATTAAAAATGGAAGGGCGGCCCAAAGAAGCTAGAAATCCCGTCCTGGGCCCCCCTTAAAAAGTAAGTCAAAATTAGTACAAGTAATTAAAGTAAAGAAAAATTATACGTTAATAGAGAATAACTGAATTTTTCATTAGTTTCATTATTTTTTATTCATTATTCATTATAACTTTTCATTAGTTGCCAAGTAAGGACGTGATGTTATTCGGGTTGGAAGAAATTAGGTAGTTTGTATGACTTGTGTCTTGAAACTTGTTATGCTGACGGAGTCCGGTAGGGAATTGTACAATTTGATCTGTTATGGTCAGCAACATGCCTGGGGTTGACTCCCAACACAACCCAATAGGGTTGTGTAGATCCATTTCATGCTCAATATTTTTCTGTTTATGTCGGGTCTCGAGCCTCGATACAAATAAGCCAAGATTTTTTTGCAATATATTTTGCTATATTTTCAGTTTTGGCCTAGAGATACCCATCCCGCACTAGAGACTGTCGCCAGCCCCAGAAATAACAAGAAGAAGACTGTAACTGAAATGTCAAATTCGCTTATAATACTTAATTTATGATTTGCAGTTTCATGTATTTTTAGCCGAGTGGAAATTCGGATCATCATAATTTAAATTATTATTTAACTAACTATTCATACGGTGTGTGTTATTAGTCATATGGAAAGGAAGGGAAAGGTCCGCTACGTTTTACATTTACATAATTATTATACACATATTACACGAGTCATATGGGAGCTCCTTAGCTCTTATAGACAACTGCCTCATTTGCCATGACTCATGAGGCTACCTTTTTGACTTGGAACCGCGCAAAGCTCCCCCTCCCCCCCGCCCTGATGGTATTATTATTATCTTTATGATTGCTTTTATCTCTGACGTAGAGTTATGACTTATGAGCTCTCCCCTCCGATACTATTTGACGTTCTTATCTATAATTCTTGTAATTAGCTTGTCTGTGTTATTGTGGATTAGCTTGAATTTAGATGCTCTTTCTCGAAGTCACCTTTGCAATTTAAGCCAATTTGAATTGAGCATTTTAATGTAATTTATTGTAATGTCACACATATAAAGTTTTGAACGACAAGAAACATCATAAGGAACTTTTCGAAAATCTACCCCTCGATATTTCTAGGGCTCGTAGGAATATAAATTTACTGTAAATGCCTTCTAGTACCAAATAAAATGATGTACCCAATTTTCGGCAGTTACCTTTCTTCCATATGTATCTGAAAAACTTTTAAAACACATGCTAGGCAGATGGTAAACTCTCACTTTTTATCAGCTAAGATATGTTTTTTTGTACTTTTTCAATGGATGAGCTTAACAGAAAAGAACCGGTCCGAGTTTACTCGAACATGCTTTCCAATTTATCAAAATTAGTAGATGAGAAAATGAGTAATTTCATGGTAAATAATTTTCCTATGGTTAAATTTTCGATATCTCGGGAGGGGGGGGGGGGGTTGTCCACCTGACGTCACTGGAAAATTCTAGATAGGTCATACCAACACATTACCACACAGCAATACTGGCAGGGAACGCAATGCATTTGAGCGTGAATTTTCTATCATTTTTTCATAAAAACATTTTTTGTACAAAACGAAATACTTTTCTGGGAAAGCAACCTGTACGGTTTCGTTACTCAATTTAACACCTAAAACATACCTGAAAGAAGAAATTCTTTGATAGGAAGGTTTCGCAGAAAAATTATTTTTTAGTCATTTTTCATGAAAATTTAGTCATTTTTATTTTTTTACCCCCAGAAGAAAACTATCAAGGGGCAAGTGACCCCTCGCATTTTATCAACATTAATAACATCTACAATGTATGTGAATTTAAAAGAAATCGTTGGAGCCGCTTTTGGGAAATAATTTTTTTAGACGTTTTTTTTTGGAGTTTTTTTGAGAATAAAACCCCCCCAAATTGAGTTAGCCCGAAATTAAAAAAATCATTCCGAGGTATAATTTTTGTAAACCTACATGCCAAATTTCACCAAAATCGTTTGAGTAGTTTGCCCTGAAATCGCACAGACAGACAGAACGACAGACAGACAGACAGACATTCCGTAAAAAAAACTTTTTTGGGGTTCCTGGGACCTCAAAACGTGTAAATCCGTTGAAATCTCGGAATCGAAAATTTCGAGCGTCACAAAGCTTTCTTTATACTACTTATAAATTGGTAAGCAATAACCGCACTTTCGTCTTCGATGGCAAGGTAACGTGCTTGTATTTGTACAAGTTTCTATACCATGCGATCGGAGACGTGTCGTAACTCGACGCGGGTACTAGCCTACAGAGACGACTGAATAGGTCAATCGGTTAGGTTTATTAAATTGTTGAAAATAAAAAATCGCACGTCGTTTGCTCTCTTTCATTATTTTATTTATTGGTGTAACTGCGTTGGAAACTGTACCAGTACAGATATAAAATAAATACAATATAAGTAAAATACGTAATATCTCTATGCATTCATTAGCTATGTCTGTCTGTCCATGTTTACCACTAGCCACCTGTCTACATAGGCGTTGATTATAATCAACTGTGAGTACACCAGTCCCTCCAGTCTCTAGTCCCAACTCCCCAGCAATGAACTGGAATAAACAACCATAAACTCGCGTGACCGTAACATTCTAGTGGTAGCACGATCGCCTACCACTCGGGTGTACTGATTTCGTGTCCCGATCGGGACAAACATAGATTATTTCTCAAAAGTGCGAGCCGTGAAGTGGCGAGCTGTGTTGGTATGAAAGGCGCTTGGCGCGGAGCTTCTGCCATTAGCATGAGATTGGAGTGTTTTTTTTATATGCATGAAAACTAACCTCGACTCCCATACAGTAGGCTATTGAGTCTAACTTGAATTTTGCAGGGGCTTGTTACATTTGACCCAGTGAGCTACCGGCTAGCAATAGACGTATTTTACTTTTGTCGTTAATGTCATGTAATGGAGATAAGTAATACTAAATTAATTGTAATTTCAGTTAATATTTATGAGCTAAATTAAAAATTAAAAGAATCCACTGGTTATACTTTATAGTCACCTATCCAGCAGCTGCCCAATGTTCCGGAATCCTTTTTTTTAAATGTAATCGGACTGATGTTGCCTATTTGTGAACCTGTCATTGACTCTACAAAATATGAAAATAATTCCGCCTGATGGGTCTATTAATAAATAAATAATACGTAAATAAGGACTTTTTGTTGATTCTATTACTAAGCCAACCTAGCGGAGTTAGGGATGTAAAGCCCTCTCTTACACTCAACTAGGAAGGCCCGTGACCGTCTGCTTTACATGCCCTCCGAAACATGGCCAGAAAATGTAGCGAACCAACAACCTTTCGGGTGAAAGCCAGAGTCCGTACCACTACGCTACATGTCTTGTCTATTATTTGTTAAGATCTTGGTTTTTACTAATGGGATGAGCTTATGATGTCCGAGATTATTAATTTTTCTGCACATTGTCCTTAGTGGAGACCTTTCTTATTAACACTCAGCTTTGGTTGGCTGGCCATCCAAACACCTGGTGCTCAGTGAAGTGCTTTTTAGTCTCACTTGATTGAGTACTCACTTTTCCAAGGCTTTTTCCAAAATGTTGAGATTAAGGCAGTTTTAGATGCTCCTACGCTAAAGGAAAGTCTGCTGGGCGTATAACCAAAGTAGTTGACAAAGGTAAAAGGGTGTTGCACACACTTTTTCATATGCAGTACCTTGAAGCAATCCAAGCCTTATCCGGTTTTATCCCACATTAGTCCAAAGAAAGTGACTTTGCTTTATTTAAAAGGTTCTAGTGCTGTTTGGTCACTGAGCGCCAATATTTGCTTTAATTGTCGCCCCTCCGACCTTAGCCTATGAATTAGGTTGCATACAGGCATGATATTTATTTTTCTCTTGAGCCATCTTATACATTTAGGCTTTTCCTGATCTTGACCGTTATTCTTTATTTACGGTGTAGTTGCGTAATAAGTGGTTGATGTCAACATTCCTCGTGTGCGTGGAATTTCGGATGAGGTTCACAACTACTGTTGTGGCACTTAACCTCTGCATATAAAACGGACAATTACAGTAAAAAAATGGTTCAATTTGTATGCTTTGTATGGAAAGAATGAGACAATACTCGGTTTCTTAATTTCATATAAGGGTTATGCTACTACACTATATAATATAGTGTTGTCAGTTTATTTGTTTTTAATTTACCCTTTTAAAGAATTTTTATTATTTTAATTTTTTAATTTTTTATTACGCCTCAGGATCCTTGTGGACTTTTGCGCTGTTAAGTGGGGGTTTGTATTGGTGAAAAATGTTTTTTTGTTGAAGATATAGATAATCCGAGCCACAATGCATCGCATACCATACCATTATTATTATATATTATTACCTATGTACTTCATGTTACACTCTATACTATGCACTATCAATCTAATACTTTAGGATGGGGAAAATCCATAGGCAGCCGTAATTTAACCATGGGGCAATCATTTTCCATGGAACTATGGCGGTACTTATAAAGAAGAAAGCTTCAACGGATTCACTTTTACCGGTTCTTTTACACCGCCATCCTACAGAATGTGTGTATATTAAGAAGTGAGAAGTTGTTCCTACAGTTCAGCAATGAACTCGCATGGACGTAAAAACGTGCGGGTTAACACAATATCGTCTAAGCTGGACAGCATCACATGATTCAGGTTCCGTAGATAACTAGTTCGTCCTTCAGATATCTACCTTGAATAGAAAGATGGTGAAACTAGTATATCTTCGGGTAACGTGCGACATTATTATTTGACCTAATTACTGCCTTATGCCCCACCGCAAACTTACATCTCTTCTTAAATCTGCATGTACTTTCAACTTATACAGCACAGTTATAAGACAGTCAATAGGTAGTGTTTCGCCACTCGGCCCTCACAACCCTTCGTTCGGAGCCTCACACGGATATATTTCTTTCCATTCACCTCCACGCGTATAAGACAAAATAGTTGGTAATTTGAATGCTATAGAGAAATTTATTATTCTGGGTGTCATCAGAATAGCAATAAAATTCGAAAATGAGGAATATAAATAGCCATGAATGAGTCCACTGCTGAAGTGAGTGCCTGTGAATTACCAATAAAATTCAAAAATTTAGAGTTTAAGTAGCCTAAGAATGAGGCCACTGGTAAATTGAGGGCCGCTGATTTGGCTTATTTGGCACTAGCAGGCTACTCATAATTTACTGGCTACGGTCGCCATATACATCAGCGGTTCCTAACCAATGGGGCGTGAGAAGACTCTAGTTGGGGAACGGAGACCGGGATAATTTTTTATGACTCATTGCTTTCTACATTTATACGCAGTTTAGTGAAAGCTTTGGGATAGTCGAAATTTCCGATTCCTAGATTTCAAGTGGATTTATACGTTTTGAGGTACCAGGAACTAAAAAATGGTGGCTTTTACGAAATGTCTGTCTGTCTGTACTCGGTGGATATTGATGAAATATGGCACGCAGGTTCACAAAAATCGTGTCTTGGTTTAACTCAATTTTGGGGGTTGCACCCTCCCAAAACTAAAAAAACCGGCTATTTTTTTTTTTTCATAAATAACGGCTGCAATGATTTTCTTTAAATTCACACATGTATATTTTAGTCGTTATTAATGTAAACAAAGACCAATAGATCGCAAAAATAGAGGGCAAAGAAAAATAAAATAAAAACAAGACTCAATTTTGGTGAAAAATGAAAATAATCTTTCTGCGGAACCTGGTTGCGCGGCTCAAAAAGGTTGCGGGAACCGCTGCTATACAGTATATTACCGGCATCACGCTATCTGCTCTACTCAGTCCCTTCCGTTTCAACATAGACAATATTATAGTCATGCAATGTTTCAATATTAAAATTTTATACTCGAATTGCAATAAAAAACGGCCCCATAGACCTTGACGTGGCTGCCCTTGGGTATTGAGACATGCAGTGATCGTTTTATCAAGATGCGCCTCAGAGCATAATCATAATTATTGGGGCATGTGGTTCAATCCTAATCTCACGGAGAACTGGGCTATGTACCGGGAGGCCGTGGGTTCTAGCTCTGATAAAAGGAGGTGCACAAAGACTTTAATTGCAACAGTACTGTTTGGAGATCTGTCATTGCAGCAATGCAAAAACGCAGGTTCTACTACAGGAGAGGTTTTTCTGCTGAGCTACTGTTGGTGATCCAACCCATTTGCGCCAGTGACAATGATAAAAATGTCTTTGTTCATCGGGCCTTACGGCAGTACCAGCTGTAAAAGGCAACCAAATTAAAACTATTCACCTCTCCAGTGGCAATGGTTCGGTAAAGAGAGTGACTTACTTAAACATTTTATGTACTATATAATTATGTGTGAAAATTGATAAGAGGGCTTCCAGAGCGGAGTCCTCAGTTATAACAGAAATAAAAACGTCAAATCTGTCAAGCCCAAGAGATTGCCATTTTAGTGTTAGTAGTAATTTACTAATTAGTGGTGGTTATGATGTAATCTGCCTCGGTTGGAGGACTGTCTGATCGCTGGCCACTAGAATTCGCGGCAAAACATGCGCTAAACCACATGAAAGTGAATTTTATTGTTACTTACAGCCAGTGGCGGGTCCAGAGGGGGCATTTACAAAATCCCTAAGAGGAGAAATTTAAAAAAATGTCAGCAGTATATGGTCCAAAGTCCACTTCCAAAATTTGAAATAGAAAAAAACATCAAGGGGAACACAATAAGCAATTGGCTCTTAACACATCAGTTTTAATGCGAGTGTACGAGCGTTTCCAGTCTACGTTTAAATGATATTTTAAAATAACGAAAAAATCTAAATAGCCTACTGAAAAGGAATATAATCACAACAGGGATGATTACAGGTGTGCCCAAGTCTCATCGATCCTCGGCAATCGTTACGGTAGCCATTTGGGATTTCCTTGTATAGTATAGTAGCACGCCAGTGTTTCCCCTTGATATTTAGTGCTGAATGCATGTATTATGTACCTCTAACTTATTATTATTTTCCCCCTTTTCCCGGGATTGGGAACAGATGTTACTTTACTGTTATTAAAAGAGCAGACAGTTCGATAATCTACTGTATGTGGCATTGCTTAGTGGTATTACGTTTGCGTTGGTGATTCGGTAGGTATCTAGCATACATTGTCATTTAACTTTTGATGAGGGCCATCTTACGAAATCAAATTTTTTTAATTAATAAAATAATTATGCGATAATCCGAAGCCTAAAAGATGTAATAAACGAAAATACTCTGATTTTATGCAAACTTAGGCCATTATTGCTTTCCAATTTATACGTAGTATAAGGAAAGCTTTGTGATGGTCGAAATTTCCGATTCCGAGATTTCAACAGATAGGCTAATTAAACGTTTTGAGGTCCCAGGAACCCAAAAAAGTGGTTTTAACGAAATGTCTGTCTGTCTGTCGCTCTGTCTGTTCATCGATTTCCGGGGAAACTACTCGGTCGATTTTGATGAAATTTAGCATGTAGGTTCACAAAAATCAAACTTCCGGATCATTTCTTTTATTTTGGGCTAACTCAATTTGGGGGGGCTTTATTTACAAAAAACTTTTTTTTTAAATGATAGAAAAGTTGCGCTCAAATGCATTGCGTGCCCTGCCATTATTACTGTGTGGTAATGTGTTGGTTTACCCCCCTCCTCCCCCCCCGCCCGAGATATCCGAGATTTAACCATAGGAAAATTATTTACCATGAAACTACTCATTTTCTCTACTAATTGATAAATTGGAAAGCATGTTCGAGTAAACTCGGACCGGTTCTTTTACCAAAAGGTTAAATGAAAGGAAAATTTCAAATAAATATCCGTATTAAAAAAAAACGTTCCAATTCTGCCAAATTAAACCTGAAAGCCCGTAACTTAGCTGAGAACGTCGTAACTCATTGAGATCTACTCTAGACGAATTATTTTGGTGAACACTTAAAAAGCAAAAAGAAAAGATCCAGTACGAGTGAATCCATATATTCTTTCCTATTTATCTATCAGTATAGGTACTTAAAACGTGTAAATCCACTGAAATCTCGATTTTTTTAAAACGTTTTTCGGAGTTTTTAGCCTCCCAAAATGGAGTTAGCCCAAAATAATAAACAAAATTCCGAGACATGATTTTTATGACCTACACCCAAAATTTCATCAAAGTCCACCGAGTAGTTTGCCCACGAATCAACGAACCGACAGGCATACAGACATTTCGTAAAAACCAAAACTAAAAACGTGTAAATCCGTTAACATTTCTGAATCGAAAATTTCGACTACACAAGCTTTCCTTATGTTTAAATAGGCAAGCAAAAATAGGAATCCCCAAATTGTTGGATGCCGGTAATTTTTCCATTGTAAACGTCAAGGCCTGTTGCTCTTGCTGCTGCGGTCTTATCTCTTTACGGTATGTGTTGCAAAGACGTTGATAACTTGGCGTGATGCTTCATTTGTGTCACGTTTTGAGTTCAATTGGTAATTAGCACTCGGGCCCGCGGTGAGAAATGTATTTAAGTTGTTTTACTTGGCGTATTGTTGTGCATTGAGAATTGCTGTGCATTTGGTCTACCACAATAACATGATTAAGTGGTAAATAACGATTTTAAATTTATTATTTATTATTTTTCTGGTTAATACTTACTAGCTAATGCACACTCTTGGCAATTAGACATTTGGTGATGCATTGACCAGTATCTTCCTGCCGTCTCCCGGAAGATGTCATCCCTTAGAGGTGGATCTTCAACCCATCCGATAGATGGTCTGCATTCACCACTGCTTTGTTGCACAGAGGCCAGATGTCAGAGGCAAGAATCCTTGGTTAATAAGCTTTGAATGATTTCGCATAAAGAAATAGTGTTTAGATAGCTGCTTCAATGCAGTGAAAAAAGAAGTTACACGAATGATGGGAAAAAGCTTGTCTTATGTATGAACTTGTGCAAAAGTGTAAATCCTCTTGAATGACATTACTACGACACCACATATGTATATTGGAAGATCCATTTGGCGGAATTTTTCTATTGGGGATGTTTATTCTGTTATTACCAATGCATAATAAGTGTTATGTAGCGTACGAAGAAATTTAAAACATATACTTTAATCTTTTGTTAAAGATATTTTGTAAATGCTTATAATATTATAATTTCTCAAGATTTAAATTCCTCGGGCAATTTATTATGTGTTGTACGCTATAGCATACACACCGTATTATTTTATGACGATTCTTTTTTCTACTAGTAGTAGATATTGTATACAATCGGCCGCTTTTAAGAGAAAATTGGCACCACAAAATTAAATACTTTTCATTATTTATTTATTTAAGTTATTAAAAATTTGGCTCATCTAAGTTTAGAAGACTACTTTGTGCATCATATAATCGGGTATGTTTACTTTTCAGTTTTGTAGTTCTTCCAAAAATTCCAGAATACGCGAAATTTTAGTCCTGTATGGTATTTATAAAAGAACTAAGGTACCAAACATTTAATATTTCCTATTATAAGATACCTGAAGTAGTCTTCTACAACTTCCATGAGCCAAATCTTTAATGACTTGCTTGGTTAATTAAATAAAAATAAATAAAAAGTCTATAAAAACAAAAAATTTCGTGGTGCTTATTTTCTACGTAGCATGTCCTCTTAAAACATGGATTATTAGTTATATGGTTATATTGTTTTATGGAGGGGGAGGGGCAGGCTACAATTTTTTAAATTGTGTCAGTATCTATCATTTATCTGTAAATGGCACAAATCGTCTATCACTTGGCAGTGACCTTACCTGTTGTGCCATTACTTCCTGGTGGCCGGTCTGGTATATGCCATTGGCTTCGCACCTTTTGTGACACTCGATGTGATTCACCAATTACTCGCTAGTTGTTATTTTCATTGCTTGCTTTTCATTTTAACAATTCATCTAATTTAAACCAGTTGATTCGTATTAAGATACAGCGTGAGTCGCACCACCCGCCCAACCCTCTTTTTTCCGTTATTATGAGAAACTTTGAAATCCGGTAAAAAGTTGGATGCAAAGTCTGGGTGTCGAAGTATCTTTTGGTGGCAATAGAAACTCAATGGGGTTCCCGGAGAGGGGTTTTAAGTAGTCATATGTGGCATCATAATGTCTTGTCGTGTTGCAGACAGCTCTTCGACATTAGCCGTACTAGTAGTAGTAGCAGTGTTCGTCGGGTTAATAACGACTTAGGCCTCAAATTTGGGCCCATAGAGCGACCCCGACTTGACTGTCCTATGCCAGCCCATAGGACAGTGGACCTCCTGATTATAGTGGATTCCGAACCACTTGGGAAACACAGTGACGTCACACGATTAGTTCGGAGGTGACCAGGACAAGTCCTACCATGTTTCCCTACCGGCACTGTGCACACGACCAAGTTATCTGCAGCTTTGATCCTGCTCTTGGTACGGCGGCCGGTTTAGCCGTACCAACTATCCCTCGTCCTGCCGTGCGGCCTACGGGCATTGTTGGTTGGAAATATGAGCAATTTACAACATACAGTGTGTAGGCATTAACCTTAGTTAAAAGTTTTCGTGATTGTGCCTGAACCTGAAATGAGGGTAGTACGACTGTTCCTAAACTTTTTTTAAGTGGCAATCTCCAAATTTTATATTATTGATTTAAAGAAAAAAAAAACGTGATTCCACTTTCCGTAGCTTTACGAACTTATAAGATGAATTATGGTGCTCTGGTGGTTTAAAGTGTGAGTGCCACCCGAATTGAAGGCGGATACTATGTGGGAATTTAGAGGTTATCAATTTTAAAACTAAATTGACTTTAGATTGAAGGGGCACCCCCTGAGGTAAGGCATTGATCGTGGTTTCGAGTCCTACCAGGTGCAGTTTTTTCTCAATGCTCTATTTCGGATTTAATGTTTAATAGGTTTATTTCATCTAGTGATAGTGCATATTGTGGCTTATTTTGGTTATGCGGCACCAGTGTAGTGTTCAGGCAGAGATCTCAACTGTGAACTGGAAGGTCGATGTTCGATACTCGGCGCCAAATTAATATTAGAGTATTAATCTATAGTACATGTTATCGTCATTTATAATTGCATTGTGTGGCCTATTGTCATTGCACCCTTTGGCGACTACATTTTAAATATTATGACTGCTAATCGGTACTTACTGTATGTCTATGCTGTATAAGTGTGCATATCCGATTTACTTTTCAGTTGTCTTCCCCGTTCTGGGCTGACATTGGAGCAACCTAATTATGAGCTAGCGAGTGACCTTGACGTCAAGGGATATTTGATAGTCCTCGGGGTGATCTGTGTTAGTCAATTAATGACTCGTCACCTTGGGGTATTCTGGTGGTCATTGGTTTCCATCAAATAGTAAATGTGGCTTGGTATCGCCTAATAGTTTGGATTTTTCCACTAATTCATTATGCACATACAGGATATTGATACCACTCGGTCGTTCATCCTGGGTTCCTCGAGATAATAAAAATCCGGGAATCATCTTTTAAAAATTAGAAAAATGAAACTACAGCAAATGTAAATCAAGCCTATATCTTTAGCGGCCCTTACACGGTCAATAATAGTGATATTATCAGCAATGTCATTACTATTCAGTAATGATGGAGCTGTGATCAGCAATTCCAGACCCACATCATTATTTTTCGTCATTCCAAACTTTGTCCACGGTCATTATTACTGTCATCTTGATAAGGTAATGTCATTATTACTGACCGTGTAGGGGCCGCTTAATAAGATACACCTGCACGTTGATTTAGGCGGGGTTTCCACCGACCTCTCATTGCAGAATGCAAAGACACTGACGTGGTAGCAGACATTCAAGACTTAGGCGGGTATTCCACTGACCTCTCATTGCAGAATGCAAATGACATTGACGGAAATTTTTGTTTTACTCTATGCCATAGTTAAAATTGATCAATGATCATAGAGTAAAATCACAAACAAACTAAAATTAAAAAATGGCGTCATGGAATATGTTAAGTACAAACATTTTAATAGATTTCTATAAAAAGAAAAATTCAAATTTCCGTCAATGTCATTTGCATTCTGCAATGAGAGGTCGGCGGAAACCCCGCATTAGCAGTTTATCCCATATATATTTGCTCCAGCACCTACCCACAGCGTGTCCAGCGTGGCAAAAGTGCGACTTGCTGACAACGTTCAGTTCCTTATGTTTTTATGAAAGGGGTGATGGAAAACTCATTCAATCTACAATCTATTTTTTCTTCTCCATAATGTTCAATTTATGAAGGGGTTCGAACTCCCATTACCACTGGGTAATGAGTGGACGGCAATACCCCCATTCAGTCCCCGTTCCATCTTAAGCTTTGTATCCTTTTGTCGATCGGTTTATATGACTTACCTGTGCAACCAGGTGGAAGTCAGCGAATAAATAATTACGTACAACAGTAAATTGATATGGACATTCTGTATGTGGAAATATTGTAATATGTTACTTCTGGTTAGTACCTATATTATAGGAAATATTGAGTGAGTAGTTTTTGTTGAAATGAGATCATAATATACCAACAGTGACCTTGATGGAGTGTGTTGTAATATTGGTGATGGGGAAATGGTTTCCTGATTACTCGTATTACTTTCCTTGCGGCAGATTGCCTTCAAAACACTCACATTGTCCCTTATTGCCCGGTCAATCATTTCAACGTCGCGCGAATACCATGCGCCATGATTGCACATATTCTTGTTCAACCTCATCAGTTCTCGACCGTAGACTGTATATTAGTCTGCTTACCCCTTAGGCTAAGTGTACTACTGAACCGTGACGGGCTGTGGATCATTGGGTCAGCCCTTTGGTGTGTTTTTATTTTTATTTTTTGCACACATCAAAAATTAAAAGTAACACCAAATTTGCTTACTTATTTTTCCCTTTAAATTAAATTAAATTGCTAAAATATGATATTGTTATATATTATCTCAAGAAAATATAAACAAAAGGTCAAAAATATTCTGTTTGGATGCGTACTTTTTACTTTTTTCGCGCCTTATCCCTAGATGGGGTTGCCTCCGGCCTTCTGGTTGCAAAAATAGAAGTTTAAGTGCGCTTCCTATTTTGCCATTTATTACTGAAATCTGACATGGTTATTCTCATGAGCTACAAGACGTTTCCCTTTGACAAATTTTAGGTACAGCCGGTACAGGAACATGCACTTTGACGTTCTATATAGGACAACGTACCCGCCCCTCATTGCCTCGCCTTGCGGCAGTTGGCTGCTTTACAGCGAGCGCCGAACGGGGCTCTCCGTTTTCGGGTTCGCTTTTCCTTAAGGATACATGGGAAATGAAGCGGGCGTGAACACCGTTCCCACCCTACAGTGATAATCTTGTCCCGCCCTGTGTTCCCGTGGGGATTCCCTGCAGTGCCGTAATGAATTAAAAAGATGCGCCCGCAGCAAAAAATCGCTACCCCGTCGCACGTGAATCTCTATTTTTCCCACGTATTAATTATTAAAAATCAAAAGACCTATTTTTATTGACTCTGTGTTATTTAAGTGTGTTAGTCGTGCTAGGACTGCTGACAGGCAGATAATAGTGAAATCAGCTGTGGACTATGGAAACTGGAGTGTGTTGACCTGTTTTCTTTTCCATGCTTTTTGAGACTGAATTAAATATTAAATAAGTTACCCAGCTGTTTGGGAACGCTTAGCCTTAAACTTCAGGGGCGGCCATTGCAATGATAACGTCTCCTGTAGTGGAGGTCGTTCGTTCAGGAGCTCTGCTCAACCGTGGCATGTATGTACAACGCTCGTAGAGTAGAATGCGAAATAATGCTAATTTTGTCTCAGCGAGGTTTTGGAAAAACAACCAAAGCAGCTAATTAGAAGTCTATTATGTATCTAGTATGTATCTGTATCTAGTGATCCGGGTTTATAAGCTTCAATGTGGGAAACATTGTCCATGTTGTTCATATTGCGCATCATGTTGTCTGCATTGAATTGAACCTTCTAATACGGATGTGATGTGCCTAACTTATTATATATATATATATATATTGTGCAGGTCACTGTATTGTTCGTTCTCTATGTAAGATATCACACCCTAAGGATTATTGATGAACTTCGTCCCCGGCGCTAACGGCCGGAACTAAACACACACACGAGCACGGAATAATGTGACAAAGAACGTCACCAAATCAATTTGCACATATTTGCACTTTTTATTCGAAGGAATATGCGAGTAACCAAGAACTTGTTGGTGACATTGACCCTTAAGAAAGAAAATTTGTGGCTTTTCCAAGTTCATGTCGTCAATTTACCAACTTTGTGCTCATCTATAGGGTTCAAATTTGTTTGCAACAAAAGTTTCCTTGACTTGCTTTAAAACTTACATAAAATATAATTCAAAGATCATCTTCGTTGCAATAGTGTTTATGTTTAATACATCGTGCGTTGTAAATTAGGCATTGTATAGCCCTAGCCTACGCCAGGAAAGTTAATATTTTATTTTCTCTAACAGATGCCATTCATGTTCAAAATAATGTTGACTATGCCTATCTTTCCTATGATTGCCTATAATAATGCAAACACGGACTTCGCTGACTTCATTCATAGTTCATTAAATTTTAATAAAGTACCTGAAAACCTAATATTAAGCGTTGATTTATTTCCATCGCTCTTATAACCACTTGCATTGTTGTCCCATACGCAGAAACTACATGATGACTTTGACCAATAATACACTTTCAGGACTCAACTCGGCCACTCGTGACCGTTACATTTTAATCGTATTCTGCCCCATGTTTGCCCTGCCTTCTATTAAGCCCAATTAAGGCGTATAATCGTAAAGTGAGATTGCAATTCTGTCAATTCTAAGATGACGTTGGGAATTGTGAACATAACAAAGCAGTCTTTTATGTTGTACCGTTTTCGTAGCGAGATTTCAATTTGGGTTAATAGTGCCCTTCTCTATATTGCTTCGTGTAAAATTTCTACGGTCGAATATGAAGAGGAAGACATGCGGAGGTACTGATTTAAGTGCAGTAGGGCGGGGGTTCATATAGTTAAAACGTACAAGTATATAGGATTAGCTGTTGAGTGTTGACGACTTCTAATATAATCTTATTCTTAGAGGCTCTATATAAATACATAATGTCTTTTGTCTGATACCTACGGACTGAATCAACCCAACGAAGTTAACGCTAAAGTTTCACACAGTATAAGTTGATTGTGCTATCGTTTCACTCTGCTACAGGTATACAGCCTTTATTAGGACTGACATTTTATTTTAAAACATATTTTGAAATGATTGAGGAGGTTAATTATCAACTTCAAAGTCTTTGATGGCATAGTGGTAGCTTGTTCGTATTGTTCTTGTGCGACTCTCTACACACAATGCGATCGGAAGCCTGTCGTAACTCAACACAGGTATTACCTACAGAGACGGCTGAAGGGGTTATTTGGATACATTCATTAAAAAAAAAAAAAAAAAAAACTATAATAATAGCCCCCTATTGTTATAATTATTATATTGTAAATTAAAATTTTAACCGTGATGAAGGCCTGGAATGCGGGCCGAAATGTCGGAATAATTTTAACGTTTAATATAACAAGAATGCTTTCGATTAGAATTCCTTCAATTTTGTGACTAGGCAATCTAAGTACATATGTTAGAAATATTGTACAATAATTTTTATTTTCTAATAAATAATTGAATTATTTCTTATGCCTGTCCTCAGCTTACAATGGACAACAGGCATTTAGAAATACCTGATTGGGTTGGATGGTCAATTCCCAATTATAACGTCCATTATTAATTAATACCCATCAGTAGGAACTCAGGACATGTAGAGTAGTGCATGGACTTTCACCCGAAAGGTTGTTGTTTCGAGTCCCACACTTGCTACATTTTCTGGCCATGCTTCGGAGGACATGTAAAGTCGGCGGTCGGGCCTTCCTAGTTGAGTGTAAGAGAGGACATTTTTGCTCTAACTCCGCTATAAATACTAGGTCGACTTTGTAATAGAACCAAAATTCATGTAATTATTTAAAAAAATATTTGATGGTTTCAGTTATAAACTAAACATTATTACTTATTACCTACCTGCTATCTACTACATTTTCTTCTAAAGTATTTTTTGCGCTCATCCTTGTTGAGCGGAAATTGAAACGTGACCGTCCGTGCCTGAACTTTGGCTTTTCGACTGTTTCATGGTTGTTACCCAGAGAACCGTTAATTTGACAACCATATTTTTTTTTAAATTTACTACGAACTCAGCTACGACTTTTATGACCTTGTGCCTTGTAAAATGGGACGTGGTATGAGGCGGACTAATTTAATGGAGTCTACATGTTTGAGCCGTGATTTCCGTGGAAAAGTGCAAAGTACCGTACTCGGTTTTAAAAATCAATCGGTTTGCAGAATAGTTATCCCTGGAATAAGATTATATTATAATTCTGAATAAACCCAAACATCACACGTGACAAGAATAGAAACTTTTAAATTATCGGCAGAGTAATAAAACAGTTGAATATTTTGTGTTTTAGTGTTGGCCACTATATTGCAAATTCGCAGGAAATATTAAGTTTGTAGACAATATTTTAAACAGTACGTTCGTTTAGCTGTTTTAGTGAGTTTATTTATTTATTCAGACTTGTTTCTTGTCATTTGCAATATATTGAAAATTACAAAAAAATATCTTAGAACTATATTTGAATTTGCTAACACTTAAACAAGCAAATATATTCAATTCCATCGATCAATTCAGTGCTTTGTAATAGGGGAAGTTGAGGCAACCGAAATTAAGTCCTAGGACAATAATTATTTGCCATGGAACTACTCGTACTCATTTTCACTCGTACCGATTCTGTCTTTTTTTGGTGACGGGGGTGGATTACTTTTCAATATCTTAATTTCGACATGACTTGTGGGTTTTGTGGACTGGTTAACTTAATTAAGTGTGATGTATAACTCTTTACGACTGGAAGCTTTGGCATTGGAATCTTATTATGGCTGCAGTTATTTCTTGCATATCTTATTCTTAAGAGTGTACAGCCCGTAGGAAATTGGCAGCCCGAAATTTAATATTTTTTATTTTTTATTTAATTAACTAAGCATGTTATTAAAGATTTGGCTCATCAAAGTTATAGAAGACTACTTCATGCATCATATTATAAGATATTTTTAATTTTCGAAATAGTATTTTTTCCAGAAACATACAAATATTTTATTAACAATAACTTTTCACGTATTATCGATTTTATAAGAAAAAACTACAATTTCGAAAACCAAAAATACCTTATTATATGATGCATGAAGTAGTCTTCTACAACTTTGATGAGCCAAAACTTTAATAACATGCTTAGTTAATTAGTTAAAAAATTAAAAGTATTTATTAATTTCCTACGGGCTGTACACTCTTAACCAGTTAGCCATGCCCACGCGAACCTTTCCCCGCTGTCTATCGGCCGTTGATGTATTATAAAATGCATCGCGTGTCTCAATGTTTAGCATTTATTGCCTTTTTTAGCTCATACAAGGGCTGAAGGCTCTTGTCCAAAATGCGTCACTTGCATACCACACCTACAGTAGGTTAGTACGTAGTTCTATTTTATTTATCTATATTATTAACCGTTCATTAAAAAACTGGAAGTTTTCCATTAAGGCTAGGGCGAAGTAGGTTTTATATTTGTTTCATGTAGAAACCTATGCACATCCGGCTAATCGGATCTTCACTAAAATTGATGCATTATATTAACAGGGAAAAAGTATCTTAAAATATTTTGACAATGTTGACGTGACAGCAGGATATGCTATAATCCATAAGATAATGATTTAGTTGGATTTGGTTTTTTCCGGAATCGGAATGCAATAAGGCAGATATTGATATTTCCAGACCATTGAGTGACGTAGGCCTGCGGAAGCCGTGGTAATTTGGAAGAACTGCCCCTACCGCATGTAAAGCCGACCTTGTCTCTTCTCTAAGGTTGGCAGGTTGGCCAGCCAGTCGCGGTACCTGTTCTCTTGGGTACACATCTGTTCGGTTACGGTCAGTGTACTAAACGAAAAGTGTCGAATCGTTTGGGTGTTCAGTTAGGTTTTCAATTATTTTTTTGGTAAGTTGCAATTGTAGTATGGATACCGAGTAATTAAGTAAGATACAGTTTAGTGCTGCGAATATATATATAAAGATTAACAATTTATTTCAATTATAGAAGGCAAAGTTTATAACTGCAATTTTGTAAGATTTTGAAATAACTGCACCATAGCCTTTCTGAAACGCTAATGTATTTAAAAAGCTCAGTTCCTGAATAAAGGCTATAAATTACATCAATGAAAGAAGTACAAGATTCTTAACTTCAAGCGCGTTGATCTCAAAATGAGTTTGACCGCAGTTAGACGCGTTTCTATACGCTTCAATTGTTAATCTATTGTAAAATGTTCTGTAACAAATACAGCCTGCATTGACTTCCTGAGCACACATTTTTGCTTTCCAATTTATACGTAGTAAATATAAGGAAAGCTTTGTGATGGTCGAAATTTTCGATTCAGAGATTTCAACGGATTTACACATTTTGAGGTCCAAAGAACCCAAAAATGTGGTTTTTACGAAATGTCTGTCTGTCGCTCTGTCTGCCTGTCTGTATGTCTGTATGTCTGTATGTCTGTCTGTTCATCGATTTCCGGGCAAACTACTGAAATTTTGCATATAGGTTCACAAAAATGATGCCTCGAGACTATTTATTTATTTTGGGCTAACTCAATTTGGCCGGGTTTTATTCTCAAAAAACTAAAAAAAAACGTCTAAAAAAATTATTTCTAAAAAACGGCTCCAACAATTTCTTTTAAATTCACATATATTGTAGTCGTTATTATTTTAACAAAATGCCCGTCGCTTGCCCCTTAATAATTTGCTTCTGGGGGTAAAAAAATAAAAATAACTAAATTTTCATGAAAAATAAGGGTAACAAAAACGGACAGGTTGCATTGCCAAAAAAATATTTTCTTCTGCGCAAAAAATTGTTTTTTGAGAAATTCACGCACGTGCCATGTGTCCTTGTACTCTTTCAATGTATTGGAATGTTCGTTCCAGAATATGCAATTAAGTTTTAAGCGCTTTTTAATATATTGAGGTGGACACCCCCCCCCCCTCGAGGGATTTGAAATTTAACCATAGGGAAATTATTTCCTATGAAATTACACATGTCTATATCTACTAATTTATGAATTGGAAAGCATGTTCGAGTAAACTCGGACCGGTTCTTTGTTTATTTTGTTTGTCATTTAAAAAAAAAATAATGTAATGTAATATGATTGTATGATTATCTTAACAATTAGCCTGAAATGCACACTAGAGTATTGCAACTCACAAAAATGCTACTAAGTACCTATCGTACGTACGTATTTTTCAAAAGTCGTCAAAAATGTAGGTGATTCAGGCAATCAGTGTGCTTCCCCTTTAATTTAAATGCTGTTATATGGGGTATTTTAAAATACGGTAAATATTCTATTGGCATAATGGAAAAGAGAGTTATAGGCTGCTGAGTCTCGGAGTTTCCAAATGAAAGCAAGGCCACAAGGGCATGAAGCGACAGCTGTTTTTAATTCCATGTACTGTAGCTTACGGTACTATCTTCGAATCAGCGGGTGATACGATTAATTAATTAATTCATTGCCTCAACCATTTTGATGTTGAGACCTCTCTCTCCATGGCCTTCCATTTGCTATAAATATGATAACCATGGGTCTGACTGAGCCTTACGGTTAAATAAAGCATGTCATGTCGTTAGTCTTGTGATAATTACGAAGTCCTTGGTCTGGCTACCCGGTATTTATATTATTGATGTACAGTAGCAGGATTTCTGTGGTGGCCTTCCGACAGAAATAGGAGAAGCTGTCATTTTATTTATCAGAAGTAGAAAAAGATGGCACTGTCCCACATTGGTTACGAACGTAGTATTTTCATATTTAGGTCGGAAAGTCACCAGTCCTACGACTGTCGAATAATGTATTGTACATTATATTTAGTATAAACTGTACAGTAAATTTGATAATACTTGCACAGGGCTGCCACAACGCAGAGAAGTAGGTTAAACAAATATTACGTTGTTACGCCTGGCTATTGTTTTCTTGGCTTCGTTTATCAAAACTACGGCAAGCTTGAAGAATTTCAGCTCATTGTCTTACGAGGCTTGATGCAAATAAATGGGTTCAAATCACACTCCCACCTCCATATTGTCTTCTCTAAATCGTTTAAGACATCAAGAAGTTTAAAACAGTAGATTCTTAACCACACCCCCCACACTTCTGTATATTTTTTAACGCACGTTCAATTTTATAATATATATTGATCGTATAGTATTAAAGTAATCTAATATGAGGGAAAATCGGACACCCCCACTGGCCACTACCCGTTTTTTTTACCAAGTCGAATTTCTCTTGAAATATCGAACAGAGCCATAATTGAGGTGTCACAAAGTAGAAAAAATGTTCCTATACATTAATATTTAGTTTGTTGTAAGGTATTGTATAATGACCGTCACCAACACCAATTGGCCACAGTTTGGAAACTCCCTCGACCTGACATCCTCTTCTTTTTACAATGCATATTCCGTGACTGGGCAATATAGTGTACATCAATATGTAGAGGAATATTTCTTCTACACCTAATTTATGTATTTATATATTTATATATTTATCTATGGTCGATATTTCCTGTGATTTTTTATTTTTTACGACCCACAAGCCCCCCCCCCCTCCGGTTAAGGTAGAAAAGCGATTGGTACTGCTACAGTAAAATGCACACTTTCGTGGAATTAAAAAAACAACCTACTGGTAGGTAGATTTACCCTGGACGCAAATGTCAACTTTTTTTTTCTACTGTGAATAAATAAGTTTAGTGTCGCCAAAGAGTATATTAATGTAAAGGATGTCCGCCCTGTTTATGACACGTAACTTAACTCGCCTAATAAAACACTTACTTAGGCGCTTATTGCACCGACCGGCTAGGGCTAAATACAAATACGGTGACGTGGTAACAGACATTCAAGACATAAGCGGGGTTTCCACCGACCTCGCATTGCAGAATGCAAATGACATTGACGGAAATGTTTGTTTTACTCTATGCCATAGTTAAAATTGATCAATGATCATAGAGTAAAATCACAAACAAGCAAACTAAAATTAAAAAATGGCTTCATGGGATATGTTAAGTACAAACATTTTAATAGATTTCTATAAAAAGAAAAACTCAAATTTCGGTCAATGTCATTTGCATTCTGCAATGCGAGGTCGATGGAAACCCCGCCTAAGTCTTGAATGTCTGTTACCACGTCATCGTATTTGTATTTAGCACTAGCAGGTTGGTGGAAACCGCTCCTTAATGAATTACCTACGTTGATCTGAGCTGATGGGTACTTGTAGGGTAGTTCCCTTGCCTTGGTTATGGTGGACTTAGTTAAGTTTTGGTTGGTTATCATGCTAGCATGAAGCTTTTGATGCTATGAACCCTCATTTTTTTTTTAATAAAGGTTAATTGCATACAAACAATTTAATGAGTGTATCCGTTGACCTCTTCAGTCGCGACAATGAGTAAATAAATACTTGTGCTGAGTTACGACACGACTCCGATCACATGACACATGGCACATCGCACAAGTATAAGCACGCTACCACCTTGCCACCGAAGTCGCTAACTTGCCCAGAGTTAGCGTTCCTACCATCACTTCAAAAGTCCCGGTAAGAAACGCTGCACGGCACCGCTCTGCATTTGTATATAGCGGTGCCTTCCGACATACTTTAAGGATAGTTATTTCCCAAGCGTTTGTAAGATCGGGCCTGAGTCTATTCTGGTTGTTTCGGGAATTTTTCTTCGCAGAAGTTTTCTAGACGTATACTGTAGAGCTCATTGAACCATGTATGCCAAAAACCCTATCCGTGTTTGGGATCATGGGCAGTAAATTTGCGAACATCGTGGGGGATGTTGATGCGCTCTAATCAGGAGGCATTGAATACCATACATCCAGAAATAAAACTTATAAGAACAAAGTTTTAGCCCAATACAGAATTAGGGTAGTACCTATATTGAAATAATTTACTGTATTTTTACAATTAAACTGGACATAAAACAGATTTTTTAATTTGTGTTAAAAAAAAACACCGGTATTTTGGCATGTTTTACGTTGGCGATACCTACTCTCTTTCAATGGCGGAAAATTGAGCATAAACAGTTAACACGATTCCTCGTACGGTCCAATGACATTCAACTAAGTGCTAACACCTGAATAATTTCGCTTTGGCAGCAGTGGCTAGCCTTTTTGTATTTTCGCCTGCTAAACTATCCGACTGTTGTCTAGTTGGTCGTTTTTTCTACATACAAAGCAGTGATACAGTAGTTTGAATAGTTTTCTGCATTCGTCTATAAAAGCCAAATTTATTAGGTGGTAATCGAATAAATTGGCATGGGTGCATTGCAATTGATGCTATACTGGTATATGATATTGTGGAGAAATTCTAATTCTCTGTTAACATTTATCGCGCACGTTTCCACTAATTTGGACGATAGATTGAAAGAAAAATTGAAGGCAAATTATATATTACAATATTATTTTATCAAATTTTCGCGCAAAGATACGCTAAAGTTCTTAGTTTGTGGAAAATTTCCGCTATTTTCAAATGGAGCTTTAATTTCTTATGGAACGCACAAATGTATTTAAAAATATATATTCTCGCGCTTTTTGTGAAAAAATCGAGAGTGTAATTATAAAGTCTAAATGTGAGAATTGCGGAGGTACGAAATTGATCAAAATGAAAATGGAATTGAGGCTTAATATCACCTTTTTAAATACATTTATGAAATTAACACCGCTAAATACTTATCAAACCAACTGAAGAATCGTCCGAGGGTGTATTTCTGTATACTGCATCTCCCCTATTTTCAAAGAACTGAGGTTTTTGGAATATTATAATTATCAGGCTTAATTTTAATACCTTCATTTGCCTTACATTAAGAAAGGTACTGCGTGCATTCTGCGACCAGTTGTGTAAATGCACTTGTGGCGATAGTTACATATGCAGTAAGTGGTGGTTACTGAATATTAGAAATGGATCATGAGTCTTGATGGGGCTTTAATAATTTTTCTATGTTAAAAAATAAAAATTTAATTGTGTATACGTCAGTTGCTATAGTCGTATTACATTTAAATTAAATGCAGAATTTTTCATGGCCAATTAACGGTTTCTATTTTATATCCTACAATACTAAATTACTTCCTTATCCGCATTGACATTGTAGCCTAAGTCCTAAGGACCTAACATCAAAATTCAAGTTAGTTTGCTTTCTTGCTAGCTAGAGTTGTCAGTGTCAAAACCAATGAAAATAAAATAGATTGTGCCTAACTAAGCTTTGCGGAGAATAATTTTACAATAATAAAAGTATGTGTTGAAAAATAAACATCTGCGAATGCCCATTCAGCTAGCCTGGTGAAAACCTGTTAGAATACTGCGGCTAATAGCCTAATTTCTGGAAGACTTGAAGACGATGTTGTTCAGATTACAATTAGTTTCGTACACTATCAAAGGATTCTAGTCTACATACATGAGGGCTATGTTGCTAATACGGCATTGTAATAAATTGGGTTAACATTTAAATTTAAAAATATGATAAGAAATAATGGTACAAAAAGTTACGAACCCGCTCCGGCTTCAGGGGCACAGGTTTTAAAATTTAAATTGTATTGTATTTTTGATAAGTACACGCATTCATCTCTCTCTTTCCCTCTAGATTGTATTTATTTGATGTATTTTATTGTTTTTAGGTAAGTTTTTACTACCGCAGAGTCCAGTCATAAGAAAATATCCAGCCCATTACCAATCGTATCAGAAGCGACTGCGGTGTGAGTGAAATAAATTTAGCGTATCAAAATCGTTGTCCCATCCCACAATTAAGCCTGACGTAGTTCAGCTGTCGTTGGTAGACTGTTAGCCTGAGGGTCGAGGGCACGATATAAAAGAAAAACAAATATTCTCCGCGGGGCTTGGGTACACCCAACCCTAATGGTAATGCCCACATCTCTAATAGAGCAGTAGTCATGAAAGAGGCTCACATGTCACTCCCCCGACCACAACTCTTTCCTATATGTTTAGTGGATACTGTATACATATTTATATAGTGTAGTTTATTGCTTTCCAATTTGTACGTAGTATAAGGAAAGCTTTGTGATGCCAAATTTTCGATTCCGAGATTTCAACGGATTTACACGTTTTAAGGTCCCAGGAACCCAAAAAAGTGGTTTTTACGAAATGTCTGTCTGTCAGTCTGTTCATCGATCTCCGGACAAACTACTCGGTGGATTTAAATTAAATTTGGCATGTAGATTTATAAAAATCATACCTCGAGACCATTTTTTTATTTCTCATATTATTATCATATAACTCAATTTGGGGGGGGGGGGGGTTATTCTCAAAAAACTCCAAAAAAACGTCTAAAAAATTTATTTCTCAAAAACGGCTCCAGCGATTTTTTTTAAATTCACATATATTGTAGTCGTTATTATTTTAACAAAATCCAATTGGTCGCTTACCCCTTGATAGTTCTGGTGCGAAAAAATAAAATACTTTTTATGAAAAAGGAGTATAAAATAATTTTTCTGCTGAACCTTTCTATTGATGCTTTATAACTTCAGGTATTTTTAAGGTGTTTCATAGTTACAAAACCGAACAGGTTGCTCTGATATTCAATAAAAAATATTTTTTGAAGAAATAATGGATTATTTATGCCCCAGTACTACATTCCATACCCTGCCATTATTACTTGTAGTATTATATTGGTCAGCTTGTTCTTTACTATGCAATATTCAATGCAGTGTTTTGGGGGTAGGTGGGAACTGTTGAAGCAACCGAAATTTAGCCCTAGGACAATTATTTGCCATGGAACTACTCATATTATCTACCTCGGTGACTATACGAATTGGTACCGTACCGTACCGGCTATTTCTTCTGTTGGGCGACATGTACATAAATGGCCCCTGGTGTGCTTCCTAACGATAGCCAGGTATTGAGAAAAATTACGAAAAAAAATGGCTCGTCAATAGGAACTTGGAAGCTCTTCCATTCAGGAAACGATAGAGACACTTGATGTCGAGGTCGTCGGCTTTTATTGCTTTCTTGTTTGGCATGTCCACTTTGGATCTCTCTGGCCAACTATTCGTTAAAAATTAGGTATTATTGGAAGGAGGCTGTGAATTTAGTAATTGTTCCAATAGGTTATGTGAAATATTTTTGCTTTCCAATTTATACGTAGTATAAGGAAAGCTTTGTGATGGTCGAAGTTTTCGATTCCGAGATTTCAACGGATATACACGTTTTGAGGTCCCAGGAACCCAAAAAAGTGGTTTTTACGAAATGTCTGTCTGTCGCTCTGTCTGCCTGTTTGTCTGTATGTCTGTCTGTCTATTCATCGATTTCCGGGCAAACGACTCTGTCGATTTTGATGAAATTTGGCATGTAGGTTTACAAAAATCATACCTCGGGACCGTTTTTTTATTTTGGGCCAATTCAATTTAGGGGGGTTTTATTCTCAAAAAACTCCAAAAAACGTATAAAAGAATTATTTCTCAAAAACGGCTCCAACGATTTCTTTTAAATTCACATATGGTGTAGTCGTTATTAATATTGACAAAATGCGGGGGGTCGCTTTCCCCTTGATAGTTTGCTTCTGGGGGTGAAAAAATAAAAATAACTAAATTTTAATGAAAAATGACGAAAAAAATCATTTTTCTGCGAAACCTTTCTATCGATATCAGGTATGTTTTGGGTGTTAAATTGAGTAACGGAACCGGACAGGTTGCTTTCCCAAAAAACTAAAACTTGGTTTTGTACAAAAAAATATTTTTTGAAAAAATGATAGAAAATTCGCGCTCAAATGTATTGCGTGTCCTGCCGTTATTGCTGTGTGATAATGTGTTGGTCTGACCTATCTAGAATTTATCTCACCTCCAGTGACGTCAGGTGGACAATCCCCTCCCCCCTCCCCGAGATATCGGAAATCTAACCATAGGAAAATTATTTACCATGAAATTACTCATTTTCTCTGTCTTCTAATGTTGATAAATTGGAAAGTATGCTCGAGTAAACTCGGACCGGTTCTTTATGATTTGCCCGCGAAAAGGCTTAGGGTACCATCCTCTTGGTAAATAATAATGCAAGTAATTTCCTTTCTGTTGCCGTAATTTTCCGTCCAAAATCCTTATTATTATTATTATTATTTGTATAAGGCCCGGGACTCTTACGAGTATTTGCGCCGGTCGGTGGGCATAAATAAACATAATATATTTATTATTAATGATTTTATATATTATATGAAATCATTGCAGCTCTCGATGAATGCATTGCCGTTGTTTTGTTCCAGCTATGCTGCGCTTTCGTTTGCTAAGTTAGCATTTTCGAATGTTTTAAATTAAAGAACTCCTCAGCCTGTTTGAAATCATAATCAATTAAAATCATTATTTCGCCATTGTGAGCAGGGTTTCTTTCCGGAAACTTTCCCCGGGGGATGTTTGACGGGCCCGGGCCGACTCTGGGGGGGGGGGGGTAGCTATTCCCGACATAAATTCTTAGTTGGAATCAGAAAAGGGGTACCCTTCTCTCACTCGCTCATTTTTACAGTTTTTTTTTTTTTTTTTTTTTTTTTTTGGCAAAAAGAGGGAAGTTTAAGTTATAAGGTTGAAATATGAAACCCCTAAAGTGCAAATGCGGTTTGGCTGTTCGAATTGTCGCCAAATTTAAAAGTTTTCAGCAAGGTTTTCTACATTAATTTTTTGAGTTAAAAAAAAAGTATTTATTAAATATACTGCGCGCATGACTGTGCTGTGGGGGGTCATTAGCTATAGAAGGTTGAGTCTTTGGAAAATTTTCCCCGGAAGAGGGGGGGGTAGCTTTTGGGCCCCGGGGAGTTTCACCCCATAACACTGGTTGTAAGCGGTTGCGTACTTACTACGGGTATGTTTCCTATCTGGACATTTCGGCCTTAATTAGTGAGCTCAACATTAAAAGCTTCGTGGCTTAGTGGCTATGGACTGTCTATGATCCTGCCTCCTGCGTTTCATTTTAAATAATGCAAAATTATTCAGTGTACTTGTCAAAAAAATTCATTGTGTATTATACTGTAGATTCCCTAAATTTATCTGTGAAATTTTGTATGGCATGCGATTTTGTTCTCATCGGCGGAGACAATACCTACTGCGTTGCATTTGAATACAATACTACATTATATATTTTTCATATAGCATTATATTATTCATTCCTTCAATATTTATATGTGAAATCTTAAGTTCATACTGTATTTTTAATGGGCATATAATTTCAATGGCACGTGTTCATAATTACTGGTATTATTAAATTTTTAGTACTGTTGTAGTACATGCGATTTTGTTCTCATATCATTAGCGCGCCGAATACCTTCTCTATTTTATTTAAATACAATACAAAATTACATTTTTTCTTTTAATTGTTTCCTACGAGACTGTAAACGCCCTAGGCATACTGCCATGTTCATGTGCGCAAGATTTTCATATATTTTCATATAATTTACAAGTCTGCGCCATGTGCATAAATGGAATCTGACCGATACTGCAGTCCTTCGTCATGTTTTATCCTATTCCAATGCATAGCAGATTCTACTTTCCATGAAGTTTACTGAAACATAGTTATGTATTTTAGGCAATGATGTTGACGTATTATTTTGCTCCGGTTTCGTCATAATACTGAACTTTTGGAAAGCCATACATTTTATTTGTTATTCTTTAAATACTCATTAAGAGCTGTACGTGGGGATTTCAAACTATTTTCTAAACAAATAACTGAATTCCTCGTTCTGCAGTCGTGAAGATATGAAAAAATCAGAGGACAATTTTATTTGAAAAAAAATACAAGATTTCGCGGTAAATAATTTTTCCCGTCTGAAATATTATTACTCTAAAAAAAAAAAACGATAGAGTGACTTATGCTGATTTTCTACAATAGTACTAATTCAGTCAGATGATAGCTTTGAGAAAGCTTGTATTTTTTATGAATTCTTCATCTGACAATTTTCTTATCTTTGCTTCTTCGAAATGTGGGATTGATTACTTTCGTCAGAAACACTAGGTCGTCATTGTTTTACCAAATATTTTGAAACATCTGCTTCAATAATGTGGTGCACATCCATCGCTATACCCTCCGTCCATCCTTTTGACCATCTTGAGGATACTTTGTCTGCAGCAACGATTTACTATGTCCCAAAGAAATTATTAGTTTTATTATATAAATAAATAAAGAATTTTTGTTCTATTACTAAGCCAACCTAGCGGAGTTAGGGCTATAGAGCCCTCTCTTACACTCAACTAGGAAAGCCCGGGACCGCCTGCTCTACAAGCCCTCCGAAGCATGACTGGGAAATTTAACTAGTGTAGGACTAGAACCAACAACCTTTCGGGTGAAAGTCAGAGTCCGTTTCACTACGCTACATGTCCTTTCTTCTGTAGTTCAATTAGGTTCACTCCTACAGAAACTGTGGCCACTCTCTCTTATTAATGTAAGTATTTTATGTGTGAAACTCACCTGTTTAGACTAAGGTTACTGGTCGTATTATTTTTTAAACAGTTTGGAAGTTACTTACGCACGCAGGCCCGGTCCTACCAACGATTGGCAAGTTTTCGTTAAGGATTATACAATGGCACCGCTATGCATTGGAACATGGGGATGCCGTCCAGAATTCTATACCGAGCCATTGCTTACTTGTCGATTCATTTATGGTAGCCGCACCTATTCTCTCACTAGTGCCCTGTAGCCAATAGCCATGAACCTGCAGTATTCAACTATTCATTGCCCATTGCGATCAACATATAATATGTGTGCATTCATATGTTGTAAGATATGTTGCGATATACGGCTCATGAACATGGAATCTTACGGCCAATGACGCTAACAAACTGCGAGTATTGGAAAGGAAGATAATAAGGTGAATCTATGGACCCCTGGGTGAAAACAGAGAGGGGCGTATAAGATACAACTCCGAAATTGACGCAATACTCAATGGATAAGAAATAATACGTTTATAAAAGCGCAGCGTCTAAATGGCTGTGACACGTCGTAAGTGCGTCAGAAAACCGCATGCTGAACAAAATGTACAAAGCATGCATGATGGGAGGAAGACTACAGGAACGCCCACATAACCACTGGAAGGACGAATTAAAAACTGATCTCCGCGAGTTGGGAGTCCGCAGATTAGTTTTTTTCCCTAATGCCTGCTTTCAGCATTTCTCCTGTAAGCAACCCTGTCAGCCTGGCGGAGGGAGTGATTCTGTTTATTAGCTTGAGGCACCCTAAGGGTCTCAGACTCCTTCACCTCGGGGAGAAGAGGAGTTGACAGAAAGGGTGGACCTCCTGATTATAGTGGATTCCGAACCACTTGGGGACTATAGTAATGTCTCACGATTAATTCGGAGGTGACCAGGACTCGCTGACTGATATAGTCTCAGCGCGTTATCATGTCCCACCATGTTCCCCTGCCAACGCTGTGCACACTGCCAAGTTTGAAACACAGTCCGCAGATTAGTGTCGTACAAAACCGAGATAACTGGAGCTCATGAAGGGTTGTACCTGTAGAGCCAGAACAAAAAGAAGGCGCTCCTCCATTCTCTCACTACTGTCCTGTAGCCATGAAACTGGCGTATTCCCATTGTTATCAGCATTCACCGAGTTGTGTCTGGTAGTGACATTCAGGGCCTCCAATTGTTGATGAAAAACATGAGATTGCCTTGATATCTAGTGATGTCCACGTAGATGTCTTAATGCTATTAATAACCTTCATTGGATAATGAACGCAATACTTTGGCAGTGGATACCGGTAGACCAGGGTTTCCGTACCTCCGCTCGGAATCCCTAACTACGGTATGCAGATGATAAAGATTATGCGATTCTGTCAAAGAGTCCAGTTGATGTGTTGATATTTTTGCTTCCGGGTGATTTTACTCGTTATTTTTGTCATGTACATTGCATATTTTAACATTCGTTGATATAATATATCCTTGAGGTATCTTGGTGGTAAATTAGAACTAAAGTCCGTTGTTAGTTACGTTGTGTTTAGTACTCCTCCATGGTCCCATTATTAAAGGTGTAATTGTTAGAGTATACCAATGAAATTTTTTGCATTAAGCAAGATATATGTCACCACGTATCAGACTTTGGTTTCAGAGCCTTATAATGTCTGTTGCCATTTGTGCTTTGCCTGGTGGTCTCAAGAAGTCGAGATTGGAGGCATCATGACCATTTGATGAAGATATCTGATTTCTGGTTATTAAGTCGTTATGCATGCCTATAGTATACGGCATGGCATGTATACTTGAGTTTTACTAAAAACAGACCTAGTGTGGCCAAGTTTCCATTATGGTTAATATCCGTTTTAGTTTCCTTTCTAGTCATGAGCCATGGCCTTCCCTACAATCCTGATTGGTGTACTCTCTCGTCTAACTGTTTATTACCCGATCACATATCACTAAACGCCTTGAAAAATGTCCTACTTGAACTCATAAAAAATTTCAGAATTTAATGTGAGACCATGAATGAAATATCTAAGGTGCTACAATATTATTGTATTAATAGTGCGACATTTAAAAGAAATCGTCGGAGCCCTTTTGGAGAAAATATTTTTTTAGTCCTTTTTGGGGGGTTTTTGGGATATCGTGTAGTTTGGCACCAAATCGAGTTACAGACCACTTATTTTTGGTTCCTGGGTCTTGAAAACTTGTAAATCAGTTGGAATCATGAATTCCTTCTACTAACGTATATATAAGAAATCAACAATAATTGTATGTACGTACAAGCTTGCCGCCGTAAAATCCACGAAGCTTTGGAGCAGTGGCGCTACTATTTCCAGACCCTTCTAAATGTGGAACACGAGGAGGAGGAGGAGGAGGGTGAACCCCCCATTTACCAGACAGCCGAAATTCAAATTAACCCACCTACCAGAGAAGAAATTGTGCTGGCCCTAGCGATGCTTAAAAATAACAAGTCACCTGGGGTAGATGGTATCCCAGCAGAGCTCTTAAAACAAGGAGGGGAGGCAATTGTTGACCGAATACACCAGCTAATCCTTCAAATCTGGCATGAAGAGAGAATACCTCAGGAGTGGAATGTTTCAGTTATAACCCCTGTTTTCAAGAAGGGTGATAGAACGCTGTGCAATAATTACCGAGGCATATCACTGTTAACCACGGGATACAAGGTTTTCTCAAACATCCTACTGCTGAGACTGCGCCCGTACGCGGAAGAAGTCATAGGAGACTATCAGGCGGGTTTCAGAAGAAACCGATCAACTACTGACCAACTCTTCACTCTCAGACAAATTCTGGAAAAATGCTGGGAGCGCAACTTGAAAGTGCACAATGTTTTCATTGACTTCTCAAAGGCCTACGACTCCATAGCTAGAGATAAAATGTGGACTATCCTAGATGAGTTTGGGGTGCCCAGAAAGCTACGAAAAATGACACAGGTGTGTGTTGAAGGCTCCCGAGCTCGAGTCAAAGCGGATGGAGGCCTCTCAGCCCCTTTCGACGTGGCAACCGGCGTTAAGCAGGGAGACGGCCTTTCTCCACTTCTTTTCAACCTGGTCTTGGAAAAATGCACGAGGAAGGCAAGAGAAATGAGAGGAGGAGTGACGGTGGGCAACAATATAAAGATACTGGGCTACGCAGATGACCTCAACGTCATATCCCACACAAAAACGGAAGTGGATGCATTGGTGGTCTCGATTGAGGAGGAGGCAAGGAAGGTTGGCCTCAAGATAAACGTGGAGAAAACAAAGTATTTACAAGTGTCTCGCCACCCCTGTCCCCCCCAACAAGGCCGTTTTGAGGAAGTTGAAGAGTTCCGGTATCTGGGATCGGTAATGACGAGAGACAACCGAGTAAGAGCAGACGTCATCAGCCGTATAACAGCTGCCAATGTGGCTTACTTTCAAACGAGACCCCTTTTCAACTCCAGGCTTCTATCATGGACCACCAAAACTCGGCTCTATAAAACCCTCGTACTACCGGTTCTGCTATATGGCGCGGAAGCTTGGACGCTAACATCCAGGGAATGCGACGCACTGCGAGTGTTCGAGAACAAGATGCTCAGGCGGATTTTTGGTGGGATCATTGAGGACGGCAACTACAGAGCTAGAACCAACGCAGAAATTCACGCCCTATACAAATCAGCTAGTGTCTTGGATCGTCTCAGGGGGCAGCGACTCCAATGGATAGGTCATGTAGCGAGAATGGACCCCTCCAGAGCAAATGGATAGGTCATGTAGCGAGAATGGACCCCTCCAGAGCAGCACGCGCTGTATGGGAGGCTCACTTGACCGAACCCAGACCCCTGGGAAGGCCAAGGAAGAGGTACCAGGACCAGATGGCGGATGACGTCCAAAAAATGGGCTTGCACCCAGAAACGTGGCGGACGGTGGCTTGTGATCGAGCGGAATGGAGAGGCATAGTACGTGCGGCCAAAAGTCCCCATGGGCTGTTAGCGCCACCCTAAGTCAAGTAAGTAAGTCAGTGAAATTTTCAATATCTATATGAGTATTCTCGTAGTTATGAGCTTTTATTTTACTTTTTAATTGAACATTTATTGACGAAAATAAATAAATAATGTCATAATATGTGAAATCCTCATGTGGGTATATTGCATTCATTGAGCGCTGTCTTACCGACGTTACTTTTTCTGGGGGTTATTTATGGCATGATGTGATGTCATTTTTTATGACGCATTTCTTTGCCATTCAGCTCAGTATTGAGAAACGGCACCTCGTATCATGTTGGGACTCCCACTATGTCACAATTTACCACAACTCATTGCTTATGAATAGGGAAAACAAATCAAATAAATTAAAAAAAGGCGCTTATTGAATATCAAACTTGGTCGGATGCATTCCATCCAATCACCAATTCGGCGATCCCAATTGGTGATTGGGTGGAATTCATCCAACCTAGTTAGGTTGTCTATGATAAGAACCTTTATATAACGTCTTCGAATTGAATGAGAAATTTTTGCGTTTTTAAATTTGGGTTTAAATAGAGTAAATTACGGTCCGTTTTCTACGATGTGACATGTGGCGATGTGATGTCAAGTTATGAAACCTCTGAATCTACACCCCAGTTCTCAATTAATAAAAATCTCCACCAGTCAAACCAAAACAAATTAATTACGTACAGTTCATTGCGTGCTAAATTTGTAACGAGAACAATGTGAATACCATAACTTAGACCGCAACTGATTAGTGAACGGAAAACATGTGTTTTCCTGTTTTTTCAGGACCGATCATTAATTTTAAGATGCCTCTTCCAACAAGTGACTTTTATTATAATTATTGAAGGACTTTTTATGGACACAGGCCTTCATGCAGTGGCCCTGCCAATGACCGCATTCATTGGTGTTTTTTGGCCACAGGCAAACTGATATACGACACACGTCCTCGATGTCAACCCACACCGGCTACAAGCGACAATGGACAAGCTCGGGCATGCTTACAATTTACATTGTGTAACTGATACTGGGCTCTGAATAAACTTAATTTCTAACTGCCGTTTAATTATAATTATAAGGGTGTATACAAAGCCCATCCCATCGACCCCAGCGCCGTTATAAAATACTATAATTAAACATAAATTACCGTGACCAAGTGACACTGAAGTGACTTGACTGTCCACGGCTAGACAGTTGTGGTCATCTTTCTGAAAGACTGGCCATGTGTTTTCGCGCGCCAGTGACCGGTTCGGCCTTCGCCCTTTGTGTAACTTATTTGTCATCTCGTAAGGCCTATAAGTCCCTCTATTTCTATGCAAATTTTTCGATTAGCAAATTCATGACAGTTTTTCTCGAGATCTGTGCCAACTAAGCTTACCGCCTACGGCCTACTACAATATTTACTTAATTTCATTGTACTTTTAGCATTCGTATTCTGTATTGTGGTTGATATTGCTGTGTGGTGGATTATCAATGTGCATTTGCTTAGTTGCATAGTCTTCACAGCCAATTTAAAAAAAAATATATATATATTGATACTCCAGATGGATTGGCTGGTTGTAACGCAATCTGATTGCGGTGACTGGGACCTGCAGCCCGATCATGGTGATTTGGAATTATTATAATACCGGGGTTTATTCAATTGTTTTACACAAATGAGTGAAAACTGCGCGGGAAATTCAAATTGATAAATTAATATTTTAGGTGAGTTTTCAATTTTTTCTCCCTTAGATGTAGACACATTAATTAAAATTCTTATTATATTTCAAAATTCTACCTGTACAGTTCAATGTTTATTAGTTATTAAACAATGCCAACCATTACATCAGGTTTGATGCCTAAGTACATGGTAGACCTTACAAAGACTTTTAGTGAAGACAATGGAACCAGAAATAGAGATTGCATTACGCTTGAGTATAGAAGACGAACCAGTGGAACGAGCATTTTCCATAAAGGCCTACAAATGTTTAATCTGCTGCAGAAAGCTATGATGCTTTAAACTTATGGGAATTCAAAAAGAAAATTGTGGAGGATGTAAAAAAGAAAAGGACATAGAGCAGTAGTTTCATGGATTAAACATTTGTGCGATGCACTACTTCAAACCACAACTACTACTACTACTTCTCTTGTATTCGAATAATTTATTAATTTAAATTTCCCGCGCGTATTTTAACACAGTCACGTGACACCTTACTAGTGCGGTATTAAACAATAAACCCCGGTATTATAATAATCCCAAATCGCCATGATCGGGCAGCTGGATGGCTAGTAAATGGGCTTTTTGAGGAAGGAAGTAAAACAAAAATGGTGTGAGTGAGATTTGATCCCACGCTCTTTGCCTTTCCGAGGCAACGGGTCTCCAATGTGTTGGTTTAGTTGAAATTGAAAATTCCCTAAGAACGTATACGTTACTTGGTCGACCCAAGATTACCCAGAAGTTTATCTTTAATCAAGAAAATACTGTGTTTCACCGATATTTCAGTTATAATTTCTTCATGTCGACCCAGTTCTCAATTATGAATTTATTATTTACCATTATGTGGCTGGAAATTATTTTAGAATTGTATAACGGAGGAAAAATCGTCAGAATTGTCCGTTTGTTCAGCTTTCATTACATTTTCGTACATAGCAATTTTCCCGGTCTCACTTAGCACCGGCTCTCCCACTATGAAATAAACCTGACGTAATAGCGTTGAGGAGGACAAGGTTTGGAAAAGGCTTGCCAGAGGAAGGTCCTGAGTGGGAGAATTAGGATCTGGTAATATTCACAGAGTTTCCGCGTGTGGCTTATGGGCGCTGACGCGCATTTGACCTCAGCTTGAACTGCAAGACGGTGGGAAAATGGAATTGGAGTATTAGAGTTTTATTACATTGCCATTTTGCCAATCTTAAATTACGTAAATTTAGAAAAAGCAAAGTGCCATGTCATTGAGTGCATTATTGGTAGCTGCAACCTCTGACTAAATTGTTTTATTTGACTAATAAAAAGAGAAAATAAGAAAAAATAAAATTTAACCATCTCGTGGCAAATGGCAATTCTATCGTACAATATTTAACAATAGCCCACATCTGAAATTAAAATTTTTAATTGTAATATTTGTAAAAATTAATATGTAATCATTGTATGATATGAAATAATGGCCAGATTTAACTACGGTCAGCACGGAAGCCCATTAGGGAAAGGCACCCAAAAAGACTACAGAGTAAATTTCTTACTTTCGTGGCCTCTTTCTCACCAAAATAAGAAAACATCTGCCCATAAGAAGCACCAGGCAAATCTGTCAGCTTATGTGTTTCTACGGTTTACAGCTTTTGTCCAATATTTACTAAAGGTTTGTGGTAGGTACTGTAAACTTTCAACAAATGTTACTATTTTCTTAGAATATACTCCTCACAAATTGCCATTACTAAGGCGAAAATAATTTACTTTATAATTGTATCTACCCTCAGTTATAAAGAACCGGTCCGAGTTTACTCGAACATGCTTTCCAATTTATCAATTAGTAGATAGAGAAAATGAATAATTTCATGTTAAATAATTTTCCTACGGTTAAATTACCACACAGCAATACTGGCAGGGAACGCAATTCATTTGAGCGTGAATTTTCTATCATTTTTTCAAAAAAAACATTTTTTTGTACAAAACGAAATACTTTTTTGGGAAAGCCAACTGTCCGGTTTCGTTACTCAACTTAACACCTAAAACATGCCTGAAGGTAGAAATCATTGATAGAAAAGTTTTTTAGTCATTTTTCATTAAAATTAAGTTATTTTTATTTTTTTACCCCCAGAAGCAAACTATCAAGGGTTAAGCGACCCCCCGCATTTTATCAACATTAAGAACGACTAGAATATATGTGAATTTAAAAGAAATCGTTGGAGCCGTTTTTGAGAAATAATTTTTTTTGACGTTTTTTTGGAGTTTTTTGAGAATGAAACCCCCCCAAATTGAATTAGCCCCAAATAAAAAAAATGGTTTCGAGGTATGATTTTTGTGAACCTACATGCCGAATTTCATCAAAATCGACCGAGTAGTTTGCCCGGAAATCGATGCACAGACAGACAGACAGACATTTCGTAAAAACCACTTTTTTGGGTTCCTGGGACCTGAAAACGTGTAATTCCGTTGAAATCTCGGAATCGAAAATTTCGACCATCACAAAGCTTTCCTTATGCTACGTATAAATTGGAAAGCAACAAGTTTCAGCTCTCACGATGATCTCTAATAACTAGGCTAGATTCTGGTTTACGCTACTCTACTTCATTGTTAGTACATACTCTGATCTTGACCATGAATAGCCTCTTAGTAATAATATAACATTGCCTCACGCCAGGCTGCGTTGATGTAGTTCAGGGTGGTCAGGTCGCCCGAACAATGAGTGTCTGGTGCGTGGGTGAGCATAGTTGTTGATTGATTTGGTTTCTGATTGTTTCCAATTTCTCTACCATTCCTACATTTACGTAATACCTAGCTAGTATAGTATTTGATTCAATTGAAGCCCTGGCGGTTGATATTGACCGATGACAATGGTTTTGTCAAAGTGAAACACTCCAATCAGTTAAACTTATTATTGATGGGTACTGCTGAAAATCTGCGTTCAGGGACTTGTAATATTACAAAGCGTTCAGCTGAAATTGTGTGTGGAAAAAGAAAGCCTCTGATTTTCTAGAGGATTTTCTTACGAGTACTTACGTCATAATGTTAAACAACCCATTCACAGTCAAGAGTCCAGCAAGCGATTCTTCCGTCTTCACCACTGACATCGCTGGAGTGTATTGTTTGAGTGACGCAGCCGTAGAACTTTTGTAGGAGTAAGGTAGAACTCCCTGCAGGACCGTTAACATGATGCTTTACGCTTAGTTTGGTTTTGCGGGAGTTTCAGTCAGCCCTTTTTTTCTAGACAGCGTTTTGCCTTGTAGCAGTTCTTTTTATGCAAGTAGTAGAATGTCGTTTGTTATTGTTGCAACAGTTGATGCACAAGGTCTTGCGATCAATGTCCAACTCATTTGGCTAGTTTTTCAGGTTTGATGTTTGAAATGCTTTATGCAATATCCTGTGTTGTTATTTGTATTATGAATTTTATTGGTTAGGCCCATCTTTGTATGTCTATTTGAATTATGAATTAAACCAGCCTTGCGGTACCATAACGCAGAATTTACATAATTTTAATTCTCAGTAGATAAAGAAAGGAATTCCGTATAAAGCTGCGAAACTAAATTTGATAATAGACCATAATAATCATTATTGCTTTCCAATTAATACGTAGTATAAGGAAAGCTTTGTGATGGTCGAAATTTTCGATTCCGAGATTTCAACGGAATTACACGTTTTCAGGTACCAGAAACCCAAAAAAGTGGTTTTTACGAAATGTCTGTCTGTCGCTCTGTCTGTCTGTCTGTATGTCAGCCTGTCTGTCTGTCTGTCTGTTCATCGATTTCCGGGCAAACTACTCGGTGGATTTGGGTGAAATTTGACATGTAGGTTCACAAAAATCATACCTCGGGACCATTTACTTTTATTTTGGGCTAACTCAATTTGGGGGGGGGGGGGTTTTATTCTCAAAACACTCCAAAAAAAAGTCTAAAAAATTATTTCTCATAAACGGCCCCAACGATTTCTTTTAAATTCACATATATTCTAGTCGTTATTAATGTTCAGTTGATAAAATGCGGGGGGTCGCTTACCCCTTGATAGTTTGCTTCTGGGGGTAAAAAAATAAAAATAACTTAATTTTAATGAAAAATGACTAGAAAATAATTTTTCCGCGAAACCTTTCTATCGATGATTTATACCTTCAGGCATGTTTTAGGTGTTAAATTGAGTAACGAAACCGGACAGTTTGCTTTCCCAACAAACTATTTGGTTTTGTACAAAAAAAAAATGTTTTTGAAAAAAAGAAAGCAAATTCACGCTAAAATGCATTGCGTGCCCTGCCATTATTGCTGTGTGGTAATGTGTTGGTCTGTCCTATCTACAATTTACGTCACCTCCAGTGACGTCAGGTGGACAACCCCCCCCCCCCCCCCCCCCCGTGATATCAGAAATTTAACCGTAGGAAAATTATTTACCATGAAATTAATCATTTTCTCTCCCTACTAATTCATAAATTGGAAAGCATGTTCGAGTAAACTCGGACCGGTTCTTGTGATTTGTGTGGTCATTTTTATAATTCATTAACTCTGGCTGGGCTTAGACCTAAATGGGTTATGTACTGTAGCTTATTTGTACTGAAAACAAATACGGAGTATTACATTAAAAAGTGAAAATCAATGAAATTGTTAAATTGAACCTACTCCCTTCATGTTGTTTTATAATAGTCCATGAGAACAATCGGAACATTGATATGTACAGTACTAGAATTTTTGTAAGAAATAACAATGGCCTGTTTTGATCATTGTTACAAACTCTTTAGCACTAATTAGCACATGAAAGAAGAAACTTCTGTATCAGCTAACATGGTACTTATGGGAAGACAGTTGACACTTACTTTGCAAAATTATGGTGTTGTTATAAGATACTCTATGCTACTGCGGCCTCAGAATTGTTAATTTATTTATATTTTACTGTATAATATATTTTGATTAATTGGAGAGTGCCGGGAGTAGTGGTTTCAATTACATCATATGTTATTGTGTGCAAGTTCGTAGCCAGGATTTTTTTCGGGGGGGGGGGGGCTTCCGAAATTTCATTGAATATTACATAGTCGTTTTTATTTTTCCTCTCAGAATCCGATTCTATCTAGTATCAAGCCATTTCATTTGAGGGGGGGGGGGGGGTTGAACCCCATGGACCCCCCCCCCCTTGGCTACGGCATTGATTGTGTGTGGTATTGTACCTCTGCGCAGTAAAGTAGTCGGTGAATGTTGGTGATGCTGGGGAGATATTTTTTCATGTGTAGTGGCGTCGAGCCATGCAGAGGATAGTTCCAAGGAGAAGCACGTAGTCTGGTGGCTTGGTAGCGAGGCTTTTCCTCATCGAGAATAGGGGATCCCGTAAGCGTGCACATTAGTAAGCGGCATTAAATACACTATTGTTTTTCAAATTGAGATGTCCATTCATAAGTCCACCCTGAGCGAATCCAAAAGTGGGAGATAGATTCCCAAAATTAGATTGCCTACGTTTCTGGTATTGATTTTTTTCTTGAAATAACAACTTCTACATTTTCCAAGAGACCGTTTATTTTTTTACTGATTTTAATTTTTACGCAAATTCCCCCTCTCCCTCGCCCATTAAATTTCATTCCTGTAAATATTAATTTTTTTTTTTTAAATATTACATTTATTTCAAATTCCAGGCGTATGTTTAATTCCAAGTCGCGGATATTACGGATTTTACTAAATTCCCTTATTTCTATAGACCCCATTAAATAAATAACTATTTAAAATAAGGAGAAGCTGATGCTGATGCCCTGTTAACACATACCCTATCTCCCGATATTTTCAAAAGACTTTGTCCTGTCCACGCTCCCCGCAGCCATTGATATTAAGATATTATTATTATTATTATATTTCAAGACCTAAGCATATTATTACAATTGACAATTTGGTGTTGTTCTCATGACTGAACACCTATGTTTATTCAGCTGGCCATATTGTATTTTGAATTGGGGTTATGTTGCTGTAAGCTTACTAATTTTTTATTTATTATTGTTACAGTGTTGTGGGACCAAGTCTGCTGAACATTCGCACTCCCGCCGCGGCCATGGCGTTTATTAGGAATTATTACAATGATTTTACAGACCTCATGGACTCAAAAGGAGGTGAGTTAAAAGTGATTTGGAAACTATTTGGCAAAAATAACGGCCAGTTTAGATAGAAGCCTACATTTCGGATGAGTGAAAAGTTTTACACGACAGTATTAAGCGCACTGTATATACTGAATGCGCTCATTTCACAGTGACACCACAAGGAATTAAATGAGCTAAGCCTACTTATACTTCCTGTATGTACAAGTAACGGTAAATAATAATAGATAACTATTATTATTTTGACGATGATGATGATGAATGGTGTGATGAAATGAAATGAAATGAAGAATATCTTAAAATACTATAACAACTTGAACAGTTTCTCGCACTCTTCCCACTGAAAGTTATTTAATTGTTTTTACAGATCCTAGAACAAATAATTGGTTATTTATGTCATCGCCTCTTCCTACCCTCACAATATGTCTCACGTACGTCTACATAGTCAAAGTCCTTGGACCTAAATTAATGGAAAACAGAAAACCATTTAGGCTACGGAATGTTCTTATCTACTATAATCTATTTCAAGTTATCTTCAGTGTATGGCTTTTTTATGAGGTAAGTTCGACGGCTTTTCTCCAGTCGATTACTGTTAAGGTGCCCATTCCATTGACCGGCTAGGGCTATTTCCAAAAACGGTGACGTGGTAGCAGACATTCAAGACTTAGGTGGTGTTTCCACCGACCTCGCATTGCAGAATTGACGGAAATGTTTATTTTCCTCTATGCCATAGTTAAAATTGATCAATGATCATACAGTAAAATCACAAACAAACAAACTAAAATTAAAAAATGGCGTCATGGGATACGTTAAGTACAAACATTTTCATAGATTTCTATAAAAAGAAAAATTCTAATTTCCGTCAATGTCATTTGCATTCTGCAATGCGATATCGGTGGAAACGCAACCTAAGTCTTGTATGTCTGCTACCACGTCACTGTTTTTGGAAATAGCCCTAGCCGGTCAATGGAATGGGCGCCTTAGCCTAACTTAACGAATGCTGCTAAGTAAAGTTGGAAAATCATCCGGATAATTGACTTATTTATCAATCGGAAGCTAAACTATGCCAGCTTTTCAATGTTGAATGTTAATGTAATAATTAAAGAAAAGCAAAGGAAATAGCTGTATGTATTTTAAACGTACTATATGTACCCATATCTGACCGGTACGTTAACAGACTCAGTAGCATATGATAGTGCGTAGTCGCAAAGATTGATTTTTTTATGTTACGTCAAAAAAGGGCAAAACACTATTATGCTTAAAACAGAAATGTCCCGATCCCGGGATTTGCATTGTGTCATTCAGAATTGGCATGGGGTACGTGTAACATGTTGAAATTTTCCGAAGTAGACAGCTGTTTGATTTCTTTTTTTCGGTACTCACATCTTTTTCTCAGGACCGGTAATAACTTCATATGATAGCTTGTAGAATCTAGTGACTGAGTTCGTTTATTTGCGTTAAGGTAATAAACCGAAGCTTTGTCTTCAGCATGTTTGTAAGCGCCCTTTATGTTACAGAAAAATTGGATAATTTGTACACTATCGAAATTTCCTGCCTTGTTCAAAATTGTAGTTAAAATTCTGCATAAATGTTGTCATATTCAACTCGCTGGTTTACACATTTCATCCTCAAAGAAAATATCAATCTTGTTTTTTTTTCCCCTTGTCCAGTATTACAAATAATAATAATAAGAAGAATTTCTATGATTTTCCCTGTAGAAATAATTAATAAGAATAATATGTGCTAAAGAAGCTTAATAAATGTTTAAACATAAAATAGTACAAATCTGGTTATAAACACATGTTTATTTCAGCAATATTCTAATATGAAGATGTCAGGGGAAAAACCGGGAAGGTGATCATAGGTTGATTTTTCAGAAATAGAATTTAAAATTTTAAAGTAGCCATATCTTCCCCTATGTGCCAGGGACGGTTCCAGAAAAAGGGGGGGGGGAGGCGGTGGCTGGAAAAATATCGCGTTTTTTTTACTTGAGTAATAATTTTTCTTTATTTAATTCAAAAGGCCATTCTATCTAGTATAAAACTTTTTCTCTCAGGGGGGGGGGGGCGACCAAGGATCCGTCCCTGCTGTGTACTGCTTTTTGCCCACGCCATTTGTGCAGAATTTTACTTGTTTTTCTTCGGTTTTGTTAGGTCATTTAAAACTACTTTAAAAACTGAACAGAATGCCTCCATTATCTCAATTTCGACCAAAAGTGCACCTTTCTGGTTTTTCCCCTGACTTCTTCATATGTTGATGTGTGAACCAAGCTAGGCTAGGTGCAAGGCTCTGAGACGAGCAGAACTGTTCCGCGACGGGGTATGGCTTCAAGAGATACCTGTCTATTGTATTCTGGGCAGCAAAATTTGAAATGAAATGCCCCGGGATGCCCTGAAGGAGGATTACCGGATTGGAGGAGAATAGATTACATTGATGGAATACTACTTATTTTGTTACTAACAATTAATTTTGGTTGTTAGTGCCTAATGGGAGGTTGGTGGGGTGAATATTCCTTCCGCTGCCAACCCGTCGACTATACTGAATCAGCTACTGCTACAAGGGTGAGTGGAGCATACCAGAAATCCGCTCCAAACTTTGGGTCTTGTTCATCCATCCAGGCTGTTTAATATTCGTAAACTGCTTAAAAATTTAACTTCCGGCCAGCCATAATTGACATTGACACAATTAAATTTCTGGGGTTATGTACAGTGTAACAGAATTAATTGGTTGCTTATGATATTTTGGTATTTTAAGCTATGGGTTTCGGAAAGCAGTGCGTCTTTGACACGAAGGTTTTCTTGCAATGGTGATGATACATGAAAGGCTCAGCATAAAGGGCAGACATGGTATTGGAATCTTTATAATATAGGCACTCAGTTTATTGAAGACCTCCATATTTGATTTTTGCTTTCCAATTTATACGTAGTATAAGGAAAGCTTTGTGATGGTCAAAATTGTCGATTCCAACTTCCGAGATTTCAACGGATTTAGATGTTTTGAGGTCCCAGGAACCCAAAAAAGGGTTTTTTACGAAATGTCTGTTCATCGATTTCCGGGCAAACTACTCTGTCGATTTTGATGAAATTCGGCATGTAGGTTCACAAAAATCATACCTCGGGACCATTTTTTTTATTTAGGGCTAACTCAATTTTGGGGTGTTTTATTTTCAAAAAACTGGTCGATCACAGACAATTTCATTATTTAATTCTTATTTTACGATATTTTTCAGCTGAAACTATAAGTTTGAAGAGGTTAAAAATGTTTGGTTCAGTAGGGGGATGTATCCTCGTGATTCACCTTGATCCTTGAGTGGTTCGCTATGCTGCTGTTGTTAAAGAAGCACTTGCTTTCTGTAAAAAAAACCTCATGTTTGTAAATATGATGTAAATACAGGCTACTGTATATATTGTATTTCAGGGCTCATGGGTGATTTGAAACGTTCATTTCAATTCTTCTCATTACCGCGGTTGGTATACTTATACAATATCTAATCACTTCCTATGTAACAATTCATGTTTCCTTTTAAGTTAATCAAAGCTCCCGAGGGCGTGTAACATCCTTGGAAATATACGTCCATCATTGTTTTGTTCACTTGATGAGAGCTCGACGTGGAAATCCCATGTTGGAAACCCGAACGCAAATTGTTATTATATCCTAGTGACCACATTTCTTCTTTTGTTTATTGAAGTTTTTTCTCTTAAGTCTTAAACTTGTTGATCAGGTATCTTCTGGCCTTCCCGAGCAAGTATTAATAAATATCAGCTTTATTTTTGACGTGGAAAGTTTATTGGCGTAGTTAATTCATTGAGAAATATTGAAAGAAAGAACCTTTTGGAATAATTAAGTTTTCTGTATAATAAAAAGACGACCATTTTCTTTTGCTTCTATTCTTCCAAACTTTCCTCTATTTTTCCTTTTATTTCCTGGCTTAGGTTTTTTCCTATTTTCTATTTCTATTACTTTAAAGTTTTGTCCACAACTCAGTCTTATCTTAGTAACTTTTTAGATTTATGCTTTTTGTATTCAACACATCACCTGTCAGGTACTCTGAAATAACCTTAAATGAAGCTAGGTGGCAGATGACATTCGAGTGTGGTGATTGTCATCATTGCTGTACAATAGCCTATCTGCAGTGTAACTTATTCGAATTTGAATAGCACTAATAACACTCAGTAGGTGATGTTTGCTACAAACCTGTACTCTGAATAACGTAGGCCTATAGGCACTCGAATATCTTAACCACATCCATCAGTACAATACAGTTTCTTTTTGCCTACAGACTACATCAAAGTTACCTGTTTGATAAACAAGCATTGCGCTTTGACCCCAAAAATTGGTTATTCCAAATTTCATATCTGTCTGATAGGCCACATAAATCCTTTCCCTCTATAGTCTATTCATTGCCTGATCAATGCCAAAGGCATTTATGGGCAGTTTTGGTGACCTCTTGGCATCTCATCTGAATATCTCCGAGTCCTGAATGGCTAATTTTGGCTGGGATACCGCGCGGTTGGCATTATTGAGCGGTGGCTGGGAAAGGGTGCCCTACCTCTGCCAGTCAGCGCTCTGATTGATGGCACTGTCTTCCAGGCATACAAAACATGAGGTCGATACACTGTCAGGTGTCATCGCCAAGTTGCCCACTATAAAAATCCCGAATCAAATAAATGTTTATGCCGAACCAGGGAAAACTTTAAATTCCACCGACAATGGGTAGACTACTTATAGCCGCACCCGATTTTCTGGCAGTGCAATTGACAACTACGCCTGAGCTCTCATTTTAGTTAGCAGAGAATCATTTTTCACAGAAAAGTAAATAAATAAATATCAAAAAATCAAGTAAAATTGTGGTTACCTCTTAGTTATCTTTTTTTTTTCAATTCTCTTACTGAATGAATTTTCTTTCCCATATTTATCTATCACTCTCATATTTTCGAATTGCAGCACACTTCATTTATCAACATTGATTTCATATGCCGCTAATATATGCTTTAGTCACAAGATTTTTGTTTCAGAGAACATCTATGGGATGCACGATTGTCATATAAATCAACGAAATTGTTGATGTTGCACTGTTTATAATTTCATTTGGTGACGGTTGGGTGAATTCGTATTGCAGATTGGTATGTCGGGGTGGTTTACTGGACACTACAATTACTCCTGCCAACCTGTGGATTACTCAAATCATCCCCTAACGATAAGGGTGAGTAGGGTAGCATTGATCCCCTTAATTCATATTATCTGATAGTTTATACAGATTATTATATTAATATATAATATATTAATATATTTATATTCACGAATTTCACACATTTTGGGCAAACATTAGGTTTCTTAGGAAGCCCTTGCAAGTTGCAATTTCACGAGTATAGGAAGCGTAAGAATACAAGTATACGCTTGGATTGCTTAGATCAATGGCGGATCCACGGGGGGGGGGGGGGGGGGTCATGACCCCCTCCCCTAAATGAGTAAATTTATAACATACCTAGTAAAAAAAATTAATAAAATCCAACTTTTAAACAAATAAAGTTACCTTTTAAACTTATAAAAAACTTGGGACCCCCCCCCCAACTAAGTTTTCCGCTGGATCCGCCCTTGGCTCAGATAGATGTGAGCCGTGAGGGCTTGTATAGGTGCATATTCCACCGACCGGCTAGGGCTAAATACAAATACGGTGACGTGGTAACAGACATTCGAGACTTAGGCGGGGTTTCCATCGACCTCGCATTGCAGAATGCAAATGACATTGACGGAAATGTTTGTTTTTCTTTTTATAGAAATCTATTAAAATGTTTGTAATTAGCATATCCCATGACGCCATTTTTTAATTTTAGTTTGTTTGTTTGTGATTTTACTCTATGATCATTGATCAATTTTAACTATGGCATAGAGTAAAACAAACATTTTCGTCAATGTCATTTGGATTCTGCAATGCGAGGTCGGTGGAAACCCCGCCTAAGTGTGGAATGTCTGTTACCACGTCACCGTATTTGTATTTAGCCCTAGCCGGTCGGTGGAATAAGCGCCATAAGAAAGACAATTCAGCCCGTGATGTGTCATCACATCTTCATTTCATTTTTTTCAATCTTCATTTCATTTCATCAAAATTTGTGAATATCGTATTCGTATTTTTATTTTTATTTTTCAGATTTTCTCGAAAAGTGAATCTGATAGTGAAAATTATGTAGCCTACCCTGTAATGTGCAGTCAAATCAAAAGCAAAAAGCAGTCCTGTATAATTTTCTAGTTTTTTGTTTAGCTGAATTTTGTGACTTGGTAAATCACGACATGGGATGGGTATACGAATGGGATGGGTGCAAGGGAAATCTTTTTTGAACTTTGGAAAAGCAGCATGGCGTGATTTCAAGAGGTCTTCAAGGAGCGTTTTTGGCGCTATGTATATAATTAATTAGCACTCACGCCATGTTATTTTTCAAAAATTTGGAAAGATTCTTTGTAAGAAGCGCTGTATGTGTTTAGTATTAATTTGGGTAATAATTATCCACGGGTGCATCATTGTTAGTACAAACAATACCATTTCATTTCATTTCCCATGCATGCCCAGCTTTTAATTGTATGATAATGGGTTGTATTTATAAGTCCAAATTTTAGTCATCGAGCCTTCTTATTCCATTATATTCCAGTTTCCAACCTCTCTGTTATTCTAGAAATAATTTAACGTGAGCCGTTGTGCATTCTCTAAAAACGCCTGGCCATCTCTATTGTACGCATAACGTTATTCCATCACCTGCAGCATGGCTTAGTGGACTGAACATGACAGTATGAACATATTTGTATCTACCAGTATATGGCGTTGCTTTTGAATAAAAATAAACGCCTAGAGTTTTCTTTTTATTTATACTTTGTTTTGATATGCCAAATAATTTAACTAACATGCTCTCTATCGTAAATGAATATTAGGGTAGTTTTTCGTCCCCTGTTAAGAGTATAGGTTTAACATTGTAAATCTGTATTTTATTGCGTTCCGCAATGCCGCTATTACGCGCCTCACGTTAAATTAATCCTACTATAGGCTAATTTCCAACAATTAAAAACAAAGCAAAGTTATTAACGTTGCTGCTATGCCATGCCTCATGTTAAATTATTCCTACTATAGGCTAATCTGCTACAATATAATTACAAAGGCTTTCAGAACGACCATGGTCTATCATCCCGGATTCTACTGATTCATCACAATATAATCTATAACAGTTAAAACAAAAGCAAAGAAATTTACGTTAATTCATGGCAATTTCCGGTAAAACAGGAATTAAATTAAGATGAAATACAGTAGATAGTCAACAATGCTGAACTGCAAGCATACAAAACAATGCCTTGCATAGGTTACATTATTTTATAATATTTCGTTACCGAGGGTCCAACTAAGGCTAAGTGCAATTTCTTTCAGATGGTACACGCCTGTTGGTGGTATTATTTTTCAAAGTTCACGGAATTCTTTGATACGGTAAGCTATTTTCTGTTTCACTTTACTTGTTATGGTCGCCGGCACAATGAGAGACGAAATGTATAGGTCTATAAGAACTTAAGCGGAGTCAGTAAGATTGCATGTTATTCCGAATCTGCCCTATTTATAAGCTATAGGTTCTCTTGTGGTTACAGTCATTAACGGTTTTAGTAATATTTTACACATAATTTACTTAGTTAAGTTTTACTAAAAATATATACTATTGTAGTATGTAAGGGTGACCTCATCCCTATCTGATAGATTAGGTTAGGTTAGGCTACGCCATTACGCGCCTCCATCTTCACCCCGAGGAGTAGGGGAGTAGCTTCTGAGACCATAAGGCATTACTCAGAAGCTCAGCTACTTTGAAGACACGTGACATACAGTAAACTAACTAGAAGCATGTCTTAACTAATCTATGGATGGATGGTCGCGCTAATTTCTTGACGTGCTTGCAACGAGTAGCGTGCGATTATTAATTCGTGATTTCCTCTTTACACTGGCTATTATCAGCTCTATTTTGGGTTTTCAAACTGCAGCTCATTGAAGGTGCACGTATGCCTGGCACTCGTCTGTAAAGTTAATTGTTCGACAACAGTGCTGTCCTAGTCATGGCAAGACTGTAATTTCCTGTCTGGGTGCACTAAGGGTAGGTCAGCAATCGTGGGCGGTGATGAACGCCTTGATATTTTCCAAACAAGGTGGAAAGTGGAAATCCCCTACCATGATGTATAATGAGGAATAATGGGCTGGTTATCGTTGCCATGGCTCTTTGGAATAGGTCAAGTCAGATGCATTTCCGTTTTTTATTGAGAAATATGGATGTTTTTTCACTCCTATGCCAGCGATGGATGGACATCAGTGTAATGAATGAATGAATGAATGAATGAATGAATGCCCCAAAATTAATTATTTAACCTCTAAGCCTATACTACACCATTCAAAATTCTCTTAAAATAGCAATAATTAAAGTTTACTCGAACATGCTTTCCAATTTATCAATTAGTAGATAGAGAAAATGAGTAATTTCATGGTAAACAATTTTCCTATGGCTAAATTTCTGATATCTCGGGGGGGGGGGGGGTTTGTCCATCTGACGACACTGGAGGTGAGGTAAATTCTAGATAGGTCAGACCAACAGATTACCTCACAGATATAACGGCAGGGAACGCAATTCATTTGAACGTGAATTTTCTATAATTTAAAAAAAAAAATTTTTTGCACAAAACCAAATAGTTTTTTTGGGAAAGCAACCTGTCTGGTTTCGTTAGTCCATTTAACACCTAAAACATGCCTGAAGGTAGAAAACATAGATAGAAAGGTTTCGCAGAAAAATTGTTTTTAGTCAGTTTTAATTAAAATTTAGTTATCTTTTTTTTACCCCCAGAAGCCAACTATCAAGGGGCAAGCGATACCCCGCATTTTATTAACACTAACAACGATTACAATACATGTGAATTAAAAAGAAATCGTTGGAGCCGTTTTTGAGAAATAATTTTTTTAGACTTTTTTTGGAGTTTTTTGGGGAAAAAAATCCCCCCATATTGAGTTAGCCCAAAATAAAATAAAAATGGTCCTGCGGTATGATTTTTGTGGACCTAAATGCCAAATTTCATTAAAATCCACCGAGTAGTTTGCCCGGAAATCGATGAACAGACAGAGCGACAGACAGACAGACACTTCGTAAAAACCACTTTTTTGGGTTTCTGGGAGCTCAAAACGTGTAAATCCGTTGAAATCTCGGAATCGAAAATTTGGACCATCACAAAGCTTTCCTTATACTACGTATAAATTGGAAAGCAATAATAATAAATAAATAAATAACCCCATGGACAAGCCCATAAATCTGCTGTCCAAACATCGCCAAGCCCATGCTCTATGGCAGTGGCGGCCTGGGACTGGAAATCGGCCTTGACAATTTCGGATACTGGGCCCCCTTCCTTAGGTCAAAAAGGCGGACGCACTTACATTTGAAATTCAGAATGCTGTTGTAATGCTGGTTATTAACACAAATTTTGTTTTGAAATATTTTCCTTTTTTTTTTCCTTTGGACGTCCGGCCCAAACAACTATTATTGGACCGGCCCGCGGGGCAAATGCCCACCAGCCCAGTCCGCCACTGCTCTATGGCCGAAAATTGAAAGTAACGAAACACTATGCTTAATCCTATTAATCCACTATGCTTAATACATGATTACACAGCACTGTTATATATATTAAAATACACTGTTAATGTTTTCAGTTCTTCTTTGTACTAAGAAAAAAGAGCGAACATATTTCAACTCTTCACGTGATCCATCACGGGGTGATGCCCATGTCTGTTTGGTTTGGAGTCAAATTCACTCCAGGTAAGATTTTAACAACTTCACTATGCTATGGTCGGTAATTATAGTTTGGCATGACCAAGGTGGAATGCTCGGTGTCGAGATTTTTAGTCTGACCACTGTGCTCCTTGCCGCTGTAATTATTAGAAAGTAAGAAAGAAAGAAAATTGTCTTTATTTTCCATTTGGGCGAATTGGGCATTACGGCTGCAACTAACCCATTATTAGGATATTAAGAAGTAAATTACTTAATATCGACTGAGTTCTTCTGTCTGCGGGGCCATTTGGCTTAAATTTGAAAATGCAACGCGTCTGCAGGAGCTGTTTTATATTTTTATCAACTAATTTTATCTAGAAACTCAGATAAAGTGCAAAGAAAAACCTGGGTAACGTGACCAATACATACGTTTAAAAAGAGTCTTAAGCTAATTGAAACGAAATCTTTTGGCGGGTGTCGGCATTGTGATGGTCTACTTTTATCGCGAAGGTATAAAAATTTATGAAACTTACATAGGCTATATCTGCGTCGTATGGCCAGGCACGACAATTTGCATAGTTTAGCTGTATTGGCCTTCAACGCGGCACCTCGAAAGCCCCATATAGGAAAGAAAGATCGTTTATTTCACCAATATTCTAATTAATATTCCAAACCATATTTAATTCCCATTACTTGACGACTTAACGCCTTCATACAGGATACATTCATTCGTTCAATACTTGAATTCTAACCGAACTTGGTAGGCCTCCCTGCCTTTGGTAATGACACAGATTTCTTGTTTGATACGTAGTTGACTTGGAAATGTTACAGTGCAAAGAAATATTTGTTTTGTGCAGACCACATTACTTCAGAGTGGCGTCCGGCCATGGGATCGTGTGAGAATATGGATTTGGTCATTTTCAAAAATGTTGAAACATCTGATTTTTTGTCAGTGCTCAGCAATCTCTCCTAAATTCTAAAAGGCTTCAACACAAATGTGGTCAACTAGCAAAATCCCATTGAAAAGGAGAATTTCAAAAAAATAGTCAACTCAAAATCAAATTGAATTCGTTCATTATATTATGTTATATAAATTATATTTTCATTTGAAATTTGCAGCCTATAAATAGTAAACTCGTTTGAAGTCATAGCCTTTTGTCACAGTACTCAGATTGATGGCAATAGTTAAGCCTACGAAAGCTTTCACAATTCTTCAAACGATCTCACCACTAGTCCGCTATACAGTGTAAGTCTAATCGCAATAAAAGGAATGCACACGGTGACTGTCCTAAATCAAAGAAATTAGACTTACCTTAGGAGGCAACTGTGATAATAATAAGAACCGGTCCGAGTTTACTCGAACATGCTTTCCAGTTTATCAACATTAGTAGATAGAGAATATGAGTAATTTCATGGTAAATAATTTTCCAGCGGTTAAATTTCCGATATCTCGGGGGGGGGGGGGGTGTCCAACTGACGTCACTGGAAGTGAGATAAATTCTAGATAGGTCAGACGAACATTATCACACAGCAATAATGGCAGCACACGCAATGCATTTGAGCGCGAATTTTCTATCATTTTTTAAAAAAATAATTTTTTGCACAAAACCAAATAGTTTTTTGGGAAAGCAACCTGTCCGGTTCCGTTACTCAATTTAACACCTAAAACATGCCTGAATGTAGAAATCATCGATAGAAAGGTTCCGCAAAAAAATTATTTTTCATTAAAATGTAGTTATTTTTATTTCTTTACCCCCAGAAGCAAATTATCAAGGGGCAAGCGACCCCCCGCATTTTGTCAACATTAATAACGACTACAATGCATGTGAATTTAAAAGAAATCGTTGGAGCCGTTTTGGATAAATAATTTTTTTAGACGTTTTTTGAAAATAAACCCCCCCCCCCCCCAAAATGAGATAGTCCTAAATTAAAAAAAAATTTCTCGAGGTATGATTTTTGTGAACCTACATGTCAAATTTCATCAAAATCGACCGAGTAGTTTGCCCGGAAATCGATGAACAGACAGACAGACAGAGCGACAGACAGACAGAGCGACAGACAGACAGACATTTCGCAAAAACCACTTTTTTGGGTTCCTGGGACCTCAAAACGTGTAAATCCGTTGAAATCTCGAAATCGAAAATTTCGACCACCACAAAGCTTTCCTTATACTACGAATAAATTGGAAAGCAATAAAAGTAATCACATTTGTAATAATTATGTTAATTGTTTTCAGGTGGGCATAGTACGTTCTTCGGTCTGTGCAATACTTTCGTTCACATTGTGATGTATACGTATTACTTGATAGCTGCTCTTGGACCAGAATACCAGAAGTTTATTTGGTGGAAGAAATACCTCACTGCCTTCCAGATGGTAAGTAGTCTTGCTTGCAGATAGAACAATTATTTCCTTACCCATTGAAGGGACAGTCAGCAAAATGTAAAATATATGTAGGATCGTTCTTCGGTACCCGACTTCATTCCACCAGACAATTTTTAAATCAGGTTGTCCTCGTTGCTATGTGATCAAATACTACCTAGATTGACTTATATTATCGTGTCAAATAGTTTCGGAGTTAAAGCCAACGGACGTTGCAATGCTATCAAAATGAGTCCATTGCAGAGCCTTTGATAATGGACAAGCTTATCTGTAACTAATTTTTAGAGGCAGATGAGTGCTTTTGAAATGATTCTGTGTTAAAAATGTATTTATTTCTCTTTGTTTCAGGTACAATTTATCGCAATAATGGTCCATGCTTTCCAGCTTCTCTTCATTGACTGCAATTACCCTCGCGCTTTCGTCTGGTGGATTGGCATGCATGCAGTCATGTTCTATTTCCTCTTTAGTCAATTTTATAAACAGTCCTACAACTCAGTAAGTAAATTATTATATTATTTTCAGAAAAAAGACTTACATCTCTCAATTGAAAATTTTTACCTTTACCTTTAATTTTCCTAACTGAATGTACACCAGAATTACAACCAGTCCGAAGAAATACGATTATATAAGGCATGTCGAGGATTACATTTCAGAATTATTCTGATGTTGTATGTGTGTGTAACATATATCGCAACCCGAATTTCAGTAGAGCCATAACCCAAAATTATTGAATAATATTGAATTACGGGTGCGATATAAAGGGGGAATTATTATTTTAAGTCTGTTCAGTGCATCAACTGTTTTATATACAGTAAAAATATATTAAATATAGATTAAATTAGGAATGTCAGGACATGTATACTAGTGGTATGGACTCCGACAGTCATCTGAAAGGTTGTTGGTTCGAGTCCTACGCTAGCGGCATTTTCTGGTCGTGCTTCGGAGGTCCTGTAAAGCAGGTGGTCTCGGGCCTTCTTAGTTTAATGTAAGAGAGGACTTTATAGCCCTGACTCCGCTAGGTTGGCTTAGCAATAAAACGAATAGTAATTATTTGCTTATGTACATTTAAAAAAAATCAGCATAATAGTTTTACTCTCATGAACTAATTGTGTTTCAGCAACAAAAGGCCAGGGAACATTCCAGGAGGCTAGCTGAAGAAAAGAAGGAGGCAATTTCAAATGGAGCAACCAATGGTTCTGCCAATGGAGTCATCACAAGTAAACGGAAAGCATCTGACTACTACATCACGCCAGAAGAAGTGCGGCAAAGAGCGGCAGCCGCAGTGAGTGCCGAGTAACACTCTTACAATTGGCCTGCACAAGTGGAGCTACTATGTCGAAACATCACTGCGCGTGACTATACGAAACAGGTCCTTTTCCTAATAGGTTTTACGAAACTGTCTATACACCATTAATACATGGAAATTCGAAATTCCCTCCCAACACTAAATTAACTAATTTGCCAAATTAGTCATGCGCATTCGATGGGTCAGCCTACTTTTATAATAAGCCTTATAACTGAGGAATTATGAATAGGTATTGAAGGCTGCAAGAAGGTGAGGATACAGTAGTTTTTTTTAGTTTTTGAATTTAGCCTATTATTTCGCTCACTGAAGTTACTACTCGCATGTGATATAAACCTGTATTTTGTTAAAAATCATATATATTCTACTGTAAACAGACATTTAGGCAAGATTAATTGCGCTACGATTTTGTGAAACTTACCGTCGATTATGAATTAATAATGTGGATGATACTGTAGATACTTACAGATTCTAATATTAATAAATTATTTACTAATGTAGAGATATCAGCTGAATTTGCATTTTAAATTTTTGCTGAAAACATCGGGCAGCGCTCAAGTGCGAAACTGCGAACAGTCGTATACAAATATTTTGTAGCTCCGATCATTAAAGATTATCACAAAGCTTAGTTGTCAGTCTGCTTATTTCCATTGGCGGGCTACGAATCCAGCAGGTTGCAGTTTTGCTACAATTTTAACGGAAGACAATTAAATTTAAGGCAGTCAGGCCATTTTGTATGGGAAAATTTGTCGATACTTGCAATAATTCTAGTCGTTGTCATGAACTACTGTATCACTCACCAGCCAATTTATGAAATATAATTTTGCGCCATGTTTTGAGATCCCCGTTCTATGTTAAGTCCCACATTCCTAGTTATAGTCTAATGTTTCTCTGACCAAAATCCTTTTGTGTCAAAATCGTTATACAACTGTCACATACTTGTTTTTGTTAGTTATTTTAGATATTGCGTGTATTTTCCGTTTTCCTTGTAGAATCATTCCAGTGCTTAGATATGTAATATGATATTTTTGAGTGCTAAAGCTAGCTGCCCATTTTTTAATGATCTACAAACTTTAATTATTTATTATATAATGGATTTTTACCTTATTTTGGTGCATTCTGCTGTAGAACCAGTGCAATATAGTGTGTGTTGAGCCTGAACCTTGGCTTAAGAAACTATGTTAAAGTTGCGTGAGTCTAATTATTATACCTATTGCATATATAAAGACAATTAAGACGTTTTTTAAAGAAGCCTAAGTGACACCGCTTTTGTGTAATTGCATTGGAAATGAATAATTAGGCTAGTTGCCATTTAATAAAGCGGTTTGGCTTTTAGTACCCCTTAGTTGTGATAATTATAACTAACATTTTGAAGGGTGTTGGCTTGGCTTAAAAATTTAAGCAAGGGCTGTTATATTTCAGTAGAGCAAATCCTACTTTCTTCAGAAAGTAAGACTTAGCGGGCTTATTCGTGTGTACAACAAATCGACCTTTTACCTGATTCGTAAATAATTCAAACATACATAATTCGAAACATTTTGAACTTCTCTGACTGCAACTTCCCAACTAGTTTGTTCGTTGATTGCGGAGGTGGACTGATTGCTTGATGTCTTTTGAGTAAGGCACTACTTTTGAGGGTTCGTCATAATTTTCGTGTTTGCAAATTCAAATCTTAACCAAACGGTCGATGCAACCCTCACGCTTTTTCAGTGCAATACTTTAGGGTTATTAAAATACCCTTAAACTATGACAAGATGTATTAGAGAGTTATTTTTAAACAGTGCTAATTTCTAATTCTAAATTCAGCAATAAATTTTGCAAATTCTTCTCCGCTTTGTGCTCGTAGCTGATAAAAAGGTAACTACTGTGTCTGAATGTATTGTGTTTTATTGTCATTGTTGAAAGCTGTTGTTTGTACATTGCTCAAACTACAATTTAAATAGGCTACAGTAGTTTATATTAAATTAATTTTTATAGTATTATAAACCTTTAAACAGTTGATTTTTTATTCATGGATGGTTTGGAGATAGTTTGTAAGTTTTAGTAATTTACAAATTTTAAGAGTCAATCGTACCCCCCTATAGATACTATCAGTTTTCGTAACAAAATCAAACTTCACAGGAAATATCAATTGTATCTGTTGGGTCACATCCGTACGAAATGTTCTTATACATTTATTTTTGATAGATAGTATGTGGCCGTAACACCGATTGGCCACACTTATGGAATTACTTCCACTAGACAGCCACATCCATTTTTGTGCAAATCAAAGTACACAACTGGTCAATCGTTGTTAGTGAGCACTGCCACACACTTTTTGTATGAAAATGTAAAAAAATCTTCTCCTAATCGATAAATTCTGTGTAATTTGATTTGTATGCACTTACAAGGTTTTCATGCAAATTTCAAATCAGTTATTAATTATTTTCACTATACTGTGGTGTTTCCAACGTCTGCTTTCGGCATTTCTGCTTTAAGCAAGCCTGTCAGCTTGGCGGGGGGAGTCTGTTAACTTGAGACATCCTAAGGGCAAGCTCTTTCACCTCGGGAGAAAGGGGAGTTGACTGACAGGGTGGACCTCCTGATTATAGTGGATTCCGAACCACTTGAGGAACATGGTAGTCACACGATTAAATCGGAGGTGATTAGAACTTGACACGCACGCAGGCTGACTGGTATTGTCTCAACGCGTTATCATGTTCCACCATGTTCCCCTACCAACGCTGTGCACACTACCAAGTTTCAAACATGCTCTGCTCTCATGGATTCAACATGGTGAGGCCGTTGGTGTTTACTATACTGAATAGTAGCCTATTTAATAGAGTTCGTCTTGATTAACCTAAACAGAGAATTAAGAAATGATAATCCAGATCATGGGTTCGAATCGCGCCAAGTACAAATTTTCTTTCTCTCCAATTTCGGTAACAACGTTGAGGTTGACCCTTAGTCAATCTAAATATTGATAATCGTCTAGATTAAATATTTTTATGGGATTCCGCAAAAGTCCACATAGATTAGCAGTCAGCAGGGTTGCATTATTAGACGACGACGACGACCTTATTACTTTTTTTTCAATTTTCGTGTTATATCACTTATATCTATGTTAATTAACTACAGTCTATCACAATCGCGAAGAAAATAGTAACGTAGAAAGAAATACAATCTGAACTTAAGGGTATGGTAAAGATGGCTTTACAATTTTTTTTTAATATTACATATCAATGGCATTAAAAAAACTGACTAGGAAATTAATTTACGCATACGTTTTGACTTGAAACTTCTATATTTTGAACAAGATACAGTAGGCCTGCCCACTAAAATTCTTAAAATACGATACATGGAAATTTTTTGTACGATTTTTCGTAATAAGGAAGCTTTGGTACTAGGCTATTGGGAGAAATGCTAATTCTAATATGCCGGAGGCTTATTTGTTAGGTTAGAAATCTGCTTCTATAGTTGTACTACACCTAAGAAGTAATCTGCATTAACGTTGGAAATGCCTGGAAATAAAATACTTCTCAATCAAATTGACACGGCTAGCAATTATTACCATATTATAGGTATAATCGACAACTAGGAACGCGTTTTCATGCTAATCCATGTCTCTTGAAGTTGAGATGGTCTCTATTAGATTCAGGATAATTCTTGCCTTTTCATAGGTATAGGAAGTCGTTACATTCTATCCTTGGTAAATCAATAATCAACCCAAAGAATGAAACTTATTTATGAAGCGACTGAATAAGGAGTTGTTGGACTCGATCATCACGTTGTAGGCTCAATAGTGTGAGAAGGTAAATGCCACGGCCTATCTTTAGGCGTAGCCATGTGGCAAAAAAGCATTCAACTTATTGTAACTACCGGTATCCTTTTAATTTCACTAAGTAAGTCAAGTGTATGGTCCAAGTCGCTATAAAGGTAAAAGCTCCGGACATATTTTTGAAGTATAGTACGTTAATTTGCAGAGCGTATGCTTAAATTATGGTGCCTCATTGATTGAGAATACAAATTCTTTTACTAAAATCATTTGTGTCTTAACTCTTAAGGCTAGTTTACATGTGTATGAACATTTGTGAAGTGTGAAGAAAACAGTCAGTATAGGTTATGGAAGAGACTAATTTGTCAACATTTGGAGAGTACCGTACATAATATGTATATATAGGCTATATAGTATTTTAGGTTGTAAGTAGGTGCATGATGATTAATGGAAATGAATCTTATGAGGCTGTTAACTTGCAAACAGCAGGATTTTGGTACGGTATAATTCTAACATGCTAAACCAAAACGTAGTTCATCTCGCTGATGTACCGAGCAGTGGTCCAGGAAAATCCGACGATTAGTATAAAAAATGATCAATAGACCTAACTTATAATTAGTAAGCTAAATATGACGTGGTTAAAATAAACTTTGATTAGGGGAGGTAAATCTGTCAAATTCGCCAGATAACTATCAAATCGCTTGAATGATGAACTAGGTGTTGAAACGCTGGAGTTAAAGACAATCAAAATGGGTCACAAACATAAGCTGGGGGGGGGGTAATAAAGACCATTTGATTCAGGCAGCTGCAGATAAGCTAGTTACTGGAATGGCAATAGTTAAAACCACGAGTTTAGGCTTGAATGTGACAAACGAAATTAGCTTACTAATCAACATGCCCACCTCGAATAGAACCAACGTTCATTGTTTCATTAAGTTCGTGAGTCACTTGCTCCTCTATCTCCCGAATTTCTTCCATGGTGAGGCCATACCATTTGTCCATTGTACAGAAGACAAGGCGATGGAAGCCCAATAATACCTGCTGCTCAGAGTTCATTAGCACGTTCTCCACCCTCCTTTGCAGCCCATACATTCTGAATTCCAATGTTACCAGTTTGTAGCATGTCATCAGTGGCTGCGCAGTCTTGATCCAATCGTCAGTAAGAGGGCCTCTGCCTGTCTTCACTGACTTGAACAGTTTAGGGTCTTCATCCTCCCTATAAAGATTATCACCAATAGGATCATTTGCGATATCCATGTAAACCACTTCACGACGCTTCAATTGCTCTTCGGAAAGTCTGTGAACATTGTCCTCTGTAGCTGCACCATCCACATGAAACGAATCTATGGTGAGTGTGAAACTGTCCTTCATGTAGCCTGGATTAGTAAGAACAGTTCGGCAGAAAGGATACGAGTTCCAAGCTTCCTCGTGCACGTCAAGGCAGCCTTTAGGTAAAACCATTCGAATAATCGCAGGAACGCGGCTTGCAACGTGGTATATTTTACGAGTATACTGCCCACTAGAATATTGGCCATCTAGAAGAGGAAAATTCTCAAAGGATTCATTAGTGACAACTTCAATGCCTTCACCTCCCCCGGTATAATTTTTGGAAGCTTCAGCAACTCCAAAAAGCTGAGCAGTTTGATATTCATCAACTGTCATCGGAAGAGGTATTCGGAATTCTTTTATAATCATTTTAATCTTATTAAAGTAACGCAGCCACACCTATGATAGTAAACAAGAAAATTTCACACTAATTTCTATAGGCTACATAATTTTATGAATGGTACTTGAGGTAGGCTATGCTCCTACCACTATTACAACGCAATCTTGATTATTGGCTGCGTTGTTAAGCTCAATGCCAAAGAAATACTAGTGTAGGTTGGTGTTAATAACGCGAAAGAAATAAGTTTCACTGAAAAATTAAAACAAAAAATCACAAATTTCGAGCATAAAAAAAGTGGTAATGATTTTCAACGCCATATTTGGTCACATGATCAAAACATCGGATGATGTTGGCAGACGACGCTCAAAATACAACAAAACATTTAAATTTAACAAACATGGCTGACATGGCTGAGAGCTCGGGTTTGCTGAGCTCATTTGCTCAAATTGTAGGTTCTTCTGAAGATGCTGTTAGACTTCTTTTGTCAATAGTAGCTGGTAAGTATTTCCTATTTGTTTAATATGGCAAAGCCTCCTAATTACTTTAACGTAGGTAAGCAGAGCCATGGCCAATCAAATACCCCAACCTCATCATTGCAGAGAAATGTAACTTGGTGTTACTTATAATTTAAGTACAATTATTTAATTATGTAATAATACGCATGTTGTGAAATTTTTGAAGGATGTGCGTACCGTACTTACATTTACTAGTAAGATAATTTTGGTGGAGGGACCAAAAACGACATCACCTTGGCTTAGACCCATGTTATAGTTATCATTTCAGCATTTGGTGTCGCTTCAGGCCTATGTACTTTAATATATTACACGAATAAGCTACTGTTTTTCAGTGCAGCATTCGGCGGCAACTTTCCATTGTTCGTGTGAGATTAATTTTCTAGGTCATTTAAATTACAATTCTCTTCTCTCATGTCTCTTCTATCGAAGATTAGAATTGTAAACACATGGATACCGTACTTCGGACTCCCCAAAAGGAAGAGAAGTATCGACTGTACTTAGTCATGATTACTACTAGGGAATTGTAATGCAGTGGTTTCCCGTTGTCTTCTGCATCCTTATGCCGTTGACTCTTCATTGAGTTCCTGCACCACCAGACTTGCCACCACAACCTCTGATTGTGCCGCTGCTTGATCGGTGACTGCTTAGGCGGCTGTTCCACCGACCATTTGCCTCACTTGTGAAGCAGTGAATTTGGTCATTGACGTTTGTTTTGTTTTAAGGAGACTATTATGTAGATACTTAACTTACCTATTATAAATTAGGTTATAATATGGTAGCAGACATCATTAATAATGTTATAACTTACAATACAATATATATTTCCTTTAAATTATACAATACATGTAAAGTATAAGATGAAATCGTTAGATAAGTTAATATCTACATAATAGTCGCCTTAAAACAAAACAAACGTCAATGACTAAATTCACTGCTTCACAAGCACTTTCACAAATGAGGCAAATGGTCGGTGGAATAGCCGCCTTATCTGATGTATAACGCAGCTACCCACCATATCTGATGACCTTTTCGCTATCCGCCACCTACAACCCCGCTAGTAGCCGGCAGCTCAACCCTAGCAAATGAAATTACAATGCATGTAAAGAGCTGTTTTGAAGCCTATAATAATTCGTACGTGAAAGGGGGTTTGTGGCCTCAACCGGCTTTCAGTTAGCAATGAAATTTAAGCAATACTTCCGTCCGATTAAAAGAAAATGAAATTCTTCGGCAACATATATAGGTTTTTTTTACTGTACATCCTATGTATTTTACATGTAGGAAACATGGAAGCCTCGATTTGTGGCCAAGAGCCGAGAAACTTGAGTCCATATTTCACTTCGTAGGCTATTTACTGAATTTAGAAATGGATTTTTGAGCAATTTTTGTTGCATTTTGGAGCATACACGTTGCATGTTTTTACGTGATTCTGAAGAGAATTTCGATTAGAAATTTAAGATAAGACACGTGTTACCTTACGTGCTTCATGGGTCTTATTGTCTTATCAAAGTTTTCAATGTACAAGTCACTAAAGGCGTATTTTGTTACACGAATTCGAATTTGGATTACTGGATTTGGTGCATTTTGTTACCAAAGGGGGCGGAATGTTCGATTCTTAACCCGGATTAGAGAACAGGATTAGTATTATGTATTCAATAATATTTAATCTTGGTCGGGAGGTAGATCAGATATTCATTTTTTTTTTTTTGATAAGTTTTTTTTTAGTTTTGCCACGATTTTGGCTTACAAAAATTTGTTTACGCTAGGCTGACATCTTGGATTTGTGATGACTATCGTGTTAATGGTTAATATTATGCTGTTGGTGTGACTTTTTATAGGGTTTATTTTTTAAAATGTAACTGCAAAGGCTTTCGCGGCCAGAGTCATATGAAGAATCAGTACAAAATGGGCTGATGGTCCATAGTCGATATGAAAGTCAACTTCCATACTCAACTTTCAAATCAACCACGGCCCATCAGACCAATTTCTACTGGTTCTTTATTTTTTTTAGTTAGTTGTTTTAAGTTATTTTTTATAATGGGTGATGTTGATATCATTTATTTTCTTCAAATTTTGGATTGGCGCCTTTAATTTGAATTCATGTCTACTGCTTAGAACATAATATTTGAATATCACAATACGCTCATTTTGTTGCATTTTTTTGCTTCTTTTCCTCCTGTTCCCTGATTGGTCCAACTTCTAATACGGATTTGTGTTCAATTGTAAAATATTCGTGTAACAAAATACGCCTTAATTCAAACCGGTTGTTAAAGGCCATGGGGCTCAGGGATACCTGGACATGGCTAAAACCGTCGAAGCTATTGACATGTTGAGACCATTATGCTACGATTTTTAAATAATTACTTATGATGAAATGTCAGTCTTCACCTCTGCATATTCATTTCCACTCATGTGTATCTGTGTCTCTACGTCTAGGGCAACTTATAACGTTGGGATCGTGCGTAGTTAATATTTTCGTTAAAAAATCATACCTGAAGTTAAGAAGTTCTAACGTATGCTTCCGCATGAAATTTTTTGTTTCTGTTCTAGATTTTTTTTATTTTGGACGCCGTCTATCCCACCTTGGTGGGTCATGGACAAATATTGATTGATTGATTGATTGATTGATTATCGATAAAAAGGTTTCTTCCGATTTTATAGTATCATGTGTTTTATAACATTTGAGAATTTTGAATTATTTTTGACCCCTGAACCAAACTAGCAAATCGTTAAAGCCAATTATTTACCATTGAACTACATAACTCATAATTTTCTATTACGCCACCTATACTAATAGAAATAGGAAAGCATGTCCGTTCACTTGTATAGGTTCTTTGATACTAGGATAAATTATTGTTTTTTTTTTTTTAAATTTAGGTTATCCAATTGCGTTTGTTCATAGAAAATATCTTTATGGAAAAGAAACAACTATTCAATACATCTATTTTATAATCACCGGACTTATTATAGGATGGTTCAATTTTGGTAAGTATTTTTAGTTCTTTTAAGATTTAAATAAGGTTTTTAATACCTTTCTGGACACCATCTAATGCCTGATTTATAGAAAACTTGCCATAAACTTATACACAACCATAACCGTAACCATTAAAGTTAACATTATATTTAGCTTTTAGGAGGTCGTTACGAGGAACATGGCCATATACCTTATCCATAACGTATAAAATGTTTTCGGAGTGTAATTTTGTTAGGGTCATGGTTAAGGTTATGGAGGATATGTTAAGATTTCTATAGATCAGGTCTAAGCCATCTCGGAATGTCGGAGAACAACACTTGTTGCGGGCACAAAACATTAAGCATTGCATTGTTCGGTTAGCAATTAAATGATGCTCTTATTAGAGTAGAGGAATGTAGGCTACGCACTATTATTGGATTGAGCACAGTTTTATTTTCTTCTGTTGCCCGTAGCTAATTATTTTTGTGTATGCCTATTGCTAGTATTGCCGTTTTTCCAAGTTGAACAAGTCTATATTAAATGTCATTAGACAGAAGCATATTACAGGCTCGTATTGGACTAAAATGGGCTGTAAAATGCGCCGGAGGCCGGTCATTGACTAAAATTGATTATTCATACCATATTGAAAGTCGTCGATGCCATGACAAACTGTGTTCAATGTCTATTATAAGATAACCTTAGTTTGGGCTGTTGATTGTTTGTATTACGGTGACCTTCGAGTTGTTTTCTCTTTAGTTCCTTTTCTGAAGTTCCTTTACTCATATGAATTAATGTCATGTCCGCTGCGGTTTAACTCAGCTGGCATCATAGAAGTTATTTTACTTGACGGAACAAGTAGTAATGGGCAACTTTCTTATACGAAAATGAGCCAAATCTTTAATAACTTGCTTAGTTAGTTGAATAAAAAATAACAAGTATTCAATTTCGGGCTTGCAATTTCCTAGGAGATGTACACGCTTAAGAGACATTCGAAAGGGGAAAAGCCTTATAAGTGTAAAACATCAAATATCTCATGAAATATCAATCATGCAGCTGCCAACGATATCAGTACAAACAGAAGACATTTTTCTGACCATTTTGATAGATTTTTTACACAGATTGGCTACTATTATTGAGTTTGATTTATTTAAAAAAAAAAAAAATTGACACAGTGCGGTATTCCGAGAACGGAATTCAAGAAATGAGGCCCATTGGTGTTAGTGAAGGACACATGTCACAAATAAAATTATAGGGGAGAATTTCTGCTAATTTAACGGCCATTTTTGACGGCTCTACGATCGATATTTCCTGTGAAAATCGACTTACTGCGATTAGCTCTTAACGGACAATTTTTCTATAAAAACAAAAAGAAAACAATGCCCTCCTCGCCCGCATCACCGTACTCTGTTCCTATTCCTTTAAAGAGTTCATGGAGACTGACCTAGGTAGTCTTACTTCCTAAACCACTCTTCAGGGCTGTTAGGAATTAAGTTGTTTGTTTTGTTAGGTATTTGTATTTTATTTTTTGACAATTAGGGCACAAAATGTGCAGATATATCTGGTCCCCTAATGATGACAACGTGAACAGTTCATTATTAATTTATTAATTTATTACGTACTGTATGTACTTGCAATTTGTTTTATGACGACGTCGAGCTGCAACCATGGATTGCATGGTTGCAGGCAAAATGACACGAAATACACATTTTACCATTTTACACACGATTTTACGATTTGCTTATGGGGAGAGGTCCTGTTCAATTTTTAGTTTTCGCAATTGGCAACCCTGTTGTAGATGATCAAACCTGGCGGCCTCGACTGTGATTGGCGAGGCGCATCTCCATGCTTAACATTACAACTACGCTCCACCAACCACAGCGTCGGATCCTATACGAATCGTGAACTATATGATCTCCTCGCTATCTCTTTCGTCTCTCTCTCTCTCCCCCCTCTCTCTCTCTCTCTCTTCTCTTCTCTCTCAGTGCCTCGTCTACGAAGAAAAAAAATATAAAAAATAAAAACTTGGTAGCCCAAGTTAATATGCAGGCTTGGGTTAGAGCAAATAGTATCAATTTTTATTCAGATTAGAAATTTAATTGTAGTCTATTTATAAACTTGGCGTGGCTTTTTGAGAGAACCCTCCTAAATTTTCTATTGTTTTGGCTCCGACAATCGATTAGCACATAGCGATATTTCTATTACATTATCTTTCTAGGTAAGCTCCCTAAGATAAGTTATCATTATTATTAATGTGAGAAAATGAATCATACTTTTCACTTCAATATCAAGTTGAGTCAACTTTTTTTTTTTTTTTTTTTAACCCGCAAGTCAGCCCAAATTAGACTAGTTTACGGTGCTAGACATACCCTGATGCTATCAACTTACATCTCGCTATTTCTGATTGTAAATTATAAACCATCATACACTCTTTTTAGTGCTCGTCTAGCTTACTCTAGTACAACTAGCCAGTGCTCATGCTGTAGAACCATACTCAAAAAAGGATACTAAAACCCCATTTGATGAAGCAGTAGAATCCGTGGGCGATCTGGAAGCGTACTACTCGAAGCATCTAAGATACAAGTACCTATGCAGTGCCGGTGATGTTGTCGACCGCAGATGTTGACGAAACGCTTGGAAGTAAGCTATAAGATCGACCGTGGCCCATCTACTGCTTCATCATCAGACTCCAGTCGTGAAAGCCTTTGCAATAATATTAAAAACCGCTTTCTTTCGTAGCGTTTACGAAAAAAAAATGTACTCTATATTAAGGCTGACTTTGTATGTTTTCATCGGTAAATTAATTATTGTATTCCACGACTCTTACCTACACGGTGTTAACCAAACAGCTCACTAGATTCCGTACCCTGTAAATCAATTGTATTTATTTATTTTTACAGGTGTAGATATGATTCACCCTCTCGCCGCGGTGCTAATTACGCATTCGATCCTATTAATCCTTGGAGGAAACACCATATCCGTAGCACTTGTTTTTATTTACAATATGACGCACCTTTTGATAGGGTACGCCGCTACTGCGACCAACGACTATGACATAAAATGGACGATGCCACAATGTGTTCTCACTTTACGGCTTATCGGCCTCGCATTTAACTATGCGGATGGACAGGAATCACTGGTAAATTATGTATGCTACGTTTGAAAGAAAGAAATAAAATTGTCTTTATTTTCTATATGGGCCGAAATGATGGCCCTGAGGTATGAGTTTTGTGAACCTACACACAAAATTTCATCCAAGTCCACAGAGCAGTTTGCCCACAAATTGACGAATCGACAGTTAGACAAACATTTCGTAAAAACCAAAACTAAAAGCGAGGAAATCGCGGAATCGAACATTTCGACCATCACAAATTTTTCCTTACATTAACGTATAAACAGGAAAGCAAGCAGTCTGACGGATTTAGAAGTATATCAGATAGTATATAGTATATTTCCTGATTAAAATAATTCAATTCTGGTTATTGTCATCATCGACCCGCAAGGCGAGCCCCGTGTTCGGTTTTTGCATCCGTATATAAAATAATGGTAATATCCGCATGATTCAGTGATTGTGATAATTATTAATATAGAAAAGATGGAATACGCTTTTGAATTATCTGTTATCTGTATGTATGCGGAGAGGTAACGATGTTTAGAATTTCTGCAGATATCCTGTCAGTGGAAATTATTTATTCGTCAAAACATTACATTTAAGGGCAGAAATACGACAAAACCAATTTTAAGAAAACAGCAAAATAAAATCGTGGCCCCTAAAGGCTAATTGTCTTATTTCTAGATGGACCAACTCAGCTTTTTAATAATATAACAACAATAACGACAGTAGCTCGTACTGTGTAATATACATATTATATGAATTCTAATTAATTTTTCTGTTACAGGAGAAATTGTCAGCTGAGAATAAAAATGTTGCACTCCGAGAACTGCCTAGTTTACTGGAAGTATTTGCGCATAATTTGTATCCTCCAAGTTTCCTTATAGGCCCTCAACTGCCTCTGATCAGAATGAGGAGATTTGTTACGCTTACGCTTCAAGACGAGGTAAATGTTTTTGTGTTTTTTTTTTCTTCCAGAGATATTTATTTTCAGGTTACAACCAATGCAACCTGTACGTAATTTTAGATACTGCAAGAGATTTCTTAGCCGCGAATATGGTGATCCTGTGCGAGACGAAAGCAGTTAGTTCACCGTGAGTAGGCGTATTTAATCTGGCATAAGACTGCTTACTCTCTTCTGAGCTCGCCAATCTTTGACAAGTAAGTCTGGACAGATGGTGGACATCCCCTGCCATTACTGAATGAACAAAGACACATACCGTGTTTCTGGACACCGATGTTTGTATAATATTGTGTGTGTGTGAGTGGACTACACAAGGTACCTCCGGTTGGCGTGAAAGAAGAATCTTGGACACAGGTTGGCTCAGTAGGATCACATAAGTTTCAAATCCGTCAGGAGCTGTCTAAAAATAGCAATAAAATCTATTGACATCTTTTGACATGCGCAAAAATTTGAAATGTGAGAAATGGTTCATACTTTGCAGCCCCAAAGTTCGCCTCCTGACTCATTGCGTGCCGGTTTACTTCGTGGTGCGCTTGGTGCTCTGTATCTGTGCATATTTCTTGCTGGATCATCGTACATCACGGACGATTACATGCTGTCTGAAGATTTCAACAAGCTCTGGCTGTGGAAACGGTTTATTATCCTGGGGCTGTGGGGCAGGATAGCTCTGTACAAATACATCTGCTGCTGGTTGCTCACCGAGGGCGCTTGCATTGTCATGGGTAAGTTTCGGTGAGATGTCTTAAAGATCGGGATTTTCGCTAGTAGCATTTTTCATCAATGTCTAGTTGAACCTAATGCTTTGCAACTTTTATAAAGGTTTTGAATGATGTTTTACAGGTCTTACATACAATGGAAGAAACGAAGTAGGCACGCCAAAATGGGATGGCTGCTCCAATGTTAAGGTTTCTGTATTTGAATCTGCCACAAGAATGAACCACTACATTGAGTCCTTTAACATAAACACCAATCATTGGGTTGCACAGTACGTATCAGTCAACAAATTGTGAAATTTATGGTTGAAAACATTTTTGTTTTTATGATCTAGTTCAGGGGTTCCCAAACTGTGGTCCATGGACGGCCGGCGGTCCACAGACATATATCAGGTGGTCCATGGACCAAAGTAACAAATAAGAAAATAAATTAGCTGAGATATTGGAAATTTGAAGTAAAATACAGTAAGTCTTGGCACTGAAGTCAAGTCATGTAGAGTAGTGGTATGGACTCTGACTTTCATCCGAAAAGTTGTTGGTTCGAGTCCTACACTTCCTACATTTTTTGGCCAAGCTTCGGAGGGCATGTAAAGCAGGCGGTCCCGAGCCTTCCTAGTTGAGTGTAAGAGAGGGCTTTATAGCCCTAACTCCGCTAGGTTGGCTTAGTAATAGAACAAAAAATTCCTCATTTATTTATTTATGAACTATAAAAATCCAACCGATACCAGCCCTAAACGTACGTTTAATAAAATATTAGCATGTAATTGTAGGCACAAAGCATCCTAGAATTTGACGATTTTCCTGCCCGACCTATTGTGGTCCACAGAAAATCATAAAATAATCTAGTGGTCCACGGACATAAAAGTTTGGAAACCCCTGATCTAGCTGTCCCCGTTAGTGCCCGTCTATCTCATTTTCAATGTGTAAATTGCTAACAGCTACGGCTTGTCCAGCTTGAATTCAAAGTAAGAAGACATTCACGACATTTGCTCATACCCCTGCAGCTAAAACCATTCTTTAATATAAGACAATATCCAAACAGAGATGGACGAGACCTATATCCACACAAAATATAATAAGTTACGATAACGAATGGGATGTTTCATATGAACGGTGGCAAACTTCCTGGGGTTGACTGTTTCCAGTACAAGACGCCATTTCCGGAACTATAAATTGAAAACGGTGCATTGTCGGAATGTGTTTTTGCGACAAATTGCGTAGACCATGCCCTAGATACTTGTCGCCTTTTTTCTCAAATTCCCTGTAGATTATAAGAAAATTTGGTTTAAGTTTCTTAATATTTTGTATCTAATCAGTAAGTAATTTACCCGTGGCATTATATGAAGGGATTAAACTCCTTTCGGGGATGGAATTTGCATATGAAATAGCAACTGTTATAAGGGATTTCCACGTATAATTTTGTAATCTCTAATGTAATACTTTACGTATCGCTACTTCGGAAGAAAAAAGTCACAACTCAAAAATTGTCCATTTCGACTCAGCTTAATAACGTTAACATATTTTAATGGCGCACTGGCAATTTTATAATATTTCTAAGTCAATAAAATTCTGACCTTTAATTTGATTTTCAGATACATCTACAAGCGTCTCAAGTTCCTTAACAATCGCACATATTCTCAACTAGGGGTTTTGCTCTTTTTGGCTGTTTGGCATGGCTTCCATTCTGGATACTACGCTACATTCTTTTTTGAATTCGTATCCCTTAGCGGGGAAAAAGCGGTAAGTCCACATTTGCAATAATTTCTTTGTATTGTATTCCTTAGGCGAAGTATTACTGAAGTGGAAATTTCGTTCATCTGAGTAACAAACGTATTGCAGCTTATTACTTTTATGAATCTGTAGCTTTTTCTTTAATCTGACTGCAATTGGTGCCATATTCAATGTGTTTACTACAGTCGTGGTATGATAGCATCGTCTACCTTGTTAAAAAATAATTATAATATATATATAATTATGATATAGAGCAAATCGGAGTACCCCGATTACGCGTTTTTTATCCTAAGTCAACTTTCACAGGAAATATAAGTTGTCGAGTCGGCAAAAACATCCATTAAATTAGCAGAAATGGTCCTCTACATTTCGATGTATGACATGTGGACTGCACTAACACCAATTGGCCATAGTTCTTTCCACGGGAACCAATCGTTTTTTTTTTGTAGAAATAAAATTCAATAATTGTGGCCAAGCTGTGCTAGAAAGAGGTACATATCAGCATCATGCATCAAAATTCTGAGAACGACGATTGATATTTCTTGAAATTTTTAATTTTTACACTTAAGGCGCAAATTCCACCGACCTCGTTTTTGATAGTGAGAATGACATGACGTGGTAGCAGACATTAAAGCCAGTCTAAAAATGTCTGCTACCACGTCAATGTCATGCTCACTATCAAAAACGAGGCCCGTGGAATTTGCGCCTAAAAAGGTTTTCCCCCCTCCGCTTGTCAGTATTTACAATGATGTCGATTTTTATTGTTCGACATCAAAAGTAGAAGTCATATGTATTTTGCAATGAAGGTATCACTAGAGACATTGTAACCGACAAGACATGTTCTCTCATGTGTGAAATTGTAAACATGGCATGAGCTTCCGCATGAGCTATACTATTCCTATTATTGTAATACCTATTATTGGTATACTTCAACTATGCGCAACAGAAGAAAAATCACGGTTTGTCAGACATACTGTGAAAGGGTTAGGTGAAAAAGAGTCCTTTTATTGTACAATTAATGATACTGTATATGCGATTTGAGATTTCGTATAATATGCATATATATTATATCATTTGTTAGATAACTGTTGATCACGTAATGCGTGTCTCAGTCAACATAACCATGATTTTTCTGCTGTGACGTATGGACGTATGGTTGAACTTAGTATAGTTAATCAATACCACAGAAAAAGCGTATAGCATTTTGTCTGCTACTACGTTCACTGTCCGTTTTCTGCACATTGTCAAATTTCACAAGAAATATCGAATGTAGAGCCGTCAGTAAGATGTCATAAATTAGAAGAAATATTCACTTATGTACATTTTGAAACACAGTATGGAGCTGTCACTAACGTCCGCTTGGACAGGGTTCTGAAAGGCGATCACTATACGTGGAGCTTTTCCATTTTTTACGCTTTCAATGTGAACAGTGTTTGTGGCGGCCATATAGAGGTTATTTTTTTATTTTAAAGGACTTTATGGACCCAGGCCTTCTTATAGTGGCCCATAGGTCCCTTGTCCAATGCCAACAACCCCATGAATTTCAAAAAGTAGAGAAACATTTCTTGAAACTATATCTATATTTTCTGTGAAAATTGACTGCAGAAACCTGATAGTGGGGGTCCTCCAACTTGTTCACATAACCCATAAACAATTAATGATGGACATTTCAGGTATTGGATGCTGTTGCTCGGTTACCAAACGCCCAGGCATTTATCAATAAGAAAATTGTGTCTGCCACACTTTACGTCCTTTTGCGTCTTTACACGTTGACGTGCATGGGCTACGCCATGATTTCATTCATCCTACTCAAGCACAGAAAGTACCTAAGCCTCTATTGGAATGTCTACTTCGGCTACCATATAGTGTTCGCGCTTCTCATTTTTGGTTTGCCTTTTATAACGAAAAAGTTTGCTCCTCGTCCAATCAGATGGGCAGATTAAAGTGCATAGTCCAGGAAGCTTACATGGTTTTAAGCAAAAGCGACATTTCTCATGGTGTCTTCCAAATTTAATTAATAAATAATTATTGCATTAAAGTTGAGAGTGGGTTACTGCTCAGGTGTGAAATTAAGGATTTGTTTATTTTTCTACGAACAAAAATGGTAGCTTATTTAATTTGATTTTCAGCTTATTTTAGGCCTTCAATTAAGATTAATTTCATTCTTGTAAGCCTGTCCTAGGACACCCATCTTAGCAAAGAGTGCCGTGAAGCTTAATTTTTATGTGTTTTTAGGTGTGAATGTGTCAATTTTTCAAAACTGTTGGATACGCTGAGCTATACTCCAAAAACGTCGACAATTTCGCACTTTTTCAGTTATACGCTTATAATTCCCATAAAACGTATGGTAAGCTTTATTATGTAGATCTCACTTTTATACCTTTAATACATTATGAAAGAAAGAAATTTAATTTACAGATTACAAAATTATCAAAATAGAGTAATACCCCTTTTGTTTATGTATGAAAGATTACGCACACATATATTTATATAAAGAGATATCGCTTTTTTCACATTGCATTGCCTACATTTACTACCCTATGATCCCAATATCTTCAAAATAAACAAATCCGTACGTTCACACAATCTAACACTGGCCGCCTAATGATCTAATCTAATGTAAGGTTAGAATTTGTTGTTTACTTAAGAGGGTGCAGACCGTATACTTCGATACCACGATACCATTCTCTTCGTTATTTCAATACAATGCAAGTTATAACAATATAAATAAATAAAAAAAATGACTTGTTCCATTACTAAGCCAACATTGTTGTTTATGACATTTTATGGAAAACGTTACTCATTATTTTATTATTTGAGGAAGTGATTGTTACGAAACACTTTACAAAACATCTTTAACAACTTTCATATACTGTACTAAATTTCTTAAATCTTGTGTAGTATCAAAAAAAAAATTAAATTAATGATTATGAAGTTTTAGATGTGATTTGGGGATGACAGAAATATACGTATGATATCATCTTAAGATGTAAAGTATATGGTGATTTGCTGTGCTATCGAATCAATTCTTACTGTTGTAATTATATATTGGGTAATAAAGTAATAAAGACTAACCATAAACAACTGTAACATTTGAAGTGTAAGGAGAAAAACCTTTGTTAGTTACATTGTAACGAAACTACAAAAAAACTATGCTCCAAGTTTGACTCCCTGTATATTGTGTGGTTTGTCTCCGAACTGTATGCATTTCTTCTTCCCCGTCTCATTACGCCGTTATCAGCGCACTTCCCAACGTTAGTTTTCTCAGCATTGGAAAAAATGTAGCCTACAATTTTTTTTCCTCACCCTTCAGGTTTGTGCTTTATACTGACACAATATGATACCGCAACACAGTTGCTTGACATGCTTAGATTTGGTACCTGCTGCTTATAGTCTAATTAATGTGTTCACTTGTTTCATGATTCATTGATTCATGTTTGTAAAATTTAAGAACCAAGATGTTTATGATATCATACCTAAAGCAATAATTAATTAAATTTCAATTGACGTTTTATCTAAATATTTGCCGAATGTTATTGGCATGGCAGCCACGTACAAGTCAGTGGCAGAAAAATTATAATAGCCTAGCTATGTTAGAATACATTGTGAATGATAAACTCGTATTAATTGAAAATATATTGGTCGTTACTCGTCAAAAAGGTTACATAAACTGGTGAAACCATAATTAATCATCCTGCAGCATGTTTAATTATCACCAGGGTTTAGTTCTAATTTACCACCATTTTACACTCGTAAAAATTAAAAAAATACTTGTAATGCTTATTAAAAATACACAACAAAGTGAATTTTCAATAGATAACTTATAACTTTACAAATATTTTTTAAATTTTACATTCAGTGACTGCAAGTTTTACAAAGAGGAAAGTTAATAAGGAGACTATTACATGTAACTATTTTACACGACTGAACCTGCTTACTAAGTGTTGAAAGTTAAAACTGACAGACCATCCTGTTTCTTGGTCCTAGAGTCCTACCACGCTTAGAAATGTTTTTGTGAGAAATAGTGGTGGTACTGCTATATTCCATAAGAATGACGCCAGACATCTTTACTGAGTCATTGTTATGGGATTTAGCGGAACTCCCATGTTCCAATGCATTGTGTGCCTCCACTATTCCTCACAAAAACATTTCTATGCGTGGTGGTCGTCCGCTATGTGTCTCGCTTGTCTTCGGGTATCGGAGAAGAGTGAGATGTGGTTGCTATTCAAACGTGATTGATGATGAATTAAAATGTACCCTGTAATACAAATGTTCACTTTATTATGGTAAAAAATCTTTGCATGAACATTCATTAATTTGTCATAATTATTCTAGTTATTCTGTACGAGACGCACTGTTTTTTTCCTTTGCTACTTTCGTCTTACATGTATTGTAGGTGTTTACACGTATGAATGTTAATGCTTTGGGCATTTTTTAGTTTTGGTACTTTGAAAGGACAATATGAAACCAAATTGATCTCCTGTGTCTTGAGCGATGATCATCAATTGGGCTATTGAGGTTCATTTGGGTTGTATACAGGCGAATAATTTGCCCTTGTTCACCCTGCCATAGTAGTAGTAGTAGTACGGACACAGTCCCAGGCCACGGTGTGGGCCCATAGGACTCCAGTGGACCTCCTGATTATAGTGGATTCCGAACCACTTGGGAAACACAGTGAAGTCACACGATTAGTTCGGAGGTGACCAGGACAAGTCCTACCATGTTTCCCTACCGGCACTGTGCACACGACCAATTTATCTGCAGCTTTGAACCTGCTCTGGTCCGCTGGATTCAACTTGGTATGGCGGCCGGCTAACCCTGCCATAACATTTGGTTTTGTGAATATGTAATGCTGTTTCCGTCCTTTCGCAGTTAAATAGACTAACAAAAGTCTACGTCTATGTAGACGAAAACAATAGGCCTAAGAGAAACGTTCACGAAATATTTAAATAGTCATATGTAAATCGAAATTAACTCTTTTGTGTGTCAGTTTTTCATTATTAAAAACTGAAAAATTAAATAGGTTTATTTTTTGTAATCTTCCGCCCATTTATTTCTCCCTTTGATCAGTGGTTAGTAGACTGTAAGGTTTGAGCTCTTTGTTTGTATAATTAAAAGTTTGGACCGAAAATTGAAAAGTGAGATGGGTCTAGGTTAGGAAAAGGCTAACAAAAACTTGTAATACAAGACGTATGTGGTCATTAAATGGCACTTTGGCGACGACAAATTTCATTGCATTAACGACTTCAACGTCCGTTTGCAAAGTCTCGGTAATGTGTACAATTGTAGATGGCACTTGAGTCCTAAATAGGAGCGATGGGACATTTGAGTGCGCCAAAAATATTTTTTTTTGAATCTGGTGATACCACATCTACAAGTATAATTTAAAAAAAAAAAAAAAAACAGCCATATAAATTCAGGCATAAAAAAATAGATTTTTCATGTATATATCTATCTCTAGCTCACCGCGGTTCCTGAACCTCATTACATTGCCTTAATAGCATATCGGTTGGCCAAGGTGTTTAGGTGCTGCTTACAAAGCTATGGGCACTATCAGCATTAAATGCTTTACGTTAGGGGCCGTAAGTTTGGTCATTGAATATATAACACTAGTGTTATATATTTAATGGTTTGGTGCTCTGATGACAACGACGCATAAGCATGTTTTTGCAGTGACTAATTGGAAATCCAATTTATTAAGCCGCTAACATTTTAGTTAGGTACTACTCGACCACAATATGAAAAGCTTGGTAAAGCGTATTTTATGCATGCATTAGATATATATTATTTATAATATGTATATGGTCTCACCCCTCTTTTGTTATAGAGGAAAACTTTACAATCCAGTAGGTATATCATCGAATACCGTACTGAAAGGTCACAACTCAACTTTACTGACGTAAGCAAGACTTATTGTAGCCTAGTGCCTTTATATGTGCCTAAAGAAATACCAAGGATGTCCTCTATTACAATTGCATCAAGAGAACCTTCGTATAAGCCTCTCTGGAAACCAGTGCCGGGTTCGGCCTTGTGGGGGCCCCTGGGGGCTGAACTTGTGTGGGGGCCCTTTTTAGAGCGGAGAAGTCTTACATCCTTACACGAATATTCCACAATCATTTATGAAATGGAGGCTCAGGATGCAAAACAGAATCCCTAGAATCGAATAAGGCCATTAATCATTTATAATGCGGAATGCCACGGCACGTTTCCCGCCAAATACTTCGACAAAAATTAATTTAGACCTATTTTTTTTTTTTTAATCTATTGCGACTTTGTATTTGGCGGCTTTTTGTGGGCCAAACCCGGCACTGCTGGAAATCAAGGTACGTACGGGCCCTAACTTTGTTTTTTTATGTTTATAGGCATGCATTATTTTTTATTTACATTTACGCACAGCGCTGCAGTATCCGCGACTATTAGTTAGAAAATTGGTATATGATGATAACGGAATTTGTTCTAATAATTGTCTACTGTAAGACAGTCATGAATTATGCCAAATTTTAAGGTATTGGTACTCAGGTGCTGATCAAGCCCCCCCCCCCCCAAAGAAGATCGAGCCATACATATATAGTATATATGTTATGGTATTCTGTGGATCGAGCACTACGCCTCTACGCCTATAAATATCTTCAAAGTGAAGTCGAGTTCTTACCACAACAGCCAGTGATATTATATTGGTATAGTGTTTCCAAATTTTTCCGCAGCAGTAGCATACGAAAAGAAATATATTGTATGATAAAGGTGTGATATAATTTTTAATATGCATGCATCTAAGCATAAGTAGTAATTTATCTTGTGCCTGTTGTGCATGGTTGTACGATACTGTATATTATGTAGGTATGGTACTTGCGCGCCAAATTTTGCATATTGGCATCATATATATGTATTTTACATTAGGTACTTTTTTTTAATGCAAATTAGAGGGCTGCATCGGGCATAATTAATTATTGGACTATACTGTGATAGTTCATCACTTTCCAGTACCCGGCCTATAAGACTATGTACTGTAGATGTAGACTACTGTAAATATCGATTTCGACGGGATAATTGCGGACAAAATAATAAGAATATAATACGTTTTTTATATAAAATAATAAGGAAGACATTTAAGCTATATATTAGGATATTATACAATACTATGAGGGTGTATGGCATTTTTGCTTGAATATATAGCCTATTGCATATAGTATGTACAGTAGGCAGGGGCATCGAGCTTCCGGAAAAGCTTGAGCTAAGAACAGGGTGGAAACTACGCAAGTCAAGTAAGCGTACTTGCGGGGTCAATACCAGCTTTTCCCCTTTTCCTTGTGTATGAAAATCAGTGATTTTAGCTAGTTCTCGATAATGTGAGTAATTCCATTCAACCAACATTTAATGTTTTAAATATAGTGGCTTGTTCTTGTTCCATCTGGGATCGGTAGTTTCTCTGATGTGCTACAGAAGAGAGCTGAGATATATTTTGTAGATCAAAATGGTTGCCGCTATCGGAAAATTCAATGGACTTGACATATTTTGAATGCGTGGGATGTTTTACATTATTTATTCGTACAGGACTAGCAACAGACCATCAGTTCTACCAGGACTTACTGAATAGATTCGTTTGTGGTATAACCTGATAGAGATAGCCTAAAAAAATTGATTCTACTGGAGCTTTATAATTTTTTGCTTGCATCCTCTTTGAAACTAGGTCACTCCTATAGGATGTGCAAATGTGTATATAAAAATAAGAAAGTCTATACCATAGGCTTAATGTTTATTATTTCATAGTAGTCTCTCCAATTTATGACTGTCTTACAGTAGACAATTCTAAGAACAAATTCCGTTATAACCAATAATACTGCAGCGCTGCGCGTAGGTAAGACTATATTATATACCTACTGTTATGAGTATAGCCTATGGTGTTTCAAAAGTTAACCTGGGCTGTTAAATTATAATAGTATAGGCCGTGCTTCTACTATTAGAACTTTTTAGTATATGGGTTACGCTACCCAACATTATACCCACGATCTAGCACAGCGACTCGTATACTTAATTAACAAAATATATAGCCTGAATAGGTAGATAAGACTGCTTGAATACCTATAACTATACACGTATGTATAGATAGTGATTAGGATTCACGTAAGGACTTATATTGTAGGAACGTCTTAATCGTTTTAAATTTCATATTTAGGGCTACGGAAGGAGGTGCGCCGTCTGGTCCCCCCGGGACTTTGCCCCCTCAGGTGGGCCCTGATGGAGAGCCTATTGGAGGACCCAGAACACCACAGCAGATTGCGGCGCAGAAGAGGTTACAGCAGACACAAGCTCAAGTCGATGAAGTATGTTGCACAGCCTAAAATATTTGGCATGAGATCTTGGAATAATCACATGATTTTGCATCAATACCAGGAGGCTAATACCAGGAGGAAAATGAGGTGTTACTCCCTGACTTTCAAATTAAATAGACTTCGGTTCTTTAAATTTACAATTAATGCAGGCTGACTAAGAAGAAAAAATTAAAAAAATATCACGAACAAAACTTGCTCCAAATATTCACAGCACGGTATAGCTACACTTGTTGAGGCACCAAATCCCTGGTGCGTACATCTACTGCTAAAAGTGCTCAAACGTCATGAATATTATTGTTCAATACTCAGTTAGCCAATGAGGATGCAGCTTATTTTGCCTCAGCCATAGTCCTCATTCCTCTCCCATACCCCAACCCAGCCAGCTAACACAACTAGACTTCGCGATTCGCAGGTGTCAAGGTCCTCCCCAAATTTCCAGTGGCGGCGCTACGGGGGTGCCCGAGGGGGCCTGGCCCCCCAACAGTTTCTCCGGCCCCTCCGTGGCCCCCCCACTTTTCAGATATTTTACGTGTTGTTAAATTGGAGAATTATTGAACCGTATATCTACTCCCAATGAAAAATGTTTCGTTTTTTCATTGGCCCCTCCGGATAGAAGTCATGCCCCCCATGGCCCCCCGCCTTAAAATTTCTAGCGCCGCCACTGCAAATTTCATCCCCCACGAGCCGCCACTGTACAATTATGTACTTAATTATAAAATTATGTACATTTATTATGAGGGTCCAATATTTATAAAAAGCATACCTGGATCAAGACAATAGATGATGATAAAATGTCTTAATTATTTTTAGATGCTGTTTGGCAGAAATAAGTATTGTATATAGGTACTGTATATAAAATAACATTACATCCATGTATAAACATAGATTACTATAGCTTACTTGGCAGGCATTGATATGTAATAATAATAATGTTCCGTGATCAAGAGTAATCTTACAAAATATGATATATACAGTATATATGTACATGCCACATCGCATTTATCATTTGTTAGATGACTGCTGTTCGCGTAACACTTGCATAGTATGCCTCACTCAACTTTCCGTGATTTTTCTCCTGTGACGTTTGGTTAATCTCAACTCAGTGTAGTTTAGTATAGGCTACCTACTTTTGCTCAGGATGACGTAATGAGTGGGCGGGATTTTCGACGTTCGAAGAGGGTCTTATTGCCGCAAAATAGTGCTATGATATTGAAGACAGCGAATAATACTGTAGTCCAGGGGCTCCCAAACTGTGGTCCATAGACCACCGGTGGTCCACAGACATATATCAGGTGGTCCACGGGCCAAAGTAAGAAGTAAGAAAATAAAACAGCTGAGTTATTGGAAATTTGAAATAAAATACAGTAAGTCTTGGCACTGAAGTACAAATCCACCCGATACCAGTTCTAATTATTTAATCAAATATTAGCACGTACCCTGTAATTGTAGGCACAAGCTTCTTGATCTTGGTCCTATAATTTAACGATTTTCTTATCACAGTGATGGGGGTCCACGGCAGAAGCGGTCCCAGACCACATAAAAGGGGGAGGCACTTAACAGTGGGGTAACGATAGGTTTTCGAAGGAGTATAATTTGGCGCCACTCCACCCGCAATTTCATAAAAGTTGCTAAAGAAAGATTCAAAATAATTATGGACAAGGGGGGCCCGGGGTTTTCCCACGGGAGAAAACTTTTGAAAAATAGGGCCGAAATGGTGAAGTTTTACGCATTTTGAGAGCAATAAAGCTTATAAATTAGAAAGAATCAATATGATTGTGGTCAAGGGGGCCGGGGGTCTCCCCCGGGAGAAAAGTTTTGAAAAACAGGGCTGAAATAGTGAGGTTTTGCGCATTTTGAGTGCTGTAACACTTAGATTTTAGAGGCATAGAATATAACTGCTGTCCAAAGGGGGGGGGGGGGGCAATTGCCCGCAGTGCCGGTCGCTGCGTCCGCCTCTGGTCCACGGAAAATCATAAAAATAATAATCCACGGACTAAACAGTTTGGGAACCCCTGCTGTAGTCTGTTCACAATAATTTGAAAAAGCGTTTAATCAGGAAACGGTTAATAGGCTATAACAATATGTAAGTTGCATTAGTGTGTGGTGGTTTGCCTTAGTAGTAAAGTTTTTTAATACAAATGTCTATCAATATACTGGTATGCTTCTGATTTAGGTGGTGGACATAATGAAGACTAACGTAGAAAAGGTATTGGAGCGAGATCAGAAACTTTCAGAATTGGACGACAGAGCAGGTAGGTACCATACCATACAGTTAATACCGATTGTAGATATATCGGGACGAGTTACAGCGAGCTTCGCGTAGGGCAAAATGTACGGCAAAATTAAAATTGTTTTTAATATCTGAAGAGGGTGAACAAATGTTCAAAAAATTAAAAATTGGAATTAGGATACAGTATTTATTTTTCTTAAATGTTTTGTCAAATTTCTTGTCAATACACAATTATTATTATTATATCTATAAATAAATAGATAAAATTGACTATTTTTGTTCTATTACTAAGCCAACCTAGCGGAGTTAGGGCTATAAAGCCCTCTCTTACACTCAACTAGGAAGACTCTGGACCACCTGCTTTACATCCTCCGAAGCATGACCAGAAAATGTAACAAGTGTGGGACTCGAACAAACATCCTTTCGGGTGCAAGTTGGAGTCTGTACCACTACGCTATATGTCTATACACATTGCGTAGCCTATATAGAGAGGAGGCGTAGCTAATTTTAGGTAGGAAATTCAAGAATTCAAGGACCAAAGTAGTTTAATATGTAGGAAGGCAAAGCAACGGAAACAAACTCATATTGATGTTTGGGTTAACTGGTGAAGTATTACGGTGGGCCAAAAAATATTTCCTTTTTAGTTTAAATAGGTAGGCTACCTGCGGAAAACATGCGAATTACTACAGAAAAAATAATAATAATAATTGTTTACATGGGTTGACATCTTCGCCGGTCGCGCATAGGCTCTGAAGTTTGACAAAACTTGAAAAAAATTACCCTTTTACGTATTTATTTATTTTTAATTTGATGTTCTCGTAGTTCTCGATGTTTTTTAAATCGGAAATATTTTTATATTTATGTTTAAACACAAACTTATTTAAAAGAGTCGGCGCTTTTTCTGGATTAAACTTTGTACCGTACCAATTTAAGTAGATTAAGGCAAGAAATGTTTTTTTTCAGATGCTCTCCAGCAAGGGGCATCTCAGTTTGAACAACAAGCCGGAAAACTGAAACGAAAGTTCTGGCTGCAGAACTTGAAAATGATGATAATAATGGGAGTAATAGTCCTCATCATTCTAGCTATCATAGTCGGTAAGCAACCATGCAAGTTAAATAGACAATAATTTTAAATAACTATAGTAGGTTAAACACCTAATGCACCTATACATATAATAGTAAGGGGGCCCAAGCGGGGATTTCGGGATTTACTCGAGCGCGTCAGATTAAGTTATGGTCAGTTAATTACATGCTAAACAGTGTATATTTCACTAATCTGACCATTTGAGTGTGACCTAAAGAAATTGGAGGGCTACAAAGTTGTGCTGCTGCGTGATGCCTATATTTCTCACTGCGTCTCCACTTTGATTTCTGTTGCCATGAAGCCATGATATTATTTACAGCGTATTTCCAACGTTTTGCCTAATTTTGTTATTTTAAATTAATTTTTAATATAAGTTATGTGAATTAAAGTTAATAAATATTTACTATTTAATATTATTAATATGAATATATAATATAATATTTAATAATTCCTTAGCTTATCAAATAATTAAGTTCAGTGATTTTTAAAAACCGAAGAATTTTTTTTGTATTTTTAATTGTCAGATTAGGCAGATCCCTCCAGATAATCGTCAGATTATTATGCAGCACGCTTAGGACACATAGATGAACCATATTTATATCAATATCTGACGCGCTCGAGTATGTCCACGCAACAGTTTTTTTTTTTTCATTTTTGAAAATCTATAGCCGCTTACTCCACCGCTGAAATTTTTTTCATTTTATCATCTAAGCTTTGCAACCCAATAGGTCTCTATGACACTCGAGTAAATCCCCATTTAGCATCGCGGGCTCCCCAACTAAATTTGTCACAGATTTTCCGTACTGTTGCTACATACCTACTGTAACTTAGGCTAGGGTATTAACTATTTAAAAAATGCTTCCACTCCCTGATATACGGTAACATGTTCACTTAATAGTTATTATACTCTAAGCTCGCTTATTTCACTACACCTATTTTAAACTTGATACTAGGTATATAACCGGATTGTAGGTATTGCATATTACAATAATGTTTGCTAAAAAAGCTTGGTAAGTTTGGGCTTGGAATATTTTGTTGAAAGATAGATTTAGGCATAAAGTGCATTACACTAACTGTATAGGACTGGGCTGTATAACTAATCCCGTAATATAATTTAATTCCACTTTAAAAAACGATGTCGCTCAGATCTGTATCTCCCTATACATATCGTACATGAAAATCTTTATATTTTATTAGCTGCATATGCACTAAAATATTATTAAGGAGTTCTAAAGTTTTTTTCTTTTCTTTTGATATTTAAAACTGTTCTAAAAAACATTAAATATAGTATATAATCGATATAGGCAGCAGGTACTAGTAGTGTAGTACACTAAATCATAGAAACAAAGTGTTTCCTTTCACTCGATTCGCGTGGTAGGTCAGTAGCAGCATTATCGTGACTCGAAATTTTTTTACTTAAATTCCATTAGACAATATTTGTGGAATAACAATAGAGTTACGTACAGTATATGTCCCTAAACTTTACCATAGTATAGCCTATCTGATTGCAGCTCCTAGCTTATTTAGAACAGATTATAAGTACCTACCTGGTATATTAGGTAGGTACTCGTATATTGTGATTCATCAGTAAAAAGACCGCCAATCGTTGCTTAAATGACTTTGATTGATGATTCATAATTTGTCTTTCTTCTAGCCAACTTCATGTAACTTAAGGCTAGTGCTCTAGAACCCTTAAATTATCACCATTTTTATGAAGAAAATGCCGAAGGTTAGAAAACTTGTAGAGTATTTTATAAATGTGCCTTTATATACCTATAGATCTTTCTAAGCTTTTCCATCTTCAAGGAATGGCAACATCTCGTGAAGAATTTGCTAATTTTTAAAGCCTTGGGCTCTTAGTATCTCCGAATATCAATTGGAAAATAATCATTCTTAATAATAAGTCTTCAAAAAGTTCATTAAAAGTGCCCAATGCGTAGGAGATACAGTATGTTGCAAATGACGCATATAGGCATACAACATTGTAATTCGGGCAAGGGATTTATAAGTAGGTATCGGAGCGACTCTGATAATATTTTGATAATAGCAGTTTGAAAAAATGTTGCCATTCCACATGGATGTGAATTCTTCATAAATCCATGTCTCTATTGTGAACTATCTTATTTTATAGGTGACCTTTTAGAAATTCAGTGTCTGTGGTAGACTCTGTATATTAACCTTGAGTGGCTTAAAAATGGCGATTTATGGCTTTGTTGAAAAAATAAAAAGAATTTTTACATAGCTACCGCAAGTACAGTGCCTATAGCCTACTGTATAAAACAATCTAGCCAGCAATTCAGTTTATTCGGAAATTTAAATGATTATGTAAGACGATACCTACTGTATCTGTGTCAGCGTTTTATCGGTGATATTGGCAAGTGATTATTGATAACAACATAGGTACTATTAAGTTATTGTAGTCAACGTTTCATAAAAAGGAATGAAATGGGAATTCTATAATTTATATCGTACTTTTATTTCACATTCGTTTAAATGAAAACTGTACTGTATACCAGCAAAATAGGATACAGTAAATCATATTACCCTAAGTAATTCAAACTAGTCTACTGTATAACTTACTGTATATAACATGTTTGTTTTATTGCAAAGTATCCCCAACAGGAGGGGCTTTCTATGCGTTTCCTTATAATATCATAGGGTACTTACTACTTACTGTAATTAGAGAAAAGTATATCGGTATCGGTAGGTATCACTGAGGTGTAACCGCACAAATATACTGCTGTATAATGTACGGTTATACTGCTATAGTATAGTAGATGGATGCCTGATGTACCTACGAAAATTTTCAAATTATTTTCTTATCTATAAAGTGCTTTCTTCATAAAAAATAGTCCAACATACAAAGGTCAGTTTATGAACTTAAGTTAGATTTAAAATACACCAATGCCAACAATAGCCTACTCATAAGGAAAGAAAGCAAGCAAATATTTAGTGTGGCTCCTATCCCACCATAGCTTGGAAAGTATTTGTAAGGAAACTGGAAGGCACCGCCATGCATTGGAATATCCCTAATATCCTTACCAATACTTTTCTAATGATGGGGGCGATGGCGTTCAGGTTAAGTTTTCCTTACTGATACTTTTCAAGCGATGGTGGGGCTGGACATAAGTCGCGTCTTCGTCTGCCAATGCTTAATATGCTTCAATAAATTTATTTATCGACAATAAGTCATGCTATGGCACAAGCTCTTGTGGAAAGTTATAAACCAGGCTTCATAAATCAGGCGACCACTTAATTTGACTTTACTGTATGCTTTTGTTTGCAAAATTGAATTGGCTTTATACTCTATGCTTTCAGTATAATGTGGCCGCCTTTTGCTAAAAATCGCCATTTTCGCACTTGACGCATTAGCTACTGTATGTACCTACTGTACTCGAATATCGAAACTCAGTTGGTTTTGGTATGACCTATCTGGGTTTAGCGATGAAACTGTGATGTGACTTTATTATTACTAGGCTGTTGGAAAATTGAATCGCATCTTAGAGCAATATGGAACAAACTGCCTATATGGACGCAGACAGTTGCACGCCCTACCGAGAATGTGAATGATATAAATTCACCAAATATTGAATACAATACAATAAAATACAATATATATTTCCGTTAAATTATACAAGTACAAGAAAGTATAAAATAAAATCGTCAAAATATCGTCAAAATCAGGTAGTTCTATCATTGTCATTGTTCTAGTGCCTCAGTGACAGTGTAGAAAGCTTTCTCTAAGAGATGGTTTCTAAGCAATTTAGGGAAGTTAGAAGCATTTCTCGCCCCTCTCAGTTCAATCGGGAGTTTTCTAAGGTAGGCGAAACCTTGTAGTATAGGATCCAGTCGCTCACACTTGGCTGTGCGTGGCGCTGGCCTTACAAGGTCTCCCCGTTGCCTCGTGTTGTAGATGTGAGTGTCCCCGTTTTGTTTAAATGTCCCCCACATAAATAATAGCCAGGCAAAGCCAATAAGTAGCTTATAATTTGTAAGTATCTGCATAATGATAAATGAAAGCCTAGGCAACGCTCGGCAATAAGGAGACTCACCGTCGTATAGATATTGAATAGGAGTAGGAAGCATTGGCTATACAATGTTAGAGCTAGAGTACTATATGTAGGAGTGATGGGACGGGAATTCCCAAAGGTACCCCTCTGAACCACTAATGAAATGTATGTAGAATGTATTTCTCGATAAATAAATTTACTTTACTATACTTTACATTCGAGCCCATCAAATATTTTCGAATTCTAAGTTTGTTACGTATTTTTAATGACTGATCTCAGGAGGTGGCCCCAGAAATTAAAAAAATATATTTGTGGTGGGACGCGAGTGTCCCACCCCTCTTAGGCTTTATAGAATTCTAGTTGAAGCTATCAATCAATGAAACTAGAATCGGTACGAGTGAATCCATACCCGTGCCATAACACCCATGGTTAGCAGTAGTAGTATGGTTGGACACAGACCCAGGCCACGGTGTGGGCCCATAGGACGGTGGACCTCCTGATTATAGTGGATTCCGAACCACTTGGGAAACACAGTGAAGTCACACGATTAATTCGGAGGTGACCAGGACAAGTCCTACCATGTTTCCCTACCGGCACTGGACACACGACCAAGTTATCTGCAGCTTTGAACCTGCTTTGGTCCGCTGGATTCAACTTGGTATGGCGGCCGGCTAACACCCATGGTTAAATTTCGGCTAAAATTTCCTTTATCATAAAGGTATTATGATTTGAATGATAGGACAATGGCATAAGCATAGTCTGTAATGGTCAGATCAATATAATACTACCCAAAACGTGTAATAATGTCTTGTCATGACAATTATTATGCTCAATAATTTATTTTAAAAAAAAACATTTTTTCTTCAAATCCAAAACTCTCCTTAGGAAAGCAACCTGTTTGGGGCTTTTACCCTTTTTAATACCTAAAACATTCCTGCAGTTGGAAAGCATAACATAACAGAACATGATTGTTCCGCAAAAAAAGTATTTTTTTGTCATTTTCCATGAAAATTCACTCATTTATCTTTTTGCCCCCTGAACCAAACTTTCAAGGGGAAGCGACCTAGTGTTTTTCGACTAACATATATGCCCTATGCTAATTTAAAAAATTCGTTGCAGCCGTTTTTGAGAAATTTGTTTGAAAAGTTCTTTGACCATTAGTCGTTAGTCATTATTCATTATATTAGGCCATTACTAAACAGCAAAATGAACACAAATTTTCCAACAGTCATAGCTAATATCGAACATACCTGCCCTTGCCGAAGATATGTATCGTAATGGAAATTGAGATTTTAGGCTTATCGTATTTTAGCCTGTATATTTTATATTAATATTGCGATTGCGAATCGCAATGGGTTTTTCGCAAAATTAAGTTACTCGTCGAATTGTATATTATTATGTACAGTATAGGCCTAATATCTCTGGTATGTCAATTAAAAAGTTGTCAATTTTATTTCGAAGATTCGTCAAGGTACCTACGCATTCACTTTCAGGACATGTAGATTAGTGGTAAGGAATCTGACTTTAACCCGCAAGGTTGTTGGTTCGAGTACCACACTTGCTACATTTTCTGCCCATGCTTCGGAGGGCATGTAAAGCAGGCGGTCCCGGGCCTTCCTAGTTGAGTGTAAGAGAGGGCTTTATAGCTAACTCCGCTAGGTTGGCTTGGTAATAAAACAAAAAGTCATTATTTCTTTAATTACTATCTAGTAAGTACGGTTACTAATGTGTTACAGTACAATGTAATGCGGTATCGTACTTAAATAAAGTGTCGATAATTTCATAAATAAATTGCTAAATGGACACAACCGTCTTATATAAAATTGACTTCTTCTTCTCACAATAAATTAGGCACGAGAGCATCCAAGCAAGGGCATTGTAAACAATCGAGCTGTATACAATAAGTATTTAATGTGCGGTATGCGTTACAAGAAAACTACTCCAAAGGCTCCCATTGACTATGTCCACACTAAGGCGGGGTTTCCACCGACCGGCTAGGGCTAAATACAAATACGGTGACGTGGTAACAGACATTCAAAACTTAGGGGGGGTTTCACCGACCTCACATTGCAGAATGCAAATGACATTGACGGAAATGTTTGTTTTTCTTTTTATAGAAATCTATTAAAATGTTTCTAATTAACATATCCCATGACGCCATTTTTTAATTTTAGTTAGTTTGTTTGTGATTTTACTCTACATGATCATTGATCAATTTTAACTATGGCATAGAGTAAAACAAACATTTCCGTCAATGCAAATGTGTAATAAGGGGGCAGAAGAATCCGGGATAATAGGCCGTGGTCGATTTGAAAGTAGGCTTCCAAACGTTTCGTCAACAACTTCGGTCGACATCTTCAGTGGCACTACGTACCTGTACTCTTCTAAGGTTGTATCGCGGAGGTACCGTAGCAACTGACTGACAGACTAGAGCAGGTTTCTGATTGGCTCGTTGGCGTCATTCTCTTTGTTGTTGTTTTGTTGAGGGCTGGATACCAGATTCAATTTAGTCTTAATCCGCGACACAACCTTAGAAGTATACGTGTTAGTAGTGTCACTGAAGATGTCGATCGCAGTTGTTCACGAAACGTTTGGAAGCCTACTTTCAAATCAACCACGGCCTATTAGCCCGGATTCATCTGTCCCCTTAGTTGATGATGAAATTAAAATTATATAGTCTCCATTATTGGTTTCCTAATTATAATTACGTACAAGTATTAGTAATAGGCCTATTAAGGAAAGCTTTGTGATTTTCAATTCCGAAATTTCAACTGATTTACTCGTTTTGAGGTCCCAAGGACCCATAATACTGGTTTTCACGAAATGTCTGTCTGTTCATCGATTTGGGGGGAAACTACTCGTTGGATTTGGATGAAATTTGGCATGTTCAGTAGGTTTACAAAAATCACACCTCGGGATTATCTTATTTTTATTTTGGGTTAACTCAATTTTTGGGGGGTTGTACTCTAAAAAATCTACTAACTGATAAACAGGAAAACATGTTCGAATAAACTCGGACCGGCCCTTATAATTGGATTGAACGTGGGAGATATAAGATTTACACTTTAGAAGATCTATCACCAAATCAAAACCTTAGCCAAAAATAGGCTTGCGTTATCACTTATTTATGTGTCGTACTCTAGTGAATTACCTTTTTGCTTCAATTCTTATCTAAAGATAGCCCCATCGACTATTCCTTTTTTAGCGATTGAGAGAAAAAGGAAGAAAACTTGATATAGGACCAAAGGTAGACCTATTGCTTAAGCGTTATTGAAAAGAAACATTATTCAGTTTAAATACAAGGAACGTACCGTACTATTATTTTTAATACTGTTTATCCACAAAAATAGCCTAAATGGAGATTATTCTTGTTTACGGTAATGCTAGGTCACTCTAAGAACCATTACAAAACTATTCATTATTTTATTATATATATTTAATTTTATATATTTATATATAGCAGCCTGCGATAATATTTCATTGTATCAGCATTCAAAGATATTTCCATTGAAATTTGGGCGTGATCGGTCATGAAATGGAGTTGGACTCAGCCATATCACACTGTAGTTTCTAAAGTATAGTGATAAGGCACATATTTTGGCGCAGCAATGTGACAAAAAAAGAAAAAAAAAAGAAAAGAAGATGCATCCTTTGCTTGTATGCTGTCATTCTCTTCATCTCTATCTCTATCTAGCTCATTGGTTGCAAGCATATAGTTGATGTGCGTGGTGCTCGTGCATTTTTCTGTTGGCCAGTTTTCTATCATTTTGACATGATTTGTTTGTTTTTCCAGTGAAATTCATGCCGGAAAATAATCAATCTCAGCAGCAGCCTCCTCCCATGTATTACGCCCCTGCTCCCCAACCCCCAGCCGGAGGTGCAGCCACAGGAAACGCCGGGCCTGCTGAAACTGGAAAAGGCGCCTAAACAGAATCAGCTATATGGTCTCTAACAATATTAACGATTGCACTGTTATAACATGTGTCTTTGAATAATACTCTAAAACCTGCAGGAATTTGAAAAAAATGCTACATTTTTTAAAATCTATAAGTGAGTTGCCTATTTTCAAGGAATTGAGATAGAATCGGTTTTCTAACTCTATTTAAAAGTAAGGTCAAACGGAGATTTGAAAGTAGGCAACTGAAATATGCCTAGTACAGTACCTAAATGTTGACAACTAGTGCCATGGCTCATAATATATTTCGAGTATCAACCGTAGCAGCAAAGACTATGATTGCCTATTAAAAATCACAAAATGAGTCTTGGTCATAACTCCTGTTTTTCTTGTGACTCGTTGTATCTAGCCTATTTTTTAAACGGCCTCTAACATGATATTTTAAAGCCAACGTTCTACCTGGGCCCTGGGCGCCACTGTTCATATGGCGGGCATTCCACATACGTACATCGTCAATGAAAATTATGAAATTGAAGGATATTTCAATTTTTCATTGATGGCGGCCATTCCACATGTTTTTTCAAAAATTGACAATTTTCTATTGAAACGTATGCGCCAAATTTTTGAAATTTGTTTGCATTTGTTTTTTTGAAATTTTGTTTGTATTTGTTTTCTTCGTACACTTATTATTTTTAATAAAACCTAATAATAGTAGGAGATCCGAAGTAAGATCGACCTTCACCGATCTGTTTAATGGATGAAAACTGTTTTTAAAAAAAATCAATTAAAATAATTGTACTTGACACACTTGACATATCAAATGACGCTATTTTTTAATTTTAGTTTGTTTGTTTGTGATTTTACTCTATGATCAATTGATCATTGATCAATTTTAACAATGGCATAGAGTAAAATTGAAATGTCCTTCAATTTCATAATTTTCAGTGACGATGTACGTATGTGGAATACCCGCCTTACTTGAAGGTGAATGTTATATTCAGACTACTCATATTGCCATGAAAAAATGATCAAATCTGAACTTTTACTTGTTTTTCTACAGTACAATGATCAGGTGCAAGTGCTATAACCTACAATTAACGCAATAGCGAATTGCGGATAGTTAGAAGTAGATCTAGTGTAGACACATCTTTTTTTAAAACTTGGAATTACCATACATTGCACATTTATCAGGAGATCATTTATTTAAAAAATTGCTTTGTTTTGTGAACAGTTCCGATATGAAGTCCGTTATAAATTTACGCTATGTCCTTTTACCAACTCCGTTTTAAAATTCCTACGAATAGCCTACACACGCACGTGTTATTAAGAAATTATTTCTTACTTAGTCATAAAGATGAACTGACAAATAGGGACTTGGAAAATCAATCGAAATTAGAGGATATAGAAAAAACTGACCTCGGTGGGATTCGAACCCACGATATTCGCGTAAGCGTTCGATTCCCGCCAAGTCTTGTTTTTTCTATATCCTCTAATTTCGGTTATAACGAGGAGGTTACCTCTTCAGCCAATGTTTAATTTAATGTCAGTGTTATGTATACCATAATATAAAACACTGCAATATATTGAAAATCAATGCTGTGGTGCAAAACAAGGACTATCAATAAGAGGGGACAATGTTAAAAAGAACTTCATTGAAACTGAATTGGTACGTTCATAGTCATTTAACTTTTATAATTTTCCCGTTGAATTTACAATGCATTAAAAATGCATTAATTTTTACGACAGTTCAACGTTCAGCAATGCAATAAGGGTCGGTAACATAGCATTAAGCCAAGTATGAGGAAATATGATAAGAATCGGCAGAAATGGCTAAATGTTTCATTTTCCTAATATAAGGTGGCTCCATTTCTGGAATCCTATTTATGACAATAAGAAATAAATAGCCTAAACAAAAAACTAAATAAATTGTTGTCTCATCAAATGAGCATGCCGTAGCTGATAGTAATGCTGTCAAGTCCTCCAGAAGTAGTTTTTGGCAATTTTATTACAGAAATTCTAGACATGTAGCCATCTTAGTTTCGATATGCTTACGTACCTCGACCACGAGTTTCCACGATCTGAAAGGTTTTATTCTACAAGAAATCTACTCACAGTAGCCTATAAATAAGTACCTATTGCAACTCACCCACTGTGCTTGTATACCTATACATACACGTATATATATATCGGTATGTACCATGATCAAGGGCGGATTTTAGGAGGGGTCTGGGAGTTTTGTAAATGAGGTATTTCTTACAATAATAATTGAGGTCAGCGGGTACCTATAGAACGCCATTTGACCATGTATCAATATTATACTAAGTTATTAATTAATTGTATTGAGCATCTTCATCGTCTACTCGTGTGTACATATTGGTATACTACGTGAAATGACCAGGGCTTTGGTTCCATAGCAATCGCTAATATTGTTTTATTTTTAATTGGAAACGACAACTTAGTTATGATGAAGAAATGCTTACCTAATAATATAAAGTAATGATAGGTACATTGTGTACTCATTTAGGACTACCTAATTCTCGACTGTATTTCTGAATTTTTATAAGACGCTCACTGATGCTTACCGCCTTGCCATGTTGGTTCAAATTCATACACTGTATATTGTTTACGGTACCTGGAGCCTGATCGAGGCGATTATAATACCGGGGTTAATTAAATACCCTAGGATTATAACTGGAAACAAACAAATTTTGAATAGCACTTTCCATTATAAAATTATCTTGTTTACATTTTTAATACCAGGGGAATAAATAAATACCGGTATTATTATCGCCTCGATCAGGCTGCTGCTATTTTAAGATACTTCACTGGATTTCTAATACGTTAAGACATCCACCGAGGCTAAGCCCAGCATAGCTTAAATGCCCGCAGTACGTAATACCCAAGGATGTACTACACTGTACATTCATATTAGGGAAAGTTGAAAACCCCCTGCGACTTAAATGACTACAATGTTCAAATAAAATAAAAATTCCAATTTTTCAGAAGCTGACATTTTGTAAAAAATATAATGTAAGATGTTTCAGCTCAATGTGCAAATACGGTTACTAATGAATTCCACGATCATATACTGTAGATACCATTAGTTTTTTTTCAACTTAAGCAAACTGTTACCCATTTTAGTTCTCCCCGTAAAAAATTATGCATCAAATGAGTGAGAAATAAAGGGCGCCCATTAGCTTATACCTACAATATATATCACCATATCTCATCGCATGCGAGTTGACCTATCGTATTCCTTACAAATAGGTACAGTAATGTACTAGTACAATACATGTCTCAGAACAATTTATGACAACTTGTGCTGTGTTTAAGCAATAAGTCAGCGTTTCTCTTAAGAGGACATGATGCGTAGAATAGTGGCAACACAAAATCTGATAGGCCTACTACATATTTTTTTTTATTTCTATTTACGAAGCAAGTTATTAAAAATATTGAACTATTGAATACAGCATATTATAGGGTATTTTTAATTGTTTGTGTTATAGTTTTCACATGAAATTTACTGGGAGAATTTTTAGACCTCAGTAACTTTTATCAAAGAATTGCTGTAGCTTATATTAGAAATACCTTAAAATATGACGAACGAAATCTTCTTCTTCTGTCTCTACAGTCATTGATGGACTATGGCCTCCTCCAGTCATTTCGGTTTTGTACAACGCTTCCAACTCATTCTTCCAGCGTTTTCGGGGACGTCCCGCCAGTCATCTTCCTGTCATGATTGCTTTGTACAACTTGTTTGGCATGCGGTCGTCTGACATTCTTATGATGTGTCTCAGCCATCTTAGGCGTTGCGATTTTATAAATCTGACTAAGTCTACTCCGTTGAGTATTGCGTCTATTTCGGCGTTGTATCTTATAGGAACGTTTCGATGTCGAACGAAATGGTCTTTTATAACGCGAACAGACTAAATTTGTAATACTTGCTTTGTAAATTTAATAAAAACTGAAAATTCATTAAGAATATTTTGGGGTGCCAATTGGCCATGTTCCACATCCTCATAATAAAAGTCTCGTAAAAAGACACTTCACCCTATATAAATAAGCAAACAGAAAGTTAACTTAAGTTAAACTAACTATATGTTTTTTGTCGCTCAAGAAATCGCTTTGTACGGGTTAGGTATAAACCAATGATATGAAATAGAGTAGCTATGGCGCGAAACCATAAGCTAAGCAAGGCTAATAGCGGTGGAACGTAAGGGGAAATGCGGGGAAATGTCAAAGAAAATGGCAAAGGTTGGTAATAAAGGAAAGGTGACTGAGTTTGTCGGGTTCCAACATAAAAAAGGGAAATTGTACAATTCAGCAGGCAGAACTGACAACACAATCGGTGCAGTAAACTTCTGCGCTCTTGACCTGACACTTGTTTTGGCTAGCTTCATTATAACTGTAGTTAGTTTATGATGAGAATCTCCAAGCTAAATCTCCGATCTCAGTTATCACTTCGCCGCCTGGTATAAACGGGCTCTTATATGTAAGTTAAGTTGCAGCTTAACGGAGAATTGAAAAAAAAATGAAATACTGGGTTCCTGATTCCTCAATTTCACGTTGTATATAGGCGCAAAGTCCACCGACCTCGATGGTGATAGTGATACTGATATTGACAGGTAGCAGACATTAAAGACAGTCTAAAAATGTCTACTACCACGTCAATATCAGTATCACTATCACTATCGAGGTCGGTGGACTTTGCGCCATATTATTATTGTCATGTGATAAAATTCATACAAATCCTCGTCAGGCATCCAGTCACCTACCTGAAAAACTTGCAGTGTGAATTAAAACAGTATATGGTTAAAGTACTTGAGACAAGCATACAGTAGACGTCTTGTAAATTTGAAAGCGAAATGAGTAGAGATGTGAAGAACGATATTGTAGCTTAAAAATTGTAATATAAATATTACTGCATCTAATGTACACACTTAGAAAACGTTGTCTATATATATAAAATACAACGATTTCCTTATACTAAAAAATATTAAATGTGCAGTGAGTTACCTACTTAGAAAATTTGCTATGATCCCAGCACTTGAAGCTTCAACAAAATTGTACGTATTAGCCTAGTTACACCTGCAGTATACCTATCAGGTTTATAATTGTACAGTACAATGGCATAATAATTTCCACTGTGACATGACAATATTTTGAACGTTTTAAAATAGATTTAGAAAATCCAGGCGTAGGCCTTAAAGCTTAAATACGACAAATTTATCTTATTTTTAAAGACCGTTCGTTTCCATGCCTGCTTAAAAATATAGTATTTACGGTACGTACCTATATACATCATATATTATATTTCTTTAACTTCTTACTTACATTTTCTGTATTTTGTATGATGTATAAATATGAATACTGCTGAATATCCAATATTCAGGGAATGGGTCATTTCAATTTTAAGAGAGAATGAGAGTCGGAAAACTGTAAGAGCTAGGCCTATATATTCAAAGTCAAACTGAACGAAAGGGTTACAAAGAATGTGGTACTCGAAAGCAACTCGAATGGCTTGACCGCAGCTATGCATACCGTTTTTTGGGCACTGTTCTAGTCAAGGGCGTAGCCAGGAAAACATTTCAGGGGGGGGGGTCTGAGAACTGAAACTGAACTAGATTCAGTCTCTGAATTACTTACTATGGTGGCAGATTAACCATTACACAAAAACACGTTAATGTCTAGTTTATGGCTCATGAATTATAGGGGGGGGGGGGGTGTCAGAACTCCCGGGACGCCCTGGCTACGCCACTGATTCTAGAACATCTGGTCGTTGGATACTAGAGTCTATAAGTGATGATTCGAATTAATGGCCTGCTAAATATGGAACCATTAGTTATAGACAAGTAAAACAAATAAATATGGCTATTCCTTTCATGCCACATAAATATACTGTATGTTGATCGAAAGGGCTAGTAGAACTTCAACTTTGTCGAAGCTTCAACAAGATTGTAATGCAGTTAGGTTATACTATAATTTATTATTGTTATAGCTTTACTCCCCAAAACCCCAGCTGTAATTTAAATTGAAAGACACTGTACTGCTCTTGAATTTAATAATAAATTAATATATGGGTTACATTAATCTTATAGTTTTAAGAGACTACCTACATGTAGATACCTATTCTCAACATAGACCTACCTACTCTATAACGAAAATAGCCTATAGAGGCAGCATATAGTGGTATTATACATATACAGGTATAAGAGTACTGGGGCACTAATCTGGACTAGATTATAAAATGAAAGAAAATAATATGGAAAAAAATTGAACACTGCAAAACACGATTTTACCCGTATTTCACTGAATCTACTCGCTAACCATTGCATAGCATAAGGGAAAACTTGCGGAGTGAGATCTGTTTCATCGTATCACGATGTCATCTTTGAAAAGTCCAGATTTGTGCCCCATTACTCTTTTTCGGGCAGCCTGTTCATTTGAGCACAATCAGATATTCCCATAAATAGATAAATAAATAATGTCTTAATTATAGCTGAGACCACCCTAGCGGACTTAGGGCCACAAGGCCCTCTCTTACACTCAACTAGGGCTCAGCAACAAAAACAGTATACATTTGCTATACACGGTCGATAGAAAAAATTCCCTAAGACTAAAACACTCCTCACTCACACACACAAGCATGGGTTCGAATAAATCCTAGCCTACATAATATTAGAAATTAGATGCTCGTTGAGGCGAATCCTGAACACAGTTAGTGACGGCGAATCTTCAATATAACGGGGGATTGAGTTAAACAGTAAAATAGAGGAAACCCAGGAATAGATGAATGAAACATATGTGTATCGTGGTGGGGAATGGCTAAAATATGATCACTTCTGGTGTTATAGGTACGGTTAGAGAGGTTACAGGTTACAGGCGGGAGCCACCTACTTGTGTCATAGTGTTGCACCTGTAGAATACCTCTTTACCCTTAATCTTCTTGCTTTCCAATTTATACGTAGTATAAGGAAAGCTTTGTGACGGTCGAAATTTTCGATTCCGAGATTTCAACGGATTTACACGTTTTGAGGTCCTAGGAAGGTTTTTACGAAATGTCTGTCTGTAGCTCTGTCTGTCTGCCTGTCGCTCTGTCTGTCTGTCTGTCTGTCTGTCTGTTCATCGATTTGCGGGCAAACTACTCAACCGATTTTGATGAAATTTAGCATGTAGGTTCACAAAAATCATACCTCGGGAACATTTTTTTATTTTGGGCTAACTCAATTTGGGGGGGTTTTCTCAAAAAACTCTAAAAAAACGATTTCTCAAAAACGACTCCAACGACTTCTTTTAAATTCACATATATTATAGTGGTTATTAATTTTAACAAAATGTGGGGGGTCACTTGCCCCTTAATAGTTTGCTTTTGGGGGTAAAAAAATAAAAATATCTAAATTTTAATGAAAACTGACTAAAAAATAATTTTTCTGCGACACCTTTCCACCGATGATTTCTACCTTCTGGCATGTTTTAGGTGGTGTGAAATTGAGTAACGAAACCGGACAGGTTGCTTTCCCAAAAAACTATTTAGTTTTGTGCAAAAAATTATTTTTTTTGTTAAAATGATAGAAAATTCGCGCTCAAATGCATTACGTGTCCTGCCATTATTGCTGTGTGGTAATGTGTGGGTCTGACCTGTCTAGAATGTATCTCCCCTACAGTGACGTCAGGTGGAAAATCCCCCCCCCCCCGAGATATCCGAAATTTAACCATAGGATAATAATTTTCCATGATATTACTCATTTTCTCTAACTACTAATGTTGATAAATGGGAAAGCATGTTCGAGTAAGCTCGGACCGGTTCTTATACCTGCAAGCATCGTACCATCGTAGCACACGCTAATTCAACCCCCCCCCCCCCCTATAGGTACCTGAAATATATATGCTGTACTCTTTTTTTGTGAGTCCAATTTATTCTAATCCTCCAATTTTGGTTATAAAGAGGAGGTTACATTGTTATATACCATATAGACTAATACAGCCATCCCTTCTCCTCTGTTTCTTAACTAGGGGCACCCTAGGGGCAGATTCCTTCACCACAGGGAAAGGGGCAGTTGACTGACAGGGTACAACCAGGGTACAACTCCTGATTGTAGTAGATTCCGAACCATTTGGGGAACTTAATAAAGTCAAATGTTAATTCGGAAAAGACTAGGTATCAACATGCACTTGGACTGGGCGGCAGAACGACAGGCTCTGTTCTGGCGGATTCAACTTGGTATGGCCATTGGCCTTTTACAGCAGGACTTTTGCAACAGATTGTGTAAAAACCAATTTGCTCCAACGTATCTCGACAGATCTCCTAAAGGAACTACTGCGTAGAATCTATGCCTTTGTACACTGGGCCTAATCGGTAATTGGCAGTTAGCCTAGTGTTTAATTGTAGCAGTGTCTTCAAACGCCACCTCAAAGCCAGGCACGCAGGTATACAGGCGTGGATCTACGGGGGGGGGGGGCTATGGGAACTATAGCCCCCCCCCCATTAGGGTCCTCAAAATGCGTAAAACCCCACTACTTCAGTCCTATTTTTCACAAATTCTCTCCCGGGGGAGTCCCCCGGGCACCCCTTGTGCGCGATTGCATTAATTACCAATAATTTAGAATAACCCTACTTGCTCTGAAAATGCGTAAAACCCCAATATTTCATCCCTATTTTTAAAAAAATCGAAATTTAATCTTAGCCCCCTCCTTGGTCTCATTCTAGATCCGCGCCTGCAGGTATATATTGTTTATGGGGGTTTAAGCCTTCAACGCCTACCTACCTACCTAGTACTTAGGTACTACAAGTACCTAATATTTAAATTTGTCTGCTCCACCGTTTTACCCTATCTCAAAGCAAGAGCAATCAATTAGAAAAGAAGGTCGCATCTCTCATGATTTCCTATGACGTCATCAATTAAGGATGTAGTGCATGATGAAGCTGTAGAATCCAGGATGATAGGCCGTAGTCGATCAGCAGCCTGATCGAGGCGATTATAAGACCGGTATTTATTTAATCCCCTGGTAAACAAGATAATTTTATAGTGGAAAGTGCTATTCAAAATTTGTTTGTTTACAGTTATAATCCTATGGTATTTATTTACCCCGGTATTATAATCGCCTCGATCAGGCTGCTGAAAGCGTGCTTCCATCATCGACCACTATCGACCACTGCCTATCATCCCAGATTCTACTGCTTCATCAAGTCTGTAATTATAGCCTAGTGCATATTTTCTAAAGTCCTGGGGGAGGGGGGGGTATCCCTGTGGGGCAGTGCCCCCCCCCCCCTCCTAACAAGCAACTGTTACTCAAGGATACTGCACAATGCGACTACTATACCTATACTTTAGGTACATTATACTGTATAGTATGCAGCTTGCCCAGCATGGATTGAATTGCTGAACTTTTAGCTTGCTTAAGTTAATTTAAACTAACTTTTCAATTCTCTTTAGTCTTTGTACTCTCGAACTAATAAGAAACGACGTTATTCTTTCTTTACCAATTTTCGTTGAGGCGTCATCAAGTTTACCGCTTCCATTTTAATACAACGGTGCCATTTATGCAAAAGGGACACATTACTGATTGAAGTGAGTGTTTCGTTACCACAGAAATAGAAGACAGTATGGTATGTATAAATTTTAATATGGTTAGTTAGGTTTCGGATTTCAACGCTTAGCTATTAAAGTATGAAACCCGCAGCGACAATGAGCATAGAAATGGGAGCTTTGTTATGTATAGTACAATCAATTGTCGGTAGTAAACTTACCTTATTTCCAAATTGAAGGGAATAGAGGTAGACACTGCCATTATTACAGTTATTAGACTAACCTAGATAGTAAACTAAATTAACGCCAAAGATGCTAACAGCAAAGAAATTTTGGAACCAGGGGGTCACTAAGTCGCAGTAACCTTATTCTACAATTATTAAAATGGACGGCGAATTTGTCAAAACTTTACTTGTACCTGAAGGCAAGGCTTATAATAATAATAATATAATACAATTTATATATACCAAAGGAAAGCTCTTCAAAGGGGCTATCATTTGATGTGCAGCAACACGACATACATTTACTTTTGAAAATTCCAAGGTACCATTTATGCACCCCATGAAACACCCCTTTTCAACCCCACAAAAAATTAAGTCTGCTGAAAGTTAGTTTAACCCCGACATTGTCTTCGGAGGTATTACCACATTTTTGAAAATTTCTCATATGCCTAATACCGAAATAAATAGTGTATCCGTGTACTGGCCCAATTTTGTGATTTTGTCCCTTTACCTTAAGGTTATTGGTGACACTGGATTTAAATATCTATCAAGATACAGAAAGCAGAATATCAGATTACGTTTTTGACAAGTACATATTAAATGTTCCTGCAGGCTGATCATGGCGATTATAATGCCGGGGTTTAAATAATGCCCATAAATGTAAACAAACAAATTTTGAATAGCACTTTCCATTATAAAATTATCTTGTTTACATTTTTAATACCAGGGAATTAAAAATGTAAACAAGATAATTTTATAATGGAACGTGCTATTCAAAATTTGTTTGTTTACATTTTTAATACCAGGGAATTAAATAAACCCCGGTATTATAATCACCATGATCAGCCTGCTGAACTCCGAAAAAGATTTAATTCTACCAAAACATAGTTTAACCCCGAGGTTTTCGTCGTTTTTTACCAACATTTAAAAATTACTCATAATAACCTAGGTCCCAGATAAATGGTGTGTCCGGATTGAACACTCTTTATATTAATCTAGATGGATTTCAAGTCGTTTTCAATATATGCCTGCGTAGATGTAGTGCTGGCCTCTACAGGTTACATCATGCTCAGTGGCGGAGCTACGGGGGTGCCCGAAGGGGCCTGGCCCCCCAACAGTTTCTCCGGCCCCTCCGGGGCCCCACTTTTGAGATATTTTACATGTTGTTAAATTGCAGAATTATTGAACGGTATACCTACTCCCAATGAAAAATGTTTTGTTTTTCATTGGCCCCCCCCCCCCAGATAGAAGTCATTAGCCCCACCGCCTTAAAATTTCTAGCGCCGCCACTGATCACGCTCATGTCAAGGTTTGAAGTTGCCCTAAATGCTCATATGCAGGTCAAAAGTGGAGCTGTACAACTACGCATGGGCTGAGAGTTTGGCATGCATGATAACGTCAGCGGTCAGGTTCTTTTGGACAGAAAAGTGTAAATAAAACATAACTTATTGGCATTTTGTATGGGTAACATGAGGAATATAATGAACATCCCCCCCATGGATAGACAGATACCGGTACTAATTTTAAATAACAATACTTCTTGAATGAAGTTTAGTATATATGGCGATCCTCATTATCCAATTAATTAGTCAGCTGATGCAAACAAGTGGTGAAGGTTTAAGAGAGCATGTTGGCCCAGTCTGAGTTAGAAGGCGCCCGCGGTAAATAAGTTTTGGCGGTTATTTATGGGCGAAAAGAATGGGGAAAAGTTTGGGTAGAAGGGTTTGGGGGTGGGAAAACAAGAAATAGCCTGGTTGGCGCCAATGTGAACGCCTTCATTGTCCAGTTCTAGAACTGAGTATGTACCTATTTTGATTTGTTTTCGCTAGTCTGAATAAACTCTGTCTTCATTTATTCCATCTCGTCAAGTCCACGTATCTAAGGGTCACTAGACCAAAATCTGACAAATTAACAATAAAGTCCAATTTCATATAGAAATATAGATATAAGGCGTGTATTCCACCGGCGATTTTACTTCATTTATGATTTTGTCATTGACGTTTGTTTTGTTTTAAGGAGACTATTATGAACATACTTAAATTATCTATTATAAATTAAGTTATAATATGGTAGAGACTTATTAATGATGTCTGCTACCATATTATAACTTAATTTATAATAGATAAGTTAAGTATCTACATAATAGTCTCCTTATAACAAAACAAACAAAAAATCTCAAATCACAAATGAAGTCGCCGGTGGAATTGCCACCTAAATGAGATGTAATAAAGTAGAAGACTGTAACCGATAGCTGGCAGGCTCAAATTCCACCGACCTCGATAGTGATAGTGATACTGATATTGACAGGTAGGAGATATTAAAGACAGTCTAAAAATGTCTGCTACCGCGTCAATATCAGTATCACTGTCACTATCGAGGTCGGTGGAATTTGCGCCTTAGTAACGACCAGATTGTGAATAATCATTTCTAGATGACTCTCGATTTATCGATATTTCCTGTCAATTTAGTTGTTTTTTTTACACTAGTGAGGGGTTTCCCCCTCCCTATGGAAATCATATCATTTGCAAACATTTACAGTACTTCGCCTATTATGCACTCAGCAGTATAATAGATAAGACTCGAAGTTATAGGTACACTAGCTATAATACAACAGTATTATACAACAGTAATCTCTAAAATATCTATTATATGATAAACTATTTGGAAAACAAATTTTAAATCTCATATATCATCTAAAATGTTATATTGTTATTTGTTATAGTCATAATTTTTTATCAATCTAACATCAATCCAGGCGCGAGGGACGGACTCCCATGCAGTTATACCATTCGCCAAAATCTAATATTGTATAATTATTCAACCATTATTATGTTAGCCAGATTTCATAACCGAATCACAGGCAAGCCTTAATTGCGGTATATTATATACATTGTAACAAAGAGGTAAACTTTGCAATTAGGCGCCCTTTCCACTGACCGGCTAGGGCTATTTACAAAAACGGTGACGTGGTAGCAGACATTCAAGACTTAGGCGTGGTTTCCACCGACCTCGCATTGCAGAATTGACGGAAATGTTTATTTTCCTCTATGCCATAGTTAAAATTGATCAATGATCATACAGTAAAATCACAAACAAACTAAAATTAAAAAATGGCGTCATGGGATATGTTAAGTACAAACATTTTAATAGATTTCTATAAAAAGAAAAATTCTAATTTCCGTCCATGTCATTTGCATTCTGCAATGTGAGGTCGGTGGAAACGCCTCCTAAGTCTTGAATGTCTGCTACCACGTCACCGTTTTTGTAAGTAGCCCTAGCCGGTCGGTGGAATGGGCGCCATACATAATTATTGTGGAAAATGAGCATACTGTAGCCTACTTTATATACTGCTACTAAATACAACCGGTAACTGTCTATAGCACCGGATTTACAGGACCAAATTTTATGCAATTTGCATTGGCCGAAGTAAAATTTCGCATTTTATTTATTGTGAGTTATCCCAGAGAATACGCTATGTAAGCCGTACCTGTACCGTTTTATTATTAATTGACAGAAAGTATCACGGGAAAATAGGAACGGAATTGATTGGTTTTGACTGTTAAAGGGTCAGGGAGTGGATGGCAAGCCACATTCGTTAAATGGTGGACAATGTCGCATAAAACAGCTCTCAATGTTCACTTTTAATGCTCAGCAAACTGCTTTTTCCCAGGGAAAGCGCCAGACTCCCATCCAAAAGTGCTGATTGCTGACTTTAGATAAGTCAAGAATGAGTGGGATATAGCTTGTTTTGAGCTGTCTCCTCCTATCTCAAATCCCGTGACAGTTTGTTATGTTTTGGGGATTAGCGGAAGAAATTGGAGCTAACCTAGTTTTGAGATTTGTACGAATGCTACTTCTTTGCTTAAAATACACATGATATTTCAATATCAAGGCATCGAGGCTCCACTGCCAAGGCTGCATTCTAAATGCAGGTATTCCCCCTCTAAATATTATACTGTATATCTGACTGCAGATCGAACAAAAAATGAGTATTGCTGAAGATTAGCATTTGTTATTTGCATTTGCACTCTCCTCTATGGGAGCGAAAGCTGCTGGATGCCTACAACAAGCGACCTGAGTAAAATAAACCCAACTCTGAAGAAGCGCCTAAGACGGATTGCTGGACAAACAAGGTGGGACCGAATCCGAAATGACCACATCAGAAAAGACCAGCTCAAGTGGATTCCATGGATGAGAGATGAATGGAGAACAAGCAGCTGCAATGGTTTGGCCACGTCCAAAGGATAGACGAGAATATAGGACTACCCGGAGGTTGGCGGAAGCAAAGTCACAAGGTAGAAGACTCATCGGCAGACCGAGGACAACCCTCGAGGAAAAAACAAGGGTCGAGCTCAAGGCCTTAGCGTTCGAACGGGTCGTGTACAAGAAATGGGCGACGCCATTACTAATATGGAAGAGGGAGAAGAAGAAGGCATTTTTTAGTCTTATTGTTTTGTTTTTATTATTAATGGTAATGGTGATAACAATGGATCCCTCTGCATTTAATTTATCCTTTTTTCTCTCTTTGTCTCCCCCTTTTTCTTTTTCTTCTAGATTTAATTTTAACTATAGGCTACCTATTAATAATTCATACAATCTGTTTTAGGGTTAGCTTGAAAACAATACTTCATAGTCTTATTGTTCGCCATTTTGTATTTCAATAAAGTCGTTACAATTTAATTCAATTAAAGATCTATTTTTCCCTTCAAGCGTCCTGTACACAAATAAGGTCCAGTTTTTCTTTTTATCATTTTTTTTTCAGGAAGCGCTGTAGGACTATGGATTTCTTAATTAAAAACTACTGTTATGCTTACCCTACGGCTATTTTAGGTGCCCATTCCATTGACCGGCTAGGGCTATTTCCAACAACGGTGACGTGGTAGCAGACATTCAAGACTTAGGAGGCGTTTCCATCGACCTCGCATTGCAGATTGCAAATGACATTGATGGAAATGTTTTTTTTTTAAATAGAAATGTATTAAAATGTTTGTAATTAACATATCCCATGAAGCCATTTTTTAATTTTAGTTTGTTTGTTTGTGATTTTACTGTATGATCATTGATCAATTTTAACTATGGCATAGAGGAAAATAAACATTTCCGTCAATTCTGCAATGCGAGGTCAGTGGAAACGCCACCTAAGTCTTGAATGTCTGCTACCACGTCAACGTTGTTGGAAATAGCCCTAGCTGGTCAATGGAATGGGCACCTAATATGTGTTTAACCTTCTTAATGACATAGTGACCATACGACGTTAAAAGAGTAGGATTACTGGGCATTCCTATCTAATCGTGCTTGTTAGATCAAGAAGCCTACCATGCTGTTTAATGCATAGAAATATATTAACTGGAACGGGGGGAGCGATAATATCCTTTACGGGCCACCCGTTTACCAGCATAAGTCAACTATCAGACCAACGTAAAAAATATCGAAGTCTTACACATTTTTCATTCTAAAATAATTATTAATATTTTTTTTACATTTTTTACTCCAGAATATGTTTTTCTGTAAACGCTATTGTCACTTTCCGTCATCAGTTAATTGAACAATGCTACCAACAAAACTTATAACAAGATAAGCGTCACTTATATGATAAGTCGTTGAATCGGGCCTAAACTACACAATTATTATTGAACAACGTTAATGCACGCGGATTTTTGAGTGGGTGTTGATTTGAATTTACATTGGCTTAGTCAGCAGATGCCAACATTTTGCAACATACGACAAATTAATAAAATTCATTGTGTGAGGGACTACACGGTGGAGAGCCCAAGACCTATAGGACGACCGAGGATGTCCCTTGAAACGAAAATAAGGGAGGACCTCAGGACCCTCGGTCTCTCGCCGGATGATAACCAAGACCGAAACACCTGGAAGATTAACATCCGTGCCGCCGACCCCGTGGGAGGGATAAGGCGCCGTTAATGTAAAGTAAGTCACTCGCCTACAGCCTAGCCTTTAGACCTCGGTGTAATGGTAGGCTATTTTTTTTTATCGATTATGAATTTTGACGTTATGACATTATCAAGACTATAAACTGTTTCAAAACTTTGTCAGTAGCGAACAGTTATGCAAATTTGAAGTGCTGATATTTTATGCAATACCTAAAACTTTCAGTTCTATGTCTTTGGCATGCATTTACGGACTATCCGCCATGAATTTCGTACTATCTTTATACGGAAAGTCAAAACCTGTTCGTTATGGGCTGTGATAGTCGTTGAATTTTAAACGCGAGAGTTTGACACGTTTGGAACTTATTATTACTTATGATATACGAAATTTCATTGGGTGTTACATAGTGGTTTTTATTTTTCCTCTCAAAATCCGATTCTATATCTAGTGTCAAGACATTTCATTTCGGGGGGGGGGGGGGGGGGTTTCAACTCCCATGAACCCGCCCCCCCCCAAAAAAATTAATTTAGTTAAATAAACGGACAGTGGAGGAGTCCGATTATTTCTCAAAATACGATGCGGTGCACAAAAAACACGAAAAAGAAAAAAATTGAAACTTTCAGATGCGCCATAGCAATTCATGGGAGTTCAACCCCGTGTTTTGCTCTTTAATTCTACTGCTAACCTTTGTCACTGATGAGACAGCTAACATGAACTTTGGAACTAGTTGTGCGAAGGAGATTGACGTGCAAGCAAAGCGAAAGTGAATGTGTTGCCGAAACAAGGCTATATATACTGACATTTCGACAACGGATTTCGAAAATATCTAAAAACAAATCTCAACTAGTTCACTTTTAGGATTATGTTATGTTTAGGTATTCAATTAGTTAAGTAAGTAAGTAATATATTTATCTCACAATTTTTACAGTTTACAGTTTTTTTTTAAACATTTTGTTTTCCTTTAGCCACAGGCAGTGCAGTTATAGGTATTTTTTTTAGCAACACCGACAAACGAATATTACGATTACTGTATCTTAACTTTTTATAGAAATATAAATTTATTGTATTGTATCATCAGCAATTCATCAAATTCAAAGGTCAGAAGATGATAAAAAGATCCTGTAAATTGATCATGAGATTTCTGTACGCAATGGAAATATGAATTTCTATGGTCTTAGGCATCAATGTATGGACGTACGGTAATGGGGTGGTTTTCAATCATCACTAATTATACTAATATGGCATCCTTTTCAAATAATTTGAAAAATTGTACGGCATGTGAACATACCTGTATATATATATGTATATTCTTGCACAGGAATATATATAGCCTCCTTCAATTGCTACCGTCTAACAGGCTTATAATCTAATGAGAATAAATATTTATTTCGTCTTGAAATAAAATGCCTAGATATTAAATTAAAATTGCTTTGAATGTTAAATCCCACTTTGCCATTTTTCGCTTACCTTAACAGCTTTTTAATTTTCCACTTTCAAAAAAAAGAACCTTCATTCTCCAACTTTCTGTATTAATTTTTATCCTTTTATGTTGTTCTAGCTCAGCTCAGTGGCGTTGTTACTTAATTAAGTTATCTTTCTGCTTATTTTTGTTCCACTTCACTGAATTAAACAACTTCATTGCTATGGCACATCTGAAAGTTTTTTTTTCGTGTTTTTTGTGCACCACATCCTATTTTGAGAAATAATTGGACTCTCCCACTGTCCGTTTATTTAACAAAATGAAATTTTACAGGAAATATCGAATGTAAAGCTTTAAAAAATGACACATCCCTAAGAAGAAATGTTCCTCTATATTTTTTTGTACAGTAGGCTATGTGGCTGTCACTGTAACACCGATTGGCCACAGTTTCTTAACTCCTTTGACATAGCATTTCCTTCTTCTTCTCCTCGTGTCTCTTCTACAGAAGATTGGTGACTAATAAAGGCTAATCGACAAATGTGCGCCTTAACCTAGAGACGTCAAAAACCAGAGCCTCAATCATTGTATTAACGGATGAAATGCTTATACATTCAGATTGAATGAATTCAGCCAGATGATTAATAGGATTACAGAAATAAAAACGAAAAGGGGAAAATAAGCTGTTGTTGTTTGAGATGGGCGTCCAAGTGTCTGTTATTTCAAATGACGTCATCCCAAACTGATGGCGCCAAAAGTCCTGCTGTTACAAAAATTTTCCTGTGGCTTCCGCATGCGAAAATATTGCTGATGAAATCTACGTTCATTGGAAAATGTCTTGACTTCTCTCTTGCTAATGGCTTACATAGTTATTCATTATAATAAACTCAATTGACCGTTTTCATATTTGTTCATGTTAGTTTCAATTAATTGTAACAATGAGAAACTTCCAACATGGCAAAATGCCTTCCTCTAATTGGTGCGGTGCATCCTCCTGTTTAACTTATGGCCACTAGTCAATCAGAGTGTTGGATCATTATTATATATACTATAGCATCAAAGTGTAAGGTATAAGTATGAGGATGCGCGGGGCCAATCACAGCTAGGTATGGAGGTCTGCCACGTTGGAATATCTTATGAAAATTCTCCCATCCCGGGACTTTAGTGGCGGCTAGTGTGGCATGCACAAGATAAGTACGCAATTTCACTGGGTGAATAGTCTGCACAAGCTAAGTACAGAGTTTTGACTGGGTCCAGGTATTCGTTCTGCTATGCTGCAATGTTTAAGACTCCGATATTTTTTACATTGGTACCTTGTCTCAGATAGTTGGCTTAAGACTAACGGGAGGCTCGTAAGGGGTGATATATCTCCCGCCGTTCCAGTTAATATATTTCTACCTAGTTGGACATTAAGTACTGTCACTCAACTTTCCATAGAATTTCTGGATTTAAATTTAAACTTGTTTGTAAACAAATGCCATATTGTTGTTCCTCATGAAATTACCTTCAATTTTACATATTACAAGTGGCACTTTGAAAGAAATGACCATGGAATCGGGCCTAAGAGAAGATCGTGTTGCCGTCATAGCCCTTCACAAATGTGGGCACTCGCCGAGTACCATTTTCAAGTTGCTTCAAAAGCTTGGAATATCGCTTTGTGTACCGCACCATCAAACGGTGGAGAGATGTCTGTAGTGTTGACGACCACAAAAGATCGGGCCGACCACGTTCAGTTAGCACGCCAGCCGTAGTTCAAGCAGTTAGGTCGCGAATCAATCAAAATCCCGTCCGGAAGCAAAAAATCATGGTTTTGCAGATGTCCCTAAAGAGAAGCTCATTAAAAACTATCATTAATTGAGACCTTAAGCCTCATGCTTTTAAGAGAAAGAAATAGGTCATCTCTTGAACAATCGGCTGAAAAATTTAAGGCGCCTAAGTAGTTGTGTTCTACTCAAGCGGTACGCTAAAAACGGGCACAGAAACATCCTGTTTTGCGATGAAAAATTTTTTACCATAGAAGAAACTTTTAACAGGCAAAACGATATGGTGTATGCCAGAAGCCCTGACCATGCAAGTAAAATCGCCCCTACGATTATTCGAGGCCATCATCCCTCCTCAGTGATGGTCCGGTTGGGAGCATCATACCGGGGTATGACTGAAGTGCATTTTTGTGAAAAAGGTGCTGTGGTGTATCAAAATACGGTACTTGATAAGGTGGTGAAGCCTTTGAATCAAACCCTATTCAAAAACCAACGCTGGGTTTTTCAGCTGGATTCTACTCCAGCCCATAAAGCCAAGAGTACTCAGAAGTGGTTTCGTGAGAATAACATTGACTTTATTGCTAGTGAAGATTGGCCCTCCTCCAGCCCAGATCTCAATCCACAGGACTATTCTATCTGGCGCATTATTGAGGAGAAAGCCTGTGCGAAACCCCACAAAAATTTGGACTCGCTGAAGAGTTACATTTCGAAGGTAGTCGAAGAGATAGACATGGATGCGGTGCGTACTGCTATCGATGATTGGCCCTGTCGTCTTCGAGCCTGCATTGAAGCAAGAGCTGGGCATTCTGAATATTTTTTTCCTTTGTTCCTTGACAACTGTTCTACATATCCATTAAATATTTTGTTAAAAAAAGTTATTATTCTACTGACTTTTTCTTAGTTTTAAGTGTGACAGAATTTATCATCCAACAAGGTATATGGGTTCTCCTACAGGAGATCTCATAGCAAGTCCCCGAACTGTTATGTTCTCCCCCATTTGCCTATTGTACCTTTGTGAGGGGGGAATAGTAAATTGTAAAATTAATATTGACCACATTTAAATATTTAAACATTAAGCTATTGGTGCCTACGTTTTGGCGAATGTTGGTATTACCCTAGTGTATACACTGTATACTTGCATGGCTAACTGAAAATTACAAAATAAAATAAAATAAAGATAGGCGTACAGTACGATATAAAGCATAAAGGCCAGCAACATTCTGTAAGTTAATAAAAAGTCTTTTCACATTAAAGGAATTATACAATTTTTCACATTTTCCTGAAAATTACATTATTGTAATTAAATTTATACGCTCAAAGGCTTTTCTAAAATTGCAACACACTGAAATTGTGTAGCTTTTAGCGCAGTGTACGTGTCGACAAGAGAGGGGCTCTCTTATTAGCTGTAATTTCAAAAAGAGATCACGCCGAAGAGATTACAAAATTTTGAAATTAATGTTGCATGATTTTTTTACGAACCAATCTTTTGTCCCAGTAGAAAAAAGAATAGTAGTCCAAAACTGGTAAAAAAAAATCATTTGTTATTATTGTTTGAACTGTCGCGCATGGGGTGATCAGGGCCATTTTTTCAAAAAATTCCCGGATGGGAGTTCCCAGACCCCACTAATATTGTAAACAAATTATCATTTTCCAGCGTCTTCTCTACCATACCATATAAATTACAGCCTCGAAAACTGGAAAACGTCTTAAGTTACCATACCAAACCAAATCTACTAGAGACCTAGCAAACTCCATCAATTGCCTTACATCGAAAGGAGCGCTGGAAGGGGGCGCCATTTCCCATAGCTTGCCTCACCCTGAAAAAATCCACAGCACGGCCCTGCGGGGGTATTTTATGCTAGTAGGTAGGCTATGAAGTACCCATGACCGCAGACAGGGAGCTGATAGGAGATACACAAAGCTCAAAGCTTTTAGCAATGCTATTTCGAAACATATGGTTCTGCTCGCACGATAAAGGGGTTTTATCATAATCGGCTTTAAATACGGTAGATAGTGACTGCATGGAAGTCATATTCTGACATCATCATGAGAATCATATTAAAGATCAATGATTTAATTCGTAATAATTATTCAATCTTCCAGCGTCGGATTTGGTTTCTGCGGTACAATACCAATCTTACGCTTCATTCCTCACCTTTCGATTAGCCACGTATAAAAAGCTAATTTAATAAATGCGCCGTCTTTACCTTAGTCTTTAGAATACACGTTCTCTTTAGCAAGGAAATGTATACGCCAGAATTTTCTTTAAAGGCGTTTTTCATTTTCGCCTGCATGTCAACAGCTAATCAAGATGTGAGTTGTAAAATGTAAAAGATTCTGAAATAGAGGAGTTATGATATTCTACCCCCCCCCCCCAATGAATTTATAATTCGCTCAATAGGTCTACTATGGCGATATGTTTTTAATTTTAACATGGTAATAAAAATGTAAACAAGACAAACTAGTTTTACAATGGAGAGTGGTATCCCAAATTGTTTTGTTTAAATTTTTAACCCCAGGAATAAGTTAATGCTATGTTATACTGTATATACTGCTATCAAAATGCGTAAAACCCCACAAAACATTTCCCCGTGGGAGACCGCCGGGTCTTCTTTAGGGCTTCGGGGGCGTGCACAAAAGATACTTAAGTCATGCCCCTTAACTGAAAGCTGCGTACGTCCATGAGAAACTTTTTCTACGTTTGTATGAAAGTGGGGAGTAGGCACCAAATGAAATGTTGGCTCTGTGTAGGAGTTGGGAGCCGAATCCCTTCTTTGAGATTTTTCGCCAATGGGTTAGAGGACTCTGGGAGGGTCATTAGTGCACCAGACGCTATTAAATTACATCCATTGTCTAATTTGACAAATTTGCTGCCACAAGCAGAAGCTAAGCAAGTACGAGTTTTGTATAACATCACTGACATGTACCGTACACTAAAAGTTTGCTATATGGTTACCTACCAACCTCTTGAGATTTACCATGCGAACAGAAAACAAGATTTCTCCATTTTCTCTCTATAAGTCAAGTTCCAACAGCAGCTCTATTTGAAGAGGGAAAGAAGCACTTCTGGGAATTGATCACACATGTTCACCTTTAACAGCATGCAGGTAGGTACCCTCCAACATTTCTCCAATTGGGAGGACATAATAAGCTATACCCAAACTTTTCACAAGCCATGTTCATCTTTTAAAGTTCCTATAAGCTTAAACTCTTAACCTAAGAAATATTATAATATGGTGCCCATTCCACCGACCGGCTTGGGCTATTTACAAAAACGGTGACGTGGTAGCAGACATTCAAGACTTAGGCGGGGTTTCCATCGACCTCGCATTGCAGAATGCAAATGACATTGACGGAAATTAGAATTTTTCTTTTTATAGAAATCTATTAAAATGTTTGTAATTAACATATCCCATGAAGCCATTTTTTAATTTTAGTTTGTTTGTTTGTGATTTTAGTCTATGATCATTGATCAATTTTAACTATGGCATAGAGGAAAACAAACATTTCATTTGCATTCTGCAATGCGAGATCGGTGGAATCGCCACCTAAGTCTTGAATGTCTGCTACCACGTCACCGTTTTTGTAAATAGCCCTAGCCGGTCGGTGGAATGATCATAAACGTATACTGCTATTGTGCGTATAGTACTTCATAAAGACTGTGTAGTATTTGGCTTCTAAATTAAGTATCTAAATCACCAGATTTTAACATTTTACTCACTCAGTTTGGTAAATAACACCCACGCACCGCGGTGGTTGCGGGGGGGGGGGCAGCAGTGCTGGGGTTGACATTAAATCATACCAGTATTTCAGTCTTATCCTTGATACAACCCAAGATGTATCTAAAATAATTGATCAACTGTCTGTTGTACCGTATTGAGGTTTGTATGTCTTGATAAAAGTTGAAGAAAATTACATGCTGCTTCTGCTGTTACTTTGTTCTGATACGTTTTCCAATATTACAATATTTTATTATTTTATTTTACAAACCAAATATATTTCAAATATCAAATCAAAAATCAAATAAATTTATTTACTGTTTTGATGTAAAATTTGTTAGTGTTTGTGGTTCAGCGACTTCGGTGGCCAGGTGGTAGCATGCTTGTACTTGTGCGAGTCTCTACACACCTTGCGATCGGAGACGTGTCGTAACTCGACACAAGTACCTATAAGGTTACTTAGTGAGGCGATTGAAGAGGTTAATCGGATACATTCATTAAATTGTTTGTACGCAATTAACCTTTTTTTAAAATCATTCATTTTAAAATCATTCATCATTCATTCATTCAGAGGGGCACCTCAGGGCATTCCCGTGATGGGCCCCTCAATCTAATCCTAAAATTAATTAATCCTGATATTGCTCCTAAACTTGTATCTTTCCATTCCACTATTAAAGTATCACTCATAAAAAAATGAATTAATTGAGACAAGGTTTAAGGGGGAGGGGGAGCAAAAGCTGTTTACGCCACTTGCCTTTTTTTCAAGTCTGTTTCTATATTTAAAGCTCACGACACATGCAGGTAGGTTTGAGCTATTTCATGTACCATTTAAGTACTTTCTTCGTCTTGTAACTTACAAATTTAAAAAAATTAAATGCGCACACATAGATTATGACTAGGAATATAGTATGCAGAAAAATCATTCAAAACAATATGCCGAAGTCAATGTTCGTTATAGATGCTATTTCGTCCATGATTGGCATGGTCCCCAAAACATGGAAAACTAATAGAGAAATGCTGAAATCCTACCCAAGCAACTAATGATACAATTTAACGAGGAAACCGAGAGTATACGAGGAGAGCAACATAAAAGTTTTCATGGTCCCAAGCTTTGACGCTGAGGAAGCCTAGCCGCTTCCTGTCGCCCGTTCAGCATATCAAATCTCATGCTCTTCTGTCTCACATATTGTAGATACCTGACTACATTTAGGGAGATTTCATCTATACCCATTGAGACGGCGACCAATATTTGACTTCCCGAAAATTTCTTCATAATATTTTTATAACTTCTTCATAACATATTGTATAAAAATACGTACTAACTAACCAAACTAGGATGACATTTGGAACACTTTGTTTATTGTTTAGCGTTGCCTCAATAGAACCCTGAGTTTATTCACCCCGGGCGCCACATTGCCCAGGGGTACCAAACGGACCAAAAATAGTCAACATGCATATTATATAACAGATTTTTTTAAACATAATACTAACAACTAAACAAAAATAAAAATAACAAAATATACTGTAATTATTTGGTTCCTCTTTTTTTTTTTTTTTTTTTTTTTTTTTTTTTTTTTTTTTGCGGTGCCTCCTTAAGGTAAGGTTCGTTGCGTCGACCTTTGAGATCTATTGCAGCCGCTTTGTCATGGAGATTCATGGTTCCTCTTTAAAAAAATACCGTTACTCCACTGACTTTTAGATATTATATCCGATTATGGTGAAACTGTCCACAAAAATGTAGGATACTAATTACTTGATCACGTTCGTCAACCAGGCTGATCTACCACTTTGTTTCAAGATGGGGACCGATCAAAACTTTAAAGAATACATATTTCGGTTAATATTGGTCGCAAAGGGATGGAAAATTCGACTGAAATCACGCATTTTTATCTACGATAATGGTTAATAATATTGTAAAACGCTGGCATGATATCTCCGTATGCCTGATCGGCCAGAACTGATGAAAGGGGTTTGTTAGGTAGGTACATTTAAATAGGTACTGGGCGATAGATATCATATGTCACCTATATGAAGGTATGTATAGTGCCGACATAAAATTCTTTTATGTACAAAGTAGGTACCCAAAAAAACGGTTGAAAATGTCATAACGCTTTGAAGTTTGCAGGCAAATTTTGGGCGTGGTACAGCACGTATCTACCTTATACTTGGTTAAGTCATGCTTCCACCTGTTTCACTGCGCCAATGGTATAAGCTTGTCACATGTGACATCGAGAACGTACACCCAGACACGTAGCCACGGAGGGGGCTTTGGGGGCTGAAGCCCCCCCCCCCCCCGAAATGTAAAAAAAAATGAAAAGTAATTGATAAAATAGCGGGAAAGAAAAAAAAGAGGTTATTATTGTAAATAAGTGAAATGAGTTTTTTGTACATATTATTATGGAGCTGATTTATTAATAAAAGTAATTTTTACATTCAATATTCTGTGTTTGGAATAGATCACACTTTTTTATCCTCGCATTGTTCAGTTTGATGTTTCACCTGTAATTTTTTTTCTCCCTCTATAAACACTAAAAATGTGTGCTTTTGCATGTAAATTCTTAAAAATTTCCTGGGGGGAGGGGGGAGTGGACTCGCCGTTTTACAGGGGGTATGGAATACCGACCCCCTGGTAGTTAGCCCCCCCCCCCCCCCGACATAAAATCCTGGCTACGTGCTTGCGGTACACCAGTGGCCCAAAACTCATAGGGAAGTAATATAATTATAATGTCCGAAATCCATGGGGGTCATTGGCATTTGACAAGGGACCAATAGGCTACTATAAGTAGAAGTTAAAGTATAAGTAAAAGTTCTTCAGGACATAATTGTTATGTGTGCCCTTTTGGTATAGTTAAAAAGCTTTTCTTCTTCTTTTAAAAGGAGTCACCTCTAATGTTAGTCAGATTAAAGCAGCAATCAGCTTGCTCAAAAAAAGCATTTTCAGGACGGAGGTGAAGGTTGAGCTCGACAAAGGATTAAAGAAACCAGCTGTAATTAACTTTCTTCTAAACCTTACCAATGTGTTATCTTAATGAAATTTACCGAATTTATTTGAAACAGGCTACCTGCCGCTCAACTCCTTGCTTCTATTACAACCATTTTACTTAGCTATTAAATTTATATTATTCATAAGGTTCAATTTTATTAACGATGGCATGGTACCAATTAAGCTGAAATTTTAAGGTACAATACGGTACCTATTTTGATTTTTATAAAATCTTAGGCGTGTGCAAAATATGAACTCCACCGGCGTGATTAAAATACATAATTCAATATTCCAGATATTAGCTTTAGCTTTCGGACCATATCTTCCAATTCCTTTGGGTACTCACTTGCATGTGCGAAGAATTCCACGGCTCTTAGACTTTTTTACGCGCCTTATTAAAGTCGCCGTTGTTGTGAATGCGATGTTAGGGCATCTGTCAATAATCCATCATTTATGCATCAATAATAAGTCTCTACCATATTATAACTTAATTTATAATAGATAAGTTAAGCATCAACATAATAGTCTCCTTAAAACAAACATCTCATCAATTTTCGACGTACAAATGACGGATTATTGACAGATGGAATAGCCGCCTTATGGCGTTATATCAGTCTATAAACGTAGCCTATGTGTCCCTCCACTTCACGCCGTTGACGTTGCAATATCAGTATGTCTTTCTCGCCTATTGTATTATGGGTCCAAATTCCAATTTTGTTGTCACAAACAACACTGTCTCCTTCTATGGCACTAAAGCCTATATAGTCACTCTCATAAGCCTTTATATAGACTTTCTAAACTTTAAATTGCCAAGTTTCAACGGACTCCCAAATGGGCCTCGGGCTTCACTGAGAGAAAATAAACTGGATGTCTTCGACGGCTTTTGCTTGGCACAAGAAACTACTCTTGTTCTAGGACACCATCAAAGTCTTCAGCTGTAATTGTACAATTCTTTTGGCAATTAGGGCATTTTTTTGCCAACGTGTCTTGACATGTTTTAGTTGTCTTGCAAGTAAGACCATTTATGTCATAGCATCGCCAAGAGATTGAGGAGTCTTTTTAAGCATATGAAAACGCAGGCAATACACCGATTGCTATATACCAGAATCAAGTGCTTTTAACCAATAATTTAATCGGTGAGGATAAGGTGTCTTCTGGCAAGAATCGCTATGAAAGCCTTAGCCCAATACACTTCTTTCCAAGCAACTTCTCTTGCTTGAAATAAGGAAAAAAAGAGGCTTGTCACTTCAGGTGACACCTCATATCTTGTGTCATTCCACTTTTTTCTCAGTGTTGCTATATCGGCCAATACTACATCAGCTGGGTTGAAGAAGCTGAAGAAGGAGGGAAAAGTGTTGAGGAACGTATAAACCATTCATTCGGACAGTAGGGCACAGGGTGAGGAAATGCCAAAGAAGAGAGACAAGACAACCGAAGCACGTATATAGTAGGTAGTGGTACAGGAGCGGACAGACAGCGTACGAGGAGGGGCTAAAAGCTGCGCCCTGCGTGGTAGAGATGATCCTGGTGTATAAAACCTTTATATTCGTCCCCGGTGAGGTTATAGCAATACTCTCATCCATATCTTCAGGTAAGTGACTTCATATTAGCTTAATGTTCGTGGGTACCCATCAATTTAAAAAGAAGTTAATAAACATGAAAGTAGGCAACTTGTGGATAAATTGAAAGAATTGCCCGTAAGTACTGTTTAATAGGAGGTGCAATCATTTTCAAAAATGAAGTACCTACCTCGGCAACTATAGGCCTACCGGGTCCACGGTATTTTTGTATCACAAATGTATTGCGTATTGTATGATTATATTGATTGATTGATTGATTGAATAAATTGGAAGAATTACAAACATTTTCGGGGGCTCGGATTATGACGGTTATTGAGCTTTTTTTTAGGACAGATGCAAAATTGAGTATAGGTTCAATCTAACAGTTAAATATCTTGTGTGTTTCGTTATTTCATAGGCTAGTACAGATTTAGGTATGCGTGTCTAAAAAAGGTTTACAAATATTAGAACGATTTTATACAGTAAAACTCTGTCGTTTCCTTGATTCTGTCTGTAAATATTTTAGAGTGTGCTAAACTTTCTCTCATTGAAAGTTAGGGCTGCTTAACACTCAAACACCATACAAGTCGGCTGTACTTTATGTGCTGTATAATTAATAGGCACTAATTATTTTTAAAAATTCAAAGTATACTGTATGATATAATTACAAAGGATTTCACGGCCGTAGTACGTGACGAAGCAGTCGAATCCGGGATGATAGGCCGTGGAGGTTCGGGAAGCGTACAGCCCCTTGCCGAAACAGTTTGCAGCTGAGCCTTCTAGAGACCATTATAGAAGTCTACGCAGTTCCACTGAAGGTGTCGACCGCAGATGTTGACGAAACATTTGAAAGTACGCTTTCAGAACGACCACGGCCTATCGTCCCAGATTCTACCGCTTCGTCACACATACCGTATGAAATTTCCAGCTGCCCTCATCACCATATTCAGTTGAATGCCTAAGGCATCAAACTCATTAATTGCCATGGTTAATATTGAAAATTGCATGAAATTTACTTCCTTGAAGCACAAAGTATATCTTACATACTATGTGATGACTGTGAGGTAGAATCCGTTGAACTCGCTAGGTTTGCAGGTTCAGAACACAATGCAGTACATATGCAGAGTAGTGGTATGGACTCTAACTTTCATGCGAAAGGTCGTTGGTTCCAGTCTTACGCTTGATAAATTACACGCCATGCTAATGCTGACCATTATATCTTCAGTAGGGGAGGATTTGTTCTGTGAGGATTTAATTTGCCAAATGCATTATCATGCTGATATACACACTGTACTAGTATAATCATGTAAAAGCATGAGTGTATTATATTTTGAACAAGTCCTGCAGCGGTGATCTACACGAGTATCGTAAATGCCAGCACACACTTGAGGCTTTTCATTTCGCGCCGCAATTTTGCGATTGAGGTTTCCATCCCACTACACTTTTACTCGAATTTAATCAAAAATTGGTTCGCAAAAACATTTATGCGGTCATCCCATAATATCTCACTAAATCAAAATATTTTTTTTTCTCATTTTGAAAGAAATGCTTTTAAAATTACTATTCCCTCCGTTGGCACATAATATTGTACTGCAGTGTGTAGAGTAGTACTTACCTAAGAGCACATTCGAATAGCCTGCTGTGGGTTAAGATTGAACAAGCTTTTGTTTCGTTTTAAGCAGTTAATGTTTGTCTCAGAGTCTGAACACTTACTTAATTTGACCATCAAATTCCGTTTTTTATATTAATATGTATAATATATATACTATATATATTATATATATTATATATATATTATTATATATATTATATATATTTTATATATTAATAACGACAGGACACATCAATAGTCTCATCTCATATAGCCTACAACGAAATACATTTTTTGAAATAACATACCCTAAATAATAAATACTGATGTTGAAGCAGTAAAATCGGGGTTTACTACCAAAAGTTTCGTCAACATCGGCATCTTCAATGGCACAGCGTAGACTTCTAAGATTGTATCTCAGAAGCATTTAGCTGCTAGCTGCACATGTTAACGAAATATTTGGAAGTATGCTTTCAGATCGACCATGGCCTATCATCCCAGATTATATCGCATCAACGTGTAACTCCGGCCGTGGAAGTCCTTGTAATTTTAACAACATTATAATATTAATTATACTCATATAATAACTCACTTGAATTTTATTGTGGATGCTAGAATTTTACTTCGTTAACAAAATTCAATTATTATAATTATTATTATTATTATAGTAATTATATAAATACAATTAGTTATAGAAAGCAGTAGGTATAGGCCTAGCTGTAGTAAAATAATTAGGTAACATTGATTTTACCAAAACTGATAAAACTTAAATGATGTTTAGCGAGATTTTAACTAGACCAGAATCTTAGTCATCGTAAGTACTAAAAATTAGAATATAAATAGAAATATTTTGTTTTCAATAATGTTTTCCTGAAAGAAAAGAAAATTGTTGTTTAGATATGACCATCCGGTATCAATTTGCTGGGAATTTTCCTGTCCGACGCCAACTCTTTTTGATTCAACACTAGAGATAATGTTTAAATTTCAGCTGACATTGCTTTCGATAGTTAACATTTAAAACAATAACAATTGTGCAGTAGGCTACTTGCATAAAATATATAAAATAAATAAATAAATACCTAAGTAAATTAATAAATAAGCATTTATTAGCAAACCGACCTAAAAGTCCACTAAAATGCAAATGTTATACAGAAAATTTGACTGCAATTGAAATTCCTTCTTGGTACAATTTTGTTTTATTAAGTTACGTAAAATATACAGTTGGCAGTGGGTAATCATCAAACTACAGAGGCAAAACATCCTGCATCCCATATATTTATGGACAATTACAATCAAATTATAAAAAGGAAACAAAAGAAGAATGCAATGTATTTTTCATATACAGCATAATGATATATTACCAGTACTAAGAAAGAAAGAAAGAAGAAAGAAAATTGTCTTGATTTTACATATGGGCGAATTTTGGGCCTTTCGGCCCACTCTTACAATTAACCCATGATGCACTGTACGTCATTATTAGGTTATGGTTTAAATGTTTACATGAAGTGAACCCAGAATACTACTCCAGTTGAATATCCAGCAGCATTTCAGATTTTCAGAAGCATTTCCACCAATGACCCTCCCAAGTAAACTGCTCATCTAGGCTTTGCCTTTACCACCCTTCCACTAGCATGTGTGCCAAAATTTCATAAATCAAATACATGACTCACCGCAGTGATAATGCCAGTGGCTAATGCTGACGTGACATGACAATCCAGCAATGCCAGCCAGATCTGTCATGGCTAAGTGCAAATGATGGACGCACGGCAGTTTTGTTGGCCGTAATCCGCTTAGCTCTCGCCAGCAATAAAAAGTTCATATAAACGAGCGGTTAATGTCGCAGTTTGCACCCTTATCACCACCAACGCCAATCCATAATCGATATAATAGACTTGCAAAGGATTATATTAGTGATGTTATAGGACATAAAGCTATGCATTGGAGACAACTCGTATTAAATAAATTAATACATAAATAATGATTATAATTTTAAGCCAACCCAGTGGCCAACCTAGGGCTATGAAACGTTATATTCAACCAAGCCCGGGGCTACCTGCAGAAAATTCAGCAAATGCGGGACTCAATTCGAACCTTCTGGGTGGAAGTCCGTACCACTACTCAGCATGTATTACGATTCCGTTGTCCCATAACACCAACAGAAAGTTTTATAAGATTGTGAATTCACACTCTTTAAAAATTGGGGCTGATATGCTAAATGGGTAAAAATATTGAAGTCTGTGCAAATTAAGGAAAAAATATAAAGAAATGTTTGAAAAATTATAGGGCTAAATTACAAAATGCAATGATTAATTTGGTGCGGACGTCCGATTCGGACCATGTAGGTACTCGATTTCGGAAGGATGGATTTGACACGTGAATCAAATCGGATCAAAAGACTCGATTTTATTCGGAAATTGAATCGATATAGGCCTACCCATTATAACCCATTAGCTTTTATTGTGGAATAAGGTAAAATTGATCTGATATAATTTGCTTATAGGATCGTTAACAAGACTGGGTCTATGAGGACTTCACTTCGGAAGTAAGCTTTACTTACTCACTACGAATTAACAGAAGGAGTCTTCTTCCATAGTGAGTGCCTCCCACCCCCAGTCTTCTAACGGTCCATTTGAGGAAATGACGTCGTATGTAATCTTACCTGTTTCAATGTAGGCTTGTTATGTTAATGTTTATAATAAACCATCTACAGTACATATCAAACAACAGGAGGAAGAACTTATATAATTTCCTTTTTCTTTGATATACAATATTGAAAGTCCAGGCTAATGACAATGATATGAAAAGTACTTGTAATTATGGATACCGATGAAAATGAATCGATACCAGTCGGATTCAGTGGCCAGGGAATCGATTCCAAGTATATTCCAAGCTATAACAGAAAATACTCTATTCTGGAATCGCCTTGAATGGAATCAGATGCCCCAGTATTTTGGCAATGAAGAAAAAATCTGAAAAATTACAATTAAAATACAAATTATCGACAGGAAGATGCCCACCCAAAATTTTTTAAGAAAACTATCAACTCAGGGCCACTATATATGCACATAGCAATACATTTTAGGTGCCAGAGCAGCAACAGCAAACTTATTACCGGAAATCAATGTAACGGGAAACATAACAAGCTGAGTAATTTGAAAATGCATTGCGATATAGGATAGTGTATGTGAATGAAGTGACGACAGCGGTTGGGGGCTGGGGGGGGGGGGGGCAGCGTTCCAGTCTGGCTGGATGCCAAAACTTTCCCGATTTTCCGTAGTGATTCATAGTCAGTGATTGCTGCCTGACTTTAAAGTTTAAAAGTTTTGGCCACAATTTCGGCGGATCCATTCATAGGAGGGCTTATTGAAAAAGGTCATGCCCATGGCTCAGTTACCAGATAACTGCCAAGTCAATTAGGTCCCTTAAGGGCAAGTACTAATCACTAAATATCTAAAAATATCAACATTTCAAATGCACTGATTCTGTTCTCCATCCTATATACTAATATACCTAGTATAGTAAATAAATATAGTAAAAGTATAAAACTTACAATATGCACTTGTATGCAACTCGTAGAGTAATTAAGTTCCGAGCTCCATTTGTCTTATTTTGGCAAGAAATGTATCGTATACACGCAGTTAGGCGGCTGTTCCACCGACGTCGTTTTTCATTGTGAATGTGCATGACGTGGTAGCAGACATCATTAATAAGTCTCTAGACCATAATATAACTTAATTTATAATAGATAAGTATCTTCATTATAGTCTCTTTAAAATATGGCAGAGACTTATTAATGATGTCTGCTACCACGTCATGCACACTCACAATGAAAAACGACGTCGGTGGAATAGCCGCCTTATGCAATTGGCAAGGAATGTTAAAATTAGTGGTGCACATCCCTATATCGTAATTGGACACTGCATAATTATGCGCTCAGAGGCAAGCAGACCTGCAAGGACCTGTCCCAGTCGGTCACCCATAGTTTGACTCTGAATCCGGCATTTTTTATTTTGCACTTGCACAGCCTAATTTAAATGATTATCTACTGTGCGCAGCCTATATTTCGTTCTAATCTCTAAGAACACTACGTACAATATTTTTACTACAAAATTGAGCAAAACGTTACCAACGAAGAACCGCCTTTATTTCTTATATTTAATTCATATCTCTAGGACTTACTAATTTGCTTATTTCGCATTTGAATATTGCCTGCTCAAAACAATCACCTCATTTGTGTGACGACCCAGATATAATAGGTCGTTCGCAAAAGGTGGTCGTATAAAATGAGAGTTTACGTCCATTATGTACCGCACAACCTAACGTCTATTAAGGTCTCTTGGGTAAATTTTATTTTTCTCTTGGCCTCTCTTTTCTTATTTTCTCTTTTGGCAAGTAACTAATTTTCTCGGTTACACGCCATTGTAATACTTTAGCAAGAAAATGAGGTCATTTATGCTACTTTCGGGGTATCTTAGAGTCTTATAAATAGTAATTTGCTAAATTGCTATACAGCCATCCTGCCAAGAATATGTCCCTCAGTATTATTTTCGAGGTGTCGAAGTAAAAGCGGCTTGGGATATTTGTGGGCAATATCAAGCTCTCCACGTAAATGCTCATTTACACAGTATGATATAATCGTATCAACATGTCCGGCCAAGGTCCCTTATAATAATGACAATAATCCATGAACCATTCCAATCCATGAACCATTCCATGAACCAATCCATTGAACTGTTATATTTGGCCAATGAACGCAAGAATTCTTCCGTTAGTTCAAGTTACAATCCCAAATCTACTTCAAATTCATCTTCCATCGAAGATTAGCGATCACAACGGCAATTTGGACATTGAAGACTGCTGCTTCGCGATAAATAGAGGGGCTAATTCAGATGGGGCCTCAGGGGCTTCACCCTGAAAAATTCCACCGCGCGCAATGGTAGCACTATTATTATATTTGAAGTCGCCATGGAGTGAGTAGGTCACAGATATTTTGAAAACATGGACCTCCCCCCCCCCCCCGAAAAATATTTCTAACGTGGACAAAGATTCAACGGAAATGGGAAATGTTTTCTTCCTTGTCAATTGTTGGGCTTCGAATACAATTTACGGTCAAGTTCACTGCCAAATGGGCTGTCCAGTCCAATGGGCATGTTTGGGCGAAACGTTAAATTTGGTAGATGTCAGCCCATTTAATAGGGAATTTTACAGATGCCAGTAGGCTGATATTTTGTTTCAGAAATGCAGAGACAAACTTTCATAATTTTGGCCGTACTGGCTTTTGCAAGTTGTGTCACCTCCAGATGGTTGCCGACAAGAAGTCAAGAAGATCGGTTAGACAAACTGCGGGAGATGTTAAGAGAGGTAAACAGTTTTTGCTTTCTTTCTATTTTTGGTTACACTGCAAGTTGAATAGCAACGAGTGGCTAAGATAAATTATTTTTATCGCAAGAGGTCACTATAACCACGTCCAATTCTTTACGTGACTTTGTTTCCTACGCTCATTTCTTAAACATTAAATCATGTTTTGTAGTCGAAAATTGTCTTTAAGCTGGTTTAATTAATTGTATAATTAAGTTATGAAGCCGAAAACGTTAAGAAGAAGTTGCCGAAAAATACATTCTTTACCATATAGAAGGTTAGATTACCTACAAAGTAGAAAATATAATAATCAGTATACAAAATATCAATATATAAACAATAATCGCAACGGGGGAAATAAAAAAGTAGCCGTAAGCAGGTCTGCCCTAGAACAGGATCCAATATACCGTACTTATTAAATTAATAATTAATTATTGTAATGAAATGCTATAACACAGACCAAGCTGAAACACTGAGTACATTTATAAATATATACAAAGTTACGATATTCTCAAATTTATCATTCGTAAATTTGTATTTTCGTAATGGTGTGTCATTAAATTTCCATATTTTCCCAACAATATGGGTGGAAGTATAATAATAATAAAGTGTATGTTTCCTTCCACAACAAAAATGCAACACAATATATATCTAGTGAAATTTTGCAGTAACAGTGAAGAGGAAGCTAGAGATTCTGTAGAAAATTCTGTGATAGTCCCCTATACAGTAGCTATTCCTTGGGACAGGGGTTCCCAAACTGTGGTCTATGGACCACCGGTGGTCCACAGACATATATCAGGTGGTCCACGGACCAAAGTAAGAAATAAGAAAATAAATCAGCTGAGATATTGCAAATGTGAAGTAAAATACAGTAAGTCTTGATACTGAGCTGGCACTCAACCGATACCCGCCCTAAACATTTAATCAAATATCAGCATTGTAGGCACAGATCATCCTAGAATTTGACGATTTTCCTGTCGCAGCTATGGTGGTCCTCCGAAAATCATAAAAAATCTAGTGGTCCACGGACAAAAAAAAAGGTTAGGAACCCCTGCCGTAGGATAAATTTAATTTGGGTGCATGTAATCTAATATGGCGTTTAAAGAGAGAAAAAATAATTACTGTACAAATTACCCAATTTCCGAAATAAGAAAACATCACTTTACTGTACCTATACGTCTTGTCTTTATTTATTTAGTACCAATTTCGAAAAATACTACAGTAGAACAATGTCCATTAGATGTACTAGTAATACCATGTCTATGTTAAGTTACACAATGCTTACTTCCGTTTCTATAAGTAGTTAAGTACTATTGATAAATATGTAAATTTAGGATTACCATTCAGCAAGAAAGAAATGCGATGATAATATAAATTATATTGTCTATATTTTATTTTATTTTCTATCTATAGTACTGTCAAATCATTGTAAATACGGGTTGTAAGTTTTCTGAGGAAAATTGAATTGCCTACATACATTTTTGTAGGTATATTGTACACCGTATACTCTATATACTGCATACTACACTCACATGCGCTAAATGTCAATGACTAATGGGCAACTCCAAACATTCACCTGACAATTATTTTCTCACAATTTAACAATAATTAACTTTGTGCAGTGTTTTGGAGTAAGGTACATCTTAGCAGTAGATAGTCGAAGCAGTCCTATAGGTGTGAGTCATCTATTGCCTAACAGCGTTTTAGCTACCGTGAATGGTGGTGAATTGGGTCACAACTGCGGCATGCGTTGGTAGCACTCAACAACTAAAACTAATACTAAAACGTACTAACAGTAACTTAAACTGGACCCCCCCCCCCATCTCAGAATTCCGGCCAAGGCCGTAGCCAGAAAATGTTTCAGGAGGGGTCCATTTTTACGTGAGTTTGCAGTAGCCACACTATAGCTACGAGTAGTAGTGAAGGTGTCGCTGCCCCATTTTTAGTCTTTCAATATACCCAGACTCGAATTAAATCGGATCCAATTCCTAATGCAATATGAATAACATTATATACATCGCCCATGGCCGTCTTATCACGTCGTGCAATTGACAGGCCATCAGATGGAGTCATTCAGTTGAAAACTTTCTCGGTCTTTTTGTATTTGCATAGAAATTCGATTCCATGTCCGGAGAATTGAATTTTCTTTGCGTCCAACGGATTTCCAATGCCTTAACTTTTACTAGGCTCATATTGCCAAATTGGAGATAGAAAAAAAACAGCGCAAAGACGTCACCTTGATGTAGATACTATGGAAGTGCTTAGACAAGTTAAATAGGGCTAAATATATGAAATTTGAAGGAAGATTAGATAATTTATGATAAAATGTTTATCACGCGCCTAAGGCTATGGACAGTTGCTTTCCTATTTATATCATATATTTTAGGATAAGGAAAACTTTCTGATGGTGAAATTTATTGCATTTTTAGGTTAGAACGTTCTGAGATTCGGCAAAAAAAGCGTTGTTTTTATAAAAATGTTTATCTGTCTGATCCTACCAAATTTCTGGGCGGGTTTTCTTGAAATTCAGTATGCACGGTTTACACACAATATTGTCTAGGGACATTTATTTAAATTTTTTGGATAACTTTATTTTGGGAGGTTTATCTCAAGAAAAACTCTTTCACCCAAAAAGGCTTCCACAATTTAAATTCTCGTACAAGCTATAATCATCATTGATGTAAACATCCAGAACCCACTAAGTCCCTTTCCCCTTGATATTGCAACCGGATGGTTTGTTGTGAAGAATTTGAGAAAGTAGGCATCATATAGCCTATCATATAGCAGGCTATATGATACTTTCATTGGTTACAAATCCTGTTAATTCAGCCTTAATTGTCGAAACTCGCAGCCTAGAGGCAACAGCAGTGCTTTGAAACTCTGAAGTTAGTAGGAAATACCTAAAATACGATGGTTGCTTATTTGCATTATTCCCCTTTAATAAACTGATACCCATGAGATTTTGGGTTTTGTCGGTCGCCTGTCCTATAATATTTATTTAAGAGATTACTTCACGTGGGCGAGTTCAGGAAATGGGTTTGGGGCGAACCCCTACGCGCGAGCGGCATTGAGTGGGAAGAGGAAGAAGAGCGTCTTCTAAAATTTCTATACTCCGCTAAGATGATAAAATATCTATGTATACATACGATACTGTGAGAGTACTAATAAAGGCCATACAGTATTTTTAGGATAAGCACTTCGCCTAACCACGAAAAATCATCTTCATTTTCCACACTTCTTCTTCTGGCTCTACAGCCCTTAGTAGGCTCAACAACACTCCTCCAATCATCTCGGTTTTATATCTCCCAAGTCCCAACTCGTGCATAAGTCCTATTTTCAGCGATTTCGTGAAAGGGTTTTCCACACATTTTCTGTTTATGTTACAGCTTTTGGAGTCTGAAATTGATAAAACCATCGTAGACAGAAGAGCCATTTTCAAGAGGGAGATCGGGCCAACTCACGATTCTGAATTAAGGAAGCACTCGACTCAGTTTCGTCCATCAGAACCACTTCCGCTACAACTTCATTGAAAATTCTTGTAACTATATTCCGCTATTATTAATTTTGTTTATTAAAAATTATTAAAACTTTTCCTCTTCATCGTGTAAAAAAGTTAATGTTCTAAATTTGTTCCATTTTATTTAGATTGTTAGATAGCCTATTTCATATTTTGTTTATTTTTATAATTATTTGTAGGTAGCCCAGTAATCATTTAGTTTAGTTGAAACCTTAACTTGAATAAAAATAATATTTTGAAGCAGGTATGAGGTTTTCAAAAACTGCCAGGCCTCTATAAATTTTGACTTTAAAACCGTATTTGGCAGAATGACAATTTATGATATTTTCAACCTTGATATGTATTAAGATGTAACTTAGTATAGTGGAACCGGATTATTTTCGATGTGACGTTTTCATTCTTATTATTATAATTACGGAGACTGGGCGTGAGTGGTAAAGGTCGGGAAGTATGGTTCTACTTTAATTGTTCACGCGACAAAATAATAGATGCCTCGTACTTCCGTAGCCAGTACGACCCACCCCCGGTCTTCTTGAGAGTGCACAGCCCGTAGGAAATTGGCAACCCGAAATTTAGTACTTTTTATTTTTTATTTAATTAACACTAAGCATGTTATTAAAGATTTGGCTCATCAAAGTTGTTGAAGACTACTTCATGCATCATATAATAAGGTATTTTTAGTTTGCGAAATTGTAGTTTTTTTACAAAATCACTTTTACGTGAAAAATTATTGTTTATAAAATATCTGCATGTTTATGAAAAAACTACAATTTCGAAAATTTAAAATATTTTATAATATGATGCATGAAGTAGTTTTCTACAACTTTGATGAGCCAAATCTTTAATAACATGCTTCGTTAATTAAATAAAAAATAAAAAGGAATTAATTTCGGGTTGCCGATTTCCTACGGGCTGTACACTCTTAACGATAATAGGCAAATGACGTCACCTTTCCAAATAACCCGATTCCACAATTTACGCATCGTCCATGTGGCATTACATGAATTGCATAATCATGAATGCGCAGGCGTCCCGTAGACACACAAAATCGTATACTGCTTGCATGCGTCACTAAGTATGGTCGCCTGGTCGTCTAGCAAGCCGACGATAGTATAGGCTACGGTAAAGGTCATTCAATTGTAGTAAACAGGAAAGCGTGGCATCTTCATAATAGCCATCGACCTTCCGCATTCCAGTGCCTAATAAAAGCTTCTTGTTAGCGCTGGCTGTACTATATACTAGCCTAGCTCAGGGGCATCATTTCCATGTTTATGGGGGGGGGGGGGGTCAAGATGACATGGTGACTGTTATGTACATTGTTAAACCAGGCAATAATTATAGCAGAATCGTTAGTCACGGTCGTATTTTTCCCATTCCGAAATACCCCCCCCCCCCCCACGCCACTGGAATAGCTGTACCCGCCAATGGAAGTTTTTTTTTAACAAAGTGTTAATTGAACTTACATTGCCTGCTGTGTTAATAGCCATTATAGAGGCAGGGCCTCACAGTCATCGAACAATTTGGGCGGAGCCTATTGTCAGGGGAATAGGGTGACGTTTCGGGAGTGGGTTGCAAGTTCTCTAACCACTCGACCACGGCCCTCGCCTGGGTGGTCCTTCCATCTGCAAATGCATTGCGTTGCTGTGCAGTGTTCCTTTTGAAGCGATAATGGGAACCACCCTTAAGACCCTTAGTATAGGCACAAGTAATTTGTTTCCACGAGCACGTTAAATAGGACAAAATCCGACAATGAGCTGATCTTGTTTGAGTGCAAAGCACATGTGCTGTAATTTTGAAAGAAACAATTAACCTCCCCCCCCCCTCCTCCATCCCTTCCTACCTTATTACCTTACCTCACTACCTTACTCTTATCTGGCGCATCAAATACCATTCCAATTCAACTGACTGACAACCCAACTTTGTAGGTACGTGGGTAGGGAACCTATATATATACATGCCTGTCTACAGTGTATAGCCATTGAATATATAACACTATAGAATGGTCACGACGGTCAAATATTGCAAACAGGCTTTTCTGGTGATAAACCTACAAACTAGAAAAAAGGTCGGACGTCCCGCTGGTGTCAGCCCATTGTGCAATTCGTCAGGGTCCAACTCGTCACATCTTTACCAGGGACGGTCTAAATACCCTCACTATGCAATACTCTCAATTTCTTCCTGCCCCTTCAATTGGCTGCCTATTTTAATAATGGCCAGTGGTATATACTGTATATATTTTATTGCTTTCCAATTTATACGTAGTAAAAGGAAAGCTTTGTGATGGTCGAAATTTTCGATTCCGAGATTTCAACGGATTTCAGGTCCCAGCAACCTGATCGGGCGTTTATAAGACCGGTATTTATTTAATCCACTGGTAAACAAGATAATTTTATAATGGAAAGTGCTATTCAAAATTTGTTTGTTTACAGTTATAATCCTAGGGTATTTATTTAACCCCGGTATTATAAACGCCTCGATCAGACTGCAGGAACCCAAAATAGTGGTTTTTACGAAATGTCTGTCTGTCTGCTTGTGCATCGATTTCCGGGCAAACTAAGCGGTCGATTTTGATGAAATTTAGCATGTAGGTTTACAAAAATCATACCTCGGGATGGTTTTTTTATATTTTGGGCCAATTCAATTTGGGGGGGTTTTATTCACAAAAAACTCCCAAAAAACGTCTAAAAAAATTATTTCTCAAAAACGGCTCCAACGATTTCTTTTAAATTCTTATATATTGTAGTTGTTGTTAATGCTGACAAATTGCGGGGGGTCGCTTGCCCCTTGATAGTTTGCTTCTGGGGGTAAAAAAATAAAAATAACTAAATTTTAATGAGAAATTACTAAAAAATAATTTTTCTGCGAAACCTTTCTATCGATGATTTCTACCTTCAGGCATGTTTTAGGTGTTAAATTGAGTAACTAAACCGGATAGGTTGCTCTCCCAAAATAATATAAAAATATTTGATTTTGCACAAAAAATTATTTTTTGAAAAAATGATAGAAAATTCGCGCTCAAATGCCTTGCGTGTTCTGCCATTATTGCTGTGTGGTAATTAATGTGTTGGTCTGACCTATCTAGAATTTATCTCACTTCCAGTGACGTCAGGTGGACAACCCCCCCCCCCCCATGTTGTTCGAGTAAACTCGGACCGGTTCTTTTATTTGACCTAGCATTGTACTTCTGCTCAGCATAGGCTTTCCAACAATAGCTTATTTTAGAATTGCAGATGATTTAATTAGACTTAATGGATCTACTGTGAAATACTAAATCTACTTATTATTATTTTGAAGCTGTATATGACAGCTTCTTCAAATTCAAATTGGAATAATGCTAAGGCGGCTATTCCACTGGTCAATTATGCTTCAAATTTGATTTTGTCATTGACCGAAAATTTTCAATGATGCTTTATTTATTTCTACACCACATTCCACTGGTTTTCAACAATTGATCATTTTTGTTTTCAATTTTTTCCAAATTTGTAAGTTTGCCCGCAGTCTTTCTCAAAAAACTAAAAAAAAAAAAAAACGCTTAAAAAAATTATTTCTCAAAAGCGGCTCCAACGATTTCTTTTAAATTCATATATATTGTAGTCAATATTTATGTTAATAAAATGCGGGAGGTCGCTTGCCGCAAAATAGTTTGCTTCTGGGGGTAAATAATATAAAAAAAAATTAAGGAAAAATGACTATAACAAATAATTTTCGATGATTTCTACTTTCAGACATGTTTAAGGTGTTAAATTGAGTAACGAAACCGGACAGGTTGCTTTCCGAAAAAAATATTTATTTTTGTGCAAAAAATTATTTTTTTAAAAGATGATAGAAAAAAACGGTCACGAGGTATGATTTTTGTGAACCTACATGCTAAATTTCTTTTAAATTAACCGAGTAGTTTGCCCAGAAATCGATGAACAGACAGAGTGGCAGACAGGCGGACAGAGCGATAGACAGACATTTTGTAAAAACCACTTTTTTGGGTTCCTGGGTCCTCAAAACGTGTAAATCTGTTGAAATCTCGGAATCGAAAATTTCGACCATGACAAAGCTTTCCTTATATAGGTACTACGTATAAATTGGAGAGCAATAAATAAAGACTTTTGTAGTTGTTTCTATGACTAAACCAACCTAGCGGAGTTAGGGCTATAAAGCCCTCTCTTTCACTCTACTAGGAAGGCCCGGGACCGCCTGCTTCACATGCCCTCCGAAGCATGGCCATCCACTCATTACATCACCTTTCAATTACAATTAACAGATTTTTAGCAATTATGAGTTAAACCAAAAAATATATATATACAAATATACAACCAAATAATTCTATTGTAAGTAATGACAATTCAAAAAGAACCGGTCCGAGATTACTCGAACATGCTTTCCCATTTATCAAGTACTTAGTAGATAGAGAAAATAAGTAATTTCATGGTAAATAATTTTCTTTTGGTTTAATTTCGCATATCTCAGGGGGGGGGGGGTTCACCTGACGTCACTGGAGGTGAGGTAACCTCAATAAATTTAGAAATCTATAAAACTCCATTCTATCTAGTGTACGCTGTAACCATTTGGGAAGGGAGGGGGGGGGGTCCGCAACCCAAGGACCCCCTCTGGCAATCGCCTAGGATATCACCTATCCCAAAGCACAGAATTAATCGATGGCATTGCATATTCTAAGCCGGTCAGACAACACATTACCCCACAGGAATAATGGCAGGGCACGCAATGCATTTGACCGTGAATTTTCTGTCATTTTTTCAAAAAAACATTTTTTTGCCCAAAAAATAATAATTTTTTGGGAAAGCAACCTTTTTTCCGTTTTCTTTACTCTTTTTAACACCTAAAACATGCCTGAAGGTAGAAATCATCGATAGAAAGGTTTAGCAGATTTTTTTTTTTTTAGTCATTTTTCATTAAAATTTAGATATTTTTATTTTTTTACCCCCCGAAGCAAACAATCAAGGGGTAAGCGACCCCCCACATTTTATTAACATTAATAAGGGCTACAATATATGTGAACTTAAAAGAAATCGTTGGAGCCGTTTTTGAGAAATAATTTTTTTAGACGTTTTTTTGGAGTTTTTTGAGAATAAACCCCCCCCAATTGAGTTAGCCCAAAATAAAAAAATCGTCCCGAGGTGTGATATTTATACGTAGTCTAAGGAAAGCTTTGTGATGGTTGAAATTTTCGATTCCGAGATTTCAACGGATTTATTTACACGTTTTTAGGTCCCAAGGGCCCAAAAAGGTGGTTTTTACGAAATGTCTGTCTGTCGCTCTGTCTGTCTGTCTGTATGTCTGTCTGTCTGTTCATCGATTTCCGGGCAAACTATTCGGCCGATTTTGAAGAAATTTTGCATGTAGGTTCACACAAATCATACCTCGAGACAGTTTTTTAATTATTTCGGGCTAACTCAATTTGGGGGGTTTCATTCTCAAAAAACTCCAAAAAAACGTCTAAAAAATGATTTCGCCAAAACGGCTCCAACGATTTCTTTTAAATTCACATATCTTGTAGTCGTTATTAATGTTAACAAAATGCAGGGGGTCGCTTGCCCCTTGATAGTTTGCTTCTGGGGGTAAAAAAAAAATAAAAAAAACTAAATTTTCATGAAAAATTATTAAAAAATAATTTTTCTGCGAAACCTTTCTATCGATTATTTCTACCTTCAGGCATGTTTTAGGTGTTAAAATGATTAACGAAACCGGACATGTTGCTTTCCCAAAAAACCATTTGGTTTTGAGGAAAAATTATGTTTTTTGAAAAAAATGATAGAAAATTTACGCTTAAATGCATTGCGTGCCCTGCCATTATTGCTGTGTGGTATTGTGTTGGTCTGACCTATCTAGAATTTAACTCATCACCAGTGACATCAGGTGCTACAACCCCCCCCCCCCCCCCGAAATATCGGAAATTTAAGTATAGGAAAAATATTTACCATGAAATTATTTATTTTCTCTATCTGCTAATTTTGATAAATTGGAAAGCATGTTCGAATAAACTCGGACCGGTTCTTAGAGATGTAAAGAAAAAAACACACACAGTGATGCACGTATTGGACTTATAACTATCTTGAAACATTCAAGTATAAATGAACGAGGCCCGTGAACTGCTCAGTGCTTTCCAAATGAGTAAATGCTGTACCTGGCCCTGTTCTGAAACAGGGATAAGGAAGTGTACAATGTGACTTGCAACCCCTAGCTGCACCCAGGTATGAAGCTCTGCGGGTGGTGCTTGCGTTGAGCAACAGTTCGCTGCCAAGTATCATCTTAGTTCGCGTTTCTATAGAATGGAATCGTAAATGCAGGGGCCTTTCTATAGTGTTATATATTCAATGGTATAGCTCAGCTAACTGTGGTACTCGTAGCCAACGACACCCCCCCCCCCCCCGCTTTGCTCGCTGTTTCTTGTAAACTTGTTTGGAATGAACTTTTAAATGCACCAAAGGGAACCAAAAAAACCTAGTTAGCTTAAGATTGTCTGTTTTAATAGATGGCGAGAGCTATAGTGAGTCTCATAATTCAGGAGTGTACGAAAATACAACAAAAGTAAATTATAAAGTAATAAATTATAATGAGAATCGTCAATACATCAATACTGTAGCCAATATACTATACTATCATAGTATAATAGTAGGATATAAATTACTTATAAAATATCATTTTTCCCCAGTGAAGACTAACGCATAACAAATTTAACATGAAATTCTTTTGTGCCGACTGTCAAGCTCAAGCCAGAATGTTGTGGTAACTCATTGTTAAAAATAACTTTGTATAGTTTTACGTAATAAAATTAAATTAAAAAATACACAACCGGTTTCGGCTCCTTGATAATTTAGAAACCATTGAGATTAGGGAAGCTATGGTTAAAAACAGAACGTTAGGCCTACTTAATGACATAACCTTTTTAAGCAGTTCCCCCTTGCTGGCGCTTCCATTGGTTAATGTTTAATTGTTCAATTTAAATTGTTTACTTTATGCGATGCTGTGTGTTATCCTGACAATGCGTTTTGTTTTAGCTTGCATACCGTTTCGTTTTATCTGTTTTCAATCGCACTTGACGATGGTGTGAGCCGAAACCGGTTGTGTATTTTTTAATTTTATTTTATTACGTAAAGCTACACAAAGTTATTTTTAACAATGAGTGACAGCAAGTTTTACAAAGTTACTAAGGAGACTATTATTCTTATGTTGTGGGTAGCTTATAATAACTACGCTGATGCCTGTTGAGGATTACATCAGCATTAGGTACGAGTATGTGACACCAACAGTTATCGCTCAAATATTTGTTCAATATCACATTATTAATATTATCGTCTATAGTGAAGTATAAAACACACTGTATTTGGCTGATACCGTAATGAAATAATGAAAAAATTTAAAACTTGTCAACGTCCCATCCTCAGTATCACACAAAGGAAGAAAAAAGATTCTTGACTTACTTTTCAAGTTGGTTGTAAAATACAATACAGTATATATGCTAATCAGAGGATAAAACCTAATTAGAGAAATAAAAGCTAGAAAGATTTTTTTCTAGCATTACAAAATTTCAAGGCACTTACTTTTAAATTTTTCGACACAAGCATAGCCAATTGTTAATTCCTTTATTTTACAATCCATTCTTGTACCAAAATTAGGTAGGCCTAGTCTACCGTTTTTAATTAATATAGATTTTTTTAAATTTTAAAACTATTACACAAAGAAGGGGAGTCTCAAACTGGATAACTCACACTCATTGTTTCAAGTCGACGACAACACTATCCTTTCTTTCTGCCCCTTGGTTATCAATATACGACAGATCTTTTGTATCCGTTTTACCAATAAAAACTTTATCTGCGGGCAATATCGTAGGAGGCTTACTGTCCTCCCTGTGGATAAGAGAATCATATTCTTCCAAAGCTTCCAATACTTGAATATTTTTCGTAACTTTGTTTTCATCGATATCTTTAGGAGCAGGTGTTCGAACAAATTTCTTCATCTTTTTGTTCTCCTTTCTGCATGGATAGAACGCATTGTTAGCGAAGTATTCCTCAATTTCAGCGAGCGACTTTTCGTGTGTCTCAGGTAAACATAAGTAGACAAAAACCGTGGCGAGTAAGGACATTCCAGAGAAGAACCACTGAAGATGATGGAATCCACCAAAAAAGTCTACGGTTTCGAAAAAAGTTTGGATCGTGATGAAAATAACAAAATGAGCCAGACCTATGAGGATTCCATGACCAATTCTGAAAGTAAATTGTAAATTACAACGGAAAGATGCTTAAAAAATAATAGACCTAGCAGGCCTATTCCAGACGGTATACCTCTATTGACTTAGAAATTAAGACTTAATTGGTTAACTGGTAATAGTACATAACACGTTCCTCCTCATTCTATGGAGGTGGTAGTAGACAGAACATATGACTATAATGGTCAATTAATTTGAATTATTATGGTACCTATCATATCAATCAACCAATAATATGGTACCAGGGCCGTGCGGTGGATTTTGTCATAAGAGACAAGATTTGAAAATGACGTTCCTTTCCTTGCAAGGGGGGGAGTGATGGATATTTTTCCACTAACATTTATTAGGTTCCGTTACATATATCTACTGTACTTTTTTGCCAGCAGTAGCAAGACATTCGTATAAACATTTATAACGCGGCAAAGTCACGCAAAAGTTTTGTATGTATTTTCATTTAACGCTGAATTCTGTCGTTTTTCTGGACGTAAATTAACTTTGAGGACCCCACATTGTAATAATAATTATTATTAAAAGGTTGGCCCATTCAACCAACTGAACCAATTATTGGCGTTGTTTCCGAATAAATTTCTAGCCACTGGCAAGCTGGTTCACTACTCGATGTCAACCCACACCTCCTACATTTGTCGATGGACAAGCTCAGACATGCTTACCATTGATATTGTAACAAGCGTTAGCTCGACTTAACCAAGTACGAGAATGAGTTTGGGAACCCTGTAGATTATAATAAGTGCATTTTCTGAGAATTGGTAGACGTCATCAATAAGCGCAACAAGAGGCGTGTCTGATGGAGAAATTCAGGTATTTTTCGTTTTCTGTCTGTGCCGAAAGTAATCTTTGAAAATTAGCCTATGCGGGCCTCCTATGCTGTTTAGTATTAACTTATTCTTGGAGTTAAAAATTCAAACAAAGTAATTTTGAATAACACTTTTTATTCTAAATTTATCTTGTTTACATTTTTAATCTCAGGTTCAGATTCACTGGAGCTTTGGCGTGGAGGCGGTCGCCTCATCGCCCCATGGAACCGCACAGCCCTGCGTATTGTATGGACATCCAGTAAATAAATAGTTCCTTATACCAACTAAATAACTAGGCTGCATTATGCTATAGCATAGTACGCATATACGAGCATGTGTGGAAAAAGTTGTTCCTCATCAGTAGGTTTTCACAGCACTTTTCACTCTTTATAGAGATGAAGTCAATTTGTTAAATTTACGCTTCCTTTATTGTATTGATTTAGGTACGCTTTGATATGCATTAAATTTGAACTTAGAAAATTGCTTTCCAATTTCGCGTATCAATGTAAGACTCTCACAAGGCAAAGCAATCAGCTAATCTAATTTAAATTGTATCTTTGAAATATCTCGTTGAAATCGTGCTAAAATATAACCTTCTAAGCCTTCCTCAGTATCGTACTGTTTTCTCTATGAGCTAGGCTATATCATTTTATATTATTCACTAACGAACTACAATGGCCCTCTTTCAAGGCCGTGCCCAGGTTATTGTTTTGGAGGGGGTCCAAATGTTCTTTTTACGCATTTTATTAATGAAAGTCCAGTCTATTCAGTGTACAGCCCTTTCATTTCGGAGAGGGGGTCCGGACCCTTTGAGCCACCCCCTGAGCACGGCCGTGCCCTTTTTATTAAAGTTAGCACCTGTACCTAGTCTGTATGGCAGCTGGTAAATTTGTAAAATTTGTTCAAATAAGGTCGTGAGGGGCGTTACAATCTAATTGGTTAAATTCTTGTCGTAGTAGTAGCATTATAGAATCATGGTATATTAGTTGGACCTACTTGAATCTATTCAGTTAGTATGCTACCTATCATAATAATATGCTGTACAACTGACAGACTAATGAATTTAAGCAAAGCGGTTCAACTATGCGAAATCATAGTGTTCCAACTTGCTCCTCAAGCATGAAGCAGTGCTCAACGTTAGCCGCTATGTTAATCGCTAGACGCCAGGTTAAGTTACATGCGTACTTTTACGGTAAGTCATTTGTTTTGGACCATCACCAGTATGTTAATTATATACATTATGGAGCAATTAGGTAGGTACGCCGTGAAGAAACTTTGTTATGATTTATGAAGCATATAGAAATAGAGTAAAATCACAAAGTTGACATTCCATTTTATGACTATGCTTACCTTTCCGTTACGTAGTATAAGAAAGATAAAAAGATTCACTAACCCAGCCTTTTAGGATCGTATAAGGGTTCAAATCACAAATTGTTTCTTACTTTACATATTGTAGTAGATCTGTAAAAGCTTGGTAATGTAGACAGGCCTAGACGCATATACAATGATGCAGCCTTTAATATTCCCTGACCGGCCGAATAGAAATATGGAATATTGTACTTAATAATACTACTAGTAGTATTACATATTTCAAAATAACAAAAATATTGCAGCTTTTAACAGCTGCACATTTAAATATACCTTATAACCTTGTGTAACTTTTCGGATACAATGTCCATGAACACACACTCAAAAAATATATTCAAACCAAGACTTATTCGACCGAAGAAATGTTTGGAATCATTATGTTGAATTATACTTTTTGAATCTGAATTTAGGTAGCCTATTACACTTTCCAAATTTTTTTATAACAATATTTATTGGATTGAATATATTGTATTCAAGTACGTAATAGAGGGGAATACAAACAAGTTAGGTATTTAATTCATTAAAGTGGTGGGATAAAGAAATATTATGATAGAAGATCTGACGAATAATAGAGAAATCAATACTCAATAGTAGAGGTATTGACGTATAGTGTAGCCTACTAAATGGTCGATAAAACACTCGCATGTAATTATTCGATAAAAAAAAAATTTTCGCGAGAGCATTACAAATATATATGAAAACATGACATTTTCCTTATTTGTTAGACTTTTCTACTGACAAGGAACCACTACTTACTCGTACTGTATATAGGTAGCGATAAAAAGGGAATGTAGTACTCAGCATTAACACATAACAAAATAATATATTAGCCTAGTCTATACTATGGTATAAAAATTAGCAGTCGTTTTAAACTGGAATCGCCTTGTCAGTGGTTGACTCATAAGGTGGAGGAGCATCATCCAAAGGGGTTGTTAGCCCCTTTTCTAAATCTTCACGACTCGTCAAATTATCCATACTTTTGTCAATGTAAGGCAGGTTTCTTGTGTCAGTGCCGCCAACAAAAAAGTTCTTATCTGTTGGCAGTATCGATGGAGGCTTACCCTCTTCCCTGTGAATCAGAGTATCATACTCCTCAAGCGCTTCTAAAGCTTGCAAATTCTTTGGCTTCATTTCCCTCATAGGAGCAGTAGTAGCACCTACTCCTTTGACTTTATCGCTTTTCCCCTTCTTTCGACAAGGATAAAATGTATTGTACTTAAAGTACTCTTCAATCTCTGCCAGTTCCGTATTGTGTGTTTCTGGCAGGCAGAAATAAATAAAAATGGAAGCAAGAATAGACATTATAGCAAAGAACCACTGCAATCGATGGAATCCACCGAAGAAGTCTACCATGGAGAAGAAGGTTTGGATGGAAACGAACATTACAAGGTGAGCTAGACCGATTAGAAGTCCGTGACCGATTCTGAAAAAGAAAATCGTCCACTACTGAATGAACTACCCCTCTCGTAGTCTCATATATTACTCGTACCAATTGACAAGGGTTTGGATTGTTCAATGCACAAGACTGAAGTGAATTAGGTAGAGAGTACAAGCACTTACCTATAGATAGAGTTTAGGGAACTTCGAAAATTTTTCATTTATAGGATTTTTTACCAAATTGTAAATACGTACAAAGAGAAATTCAGAGGAATAGTGAAAACATTAGGAACCTTGCCCTATATTTTTAATAATAAAACACTGCATCGTTCATTTGGCTTCCAGCCAGAGAAACCCACTTCGAAAGTTCATTCCATAAAAACTAATTTAATTTCAGCCCTTTAAGCTTTACTACATTTCTCCTCGATAAAATCCCGATTTCTGGTTTAGCCCCGGCTACAGTTACATTTTCAAACTAAGTGAAGGGTGCCAGAAAGCACATCTACAGAACACATACAGCTAATCAGTCTAAAGGATATAGTACGTATTCTTGGTTTAAATCATTCGTCTTTAGAATTAAGGTAGATTCCTTTTGGTTTTCTATGCAGGCATTTTTCCGTTCTGGCATCGTTCCTTAGTCATATTCGCAGGTCTACCGTCCCCGACCACCAACCCATGTCATGTAATGACCACAATGTTGTAAACGTGAATGTACAGTACAGTTTCAAACTACCATCCAGCACCCACCAAGTAAAACCGTAGGCTTATTGACATTGGGAGCCCGCATATGTCACTGTAGGCCGCCAGTATGAATAAAGTATACCCAACTATTCTACAACCACTAGTCCACTACTTTAAAGCACCGAAATTTGATAGACTATTGAAGAAGCATGCCCCGTGCAAAATGCCAGTACTATGCAATAAACTGTAAACCAAGATGCAAAAATTTGCGCCATGCGCACTGTACATCTAAACCTTTACAAAATAGAAGGCAGGGTTTTAATGTTTCTATTTTCGTTACCTATAGGCCTAATAGATACATTACTTTGTTAGCAATACTTACGCCCGAATTTCATTGGGGAATACTTCTGCAGCCATTGTCCATGGTAAGCTAAGAAGTCCAATCATAGAAAATCCGACATAGGACAAAATGCAATAGACAGGCACCATGGAGCTTTCACCTAAACAACCAAACATACTCATCATTATCCAGTATAATTACTCGTGTAGTGGCAGACACCAATATTTCTAGGCATAGCAGGTATCAAGCAACAAGGGGTTTTTAAGAGCAGTATAAAGACTACATTTATAAGTTGGGTATAATTGGATTTCAGCACTGCCCGCTGTACTCACCACATACATACTGTATGTGTGATTCTAAAAAATTGTTTGTCATGACTCATGAGAAAGAAGGAAAATTGTATTTATGATATGTACAGGTATGATAGCAATACTGTACATTAGGGCTCTTTATGTATGGGTATTCCCACTCCACTATAGCGGTGGGAAATTGATCTGCGCTGTAAGGCTAATAAGTCATACTTTCGCCTGTTTCATTGCGTCAGTGTAAGCTTGTCTCAGCTTGTCTATTATCACTTGTAGCTGTTGTAGGTTAACATTGAGAACAGTTTGCCAATGGCCAAAAATTAATACGGGAACAAAACAAGTAATTTCCGAAATCCATGGGGTCGTTGGCATTAGACAAGGGACGTATGGGCCACTATAAGTAGGCCTGGGTCCATAAAAAGCCCTTCAATTACTCTATGTCTATCTATTGACCATTGAAACATAGCCAGCCACTAAGTTTAAGGGGAGCACTATATACTGTACTTTTTAGATAACCTCTACACATAATATATATATAATATATATATAATATATAATCCCAATACTTAGTGGCTGGATAAGGTCCGTTCATCGAAACCAAGTAGAACCTACCTGTTTCCATGACTTCCATTGTGAAATAGCCAGAGGTTGCCATGGTAACAGCCATACCCAAGGTACTGACTGTGAACATAGTTCGTCGCTTGCAATGTTTTAAAAGAATGGTCGTAAGAACCGACCCCAAAAACCTGAGAAGACCTATCAAAATAGCTGCGTAGAAGGGGTCCATTGAAGCACGGGCACCCTACAAAGAACGACAGTAAGCGACATTACAAAAAATACATAACGTCTACTATCCTAACTAATCTAAACTAGTAATAGATATATTGTAATACACTGCATTTTGAGTCTGGTGTGGTCGATGTAATTCATACGTTTCTTGGACTACTTCTATACCTAACCTATCCATGTAAATTGTAAGTATACAGTATACTTCCATATAGTATTACAGTAATATATTTGAATCTGCAATCAATTGTACCACTTATTAATTAATTCTGCTGCATCAGCCCCCCCCCTGGTTACGGGCCTGCCTTCTATGGTTCAATAGTTTCTAATGTCATATATTGTAAAATTGTGGATCACCTATACTCTATCCAGTACCCACAACGGAAGTAGGTACCGTATGTATTTACTGAAACGACTCTTAGTAATTTATGCTATTCGAGTAGACACTTGTAGATTGATCGTATCGAATACTGATTATGAAACGTACCTGGAAAAACTGGACAGCGTAAAAAGTAGTAATATAAACACCACTGTACTGTTGGAATGCAAAAATAATGAACAGAATGACCAAGGGCCGATAGCCAGTTGGTTTTCTTAGTCCAGCTGCTTTCTGTAGTATACTAGGGCCATCTTCCATGCCCCTTTGTTTCGTTACTTTCTTCAGAGAATCCAAACGTTCTTGAATAAATTTCTCCTGAAACAGAATAAACGACTGATTAAAGTAAACTTTTTTAATTTTTTGTTAGTAGGCTACCCTGCCTACCCACACAATGTAGTGAATTGATGCATGCCTCGAGATGGTACCTATGGGATGAGACAGACGTATAATATTCTAATAAAACCTAAACCTAAACCATTTCAAATTGTATTCTATCTGTATACTACAGTTTAACTCACCGATTAAGTTTGAATTTTGGGTATTGGGCACAGAGATTTTACATAAAAGGGCATATTGTTCATCAATTTTTATTTGTAGCAGTGCAAAACTGAGATGACTGGAGGAGTGTTGTCGAGCAGGCCAAAGCCCGTCAAGGGCTGTAGAGCCAGAAGAAGAAGAAGAAGAAGAAGAAGAAGAAGAAGACAATTATAATATATATGGTATATAATGAACAGCCGTCATTAAATTGACTTTATTTTAAGAGGAAACCTCCTAGGAACCACTAATTATCTGATAGGTATTGTATTTCTGATTCTTACCCTTGATGATGCGTCTTTCCACTTGGCCATCCATTCCAAAGAGGCTCGGGCTTCGGCCTCCCTGCCCCAGGACAGTAGCCAGGCTGGCGATTCAGGTATGCGCAACACAGTAATTAGGATGAGAGGAATTACGCAGAAGGCAATGTTAATCCAAGAAACCAGACGCCATGGAATAAGTGCTCCAAGCAGGTAACCCAGCATCATACCTCAACAAATTAGGAAAGTAATTATTAGGCACACCGTATACGAGTAGGTACACTTAATTTACACTGTGTTCCACCTATTTTCCGTGATAGTCATGTGTGTCACCTACAGTAGCAATTATTTTAATTTGACAACGGCTTTGACAACGGTAGTCTACTACCGTATTATTAAGCTACTGGTATGCACCTGCTGAAATGCCGGTTAAGTCATAGCCAGTTCAATCAGAGGTGTGTATGTAAAATATTTTCGGGAGGCCTTTTTCATATCAACTTCATCCTGTGGCAGGAACCCGAGACGACGATGAATTTAGTCATACCAAGTTCAATCCACCAGAATAGAGTCTATTCAAAACTGCAGCGAACTTGGTTGTTGGTAGTGTGCACGGCGGAACATGTTGGGACATGATAACGCACAGAGTCAAAAGTGCGTGTCGAGTCCTGGTCACCTCCAATTTAATCGGGTTCCCCTATTGGTTCAGAATCAGCCATAATCTGAGGTCCTCCCTGTCAGTCAAGTCCCCTTCTCCCTGAGGTGAAGGAGTTTGCCCCTAGGGTGCCTGAAGTTGATAAACAGACTTACTCCCCCCGCCAGGCTGACAGGGCTGCTTAAAGCAGGAATGCTGAAAGTAGGCGTTGGAAAACAATCAAACAACGTTGAATTATGCTGTATACATACCTAAAGAGGATAATGTCGGGCCGGCAGAGACCAACGGCCCACGATAGTCACTAGAAGTGGTCTCAGTGATGTATACCACAGCGGGGTTGGTCCCAAAGGCTAAAATTAAAATAACCGTCAGTTAAACAATCAATAAAAGCTTACATTTCATTTTAAAATGAAACATTGGTTATTGCCGCGTAAACTGTACTATACTGCTAATAGGACTTTGACAAATTAAGCATAGTTGGTAAAGCCCCCCCCCCCCCACCCCAAAGTCATAATTTGTTATAACCGATGATTCAGAATAGACTGGACTCAAGGGCGTTGGGGGGGGGGGTTCATGGGGGTATAAAAACTACTATGTAATATTTAAAAAAAAATCTGAACCCCCCCCCCCCTAAAAAAATCCTGGCTACGGCCTTGTCTGAACTTGACGGGGTTCGAACCCATCATCCATACCTACCCGGGGAATCGTCTTACCTGCTGGACCCGCTGGACCAAGACGACGCCCCGGGTAGGCATAGACCGTAGGTTCGAAGTGCATTTGAAATTTGGGTATACAGACGAATGCTGCACACATGCTGGAGAGATCGTGTCCCTAATGCTGAGATACTGAAGTTACAGCTGACAGTTAAAAAATGGAAACTAACATACTACGGCCAGGTGATGAGGAACGAAAAGTATCACCTTCTGCATGTAATAATCCAAAGGAAGATAGATGGACGCTCCCGGCAGAAGAAGAAAATCCTCGTTGAAAACCTGAGGCGTGGTTCACTTTTCAGACCAGCAGTCTCCAAGGTCCAAATTACCATGATGATCGCCAATATTCGATGGAAGAGACATTAAAAGTAGAGGAAGTAGGTTTGAATCACGCCAAGCCTAGATTTTTTTGAATCCCATAATTTCGATCATTAGGTATAATAGAGATCAGAGATGGTACATTGGGTCCAGCCAAGGATATCTTTTGAAATTCTGACGCTGTCTTCTCTCGACCAACCAGAACACACCTTGCAGCCGTGACGGTATTGGTTATTGTTTGGAGTTACACAAGACGTGCTCTGGTCGAGCAATACATGGCTCGAGAAATCCATAAAATATTCGAATGATCGATCTCTCCCACATAGAACTCAAGGCCTCGCAGTAATCAGATTAAAACACGCATACCAGTAGCTAGACCCATCATGCATCGTCCAGCGATGACCATGTGGACATTGTGCGCCAGGGCAATGATTGCGCAGCTGGCAATGGCAGGTACTACAGACAGCTTGACTGTGTTGAGTCGGCCTATTCTGTCGGTGAAGTAGCCGGCGCAGAGACTAGCGATTGGCACCGTCAACACGAACACACTTGCTGAAACATAAGCACAACTAAAATTACTGAAAATAAATTGGAAAGCAAAAACTGCTTCAGTTTCAAGTTTTCAGAAGTTTAACTAAATTCTATGTAGCCCCCGTATTGAAATACTGTGGAGTGTAGTGTGTAGGTGATAATCATTTTAACTGAAGTGGTAGATGGCAAGGGGGTCGTACAAGTTTGGGATACCCTAGGCTGGATGTAGCCAAAAAGTTAGAAGTGGATCGCCCGATGGCTACAGTGTCGGTGTTAATGAAACGTACATAGGCTAAATGGGTACCTGCTCTATACTTTTATCCAAAATTTTATAAATCATTAATACGGGTGGTACTACCCGACCACAATTGGATGGCACTTGGAATACTTATAAAAAATAGAGTAAACTCTATGTTCCGTTTATGCAATGTTTCGAATAAATCAAAGTTCCAAGTGCCGTTCCATCGTGGTCAGTTAGTACTAAGATACTACTTATTTCATTCATAATTTTGAGCTAAAATAGCCCATATATTCATGTACCAAAAATGAACCATTATTGCTCTGGGGGTAAATTCAAGACTTTGCGCTTTGTTTCAGAAACGAGCACCTTGTCGTCGACCTGGCTAACTAATTTCACATCAGAGCACTGATTTTGAAAGCTAATAAAATGGCATATAAAATAGATATTTTCTTATTTAGAAACTATTTTGCTTGAGAAGAATTTCACCAACTCTTTTGTTGATATGAAAAATATTTCCATGCCGCAAAGTATTGTCAAAATTGGTTTATTTTTGTTCCGAATTGAACTGGCAATTGCCCTAGTATCAGGTTGTCACCAATCGCCAAAAACACTCTGCATACCGAGTATTTTAGTTTACATATCTTCTAATTTTTGTCACACAACTACAAGAATGATTTTAATTGTAATTGTAACCTGTTGTAATTGTGCCTAGAAAGTATGGTGACTGGATCATCTGGATGTATCGTCAACCACGTGTAGCACGGTAAGTTAAAAATTGTAGCAATATGAATTAAAAAGGTTTTCGTTGTATTTAACAGGGCTTTTGACTTTTGAGACACACATGATTTAAAAAATAAATTCCTAATAGCCTAATATTTGAAAGCACAGTTTACTACTGCTTACCAACCCACGCAGTTTCTGTCTTAGTCGCTGGAAAGCCAGCAAGTTTGGGGTCCATAATTTGGGGAAGAAGGGTTGCTGTTGCTGCAAAAGTCACACCAACAATAATATGAAAACTTGTGGCACTGCATGACGCCATAATCTGAAAATAAATGAAAGAAAGTCAATGTATCCGTGAATGAACTTTTGGACTGAATAAGTATACTTGCTACTTTATGCATTAATTAACAATTATAAAACGTAGCACATAGCCAATTGTATTTAAAATAAAATAAAATAAATAACGTCCACTGTAACGGACCATCGACGGTAATACCGTCAAACTAAACTCATGTTTCTTTTAACCGCAATTGAATCTTCTAAGAAATTAACTGGAGTATTTGGCCCTACAATATAATATTTTTCTGTATTCCATTAGATACAGTATGCATGTTCAATTCCACAACATTCCCCGATAGCTAACAGTGATAATGCTCTATTTTATGCCAAGAGACTTTAGAGAAAAGAATATATGGAAAAATGGAACGGGGTGGTATGCTGAATAGGTCTCCACATCATTCTCAATATATATTATACTGTACATATTCAAGCCTTGCCAGTAGATGAGCTACTTCAAGCAAGGCCGTAGCCAGAATTTTCTTTCATTGGGGGGTCCATCTGACGTCACCAGAGGCGAGGTACCCTCACTATATTTAAAACACAATTTTGTCTCGTGTACCCTGCCAATATTTCGGGGGTGGGAGGTGGTGGTGGTCTAGACCCCCTGGACCACCCCCTCTGGCTGCGGCCTTCACATTATGGTCCTACCGGAAGCGATGGATTTAGTTCAGTGGTCGGTATACCTGCACCCCGCCAGGGTAGAGACTCAAGCTCTGGTTCAAATACCGTTCCCGTCAAGTTTTCCATATCTTTCTTACTCTAATGAGAATAATTAATAAGAGGCTTTCTAAAAGTTGAATATAGGTATTCACAATTCTGCACGTCTAATTGTTGATATATGATAACATACGATATCGTCTAGAGCAGGGGTTCCCAAACTTTTTTTCCGTGGACCACTAGATCATTTTATGATTTTCCGTGGGCCACTAGATCATTTTATGATTTTCCGAGGACCACCATGGCGGTGACAGGATTATCGTCAAATTCGGGAATCAAGATCCAGTAGTTTGTGCCTACAATTAGCCTACGTGTACGTGCTAATATTTGATTAAATGTTTGGGACTGCTATCGTTTAGAGTTTATAATTCTGTGCCAAACTTACTGTATTTTACTGCTAATTTCCAATAGCTCAACTGTTTTATTTTCTAATTTCTTAATTTGCTCAGTGGACCACCAGTGGTCCATGGACCACAGTTTGGGAACCTCTGGGCTAGAGACTTACCTGCGGGAGCGCCTCCTTAAATGTAAACCTCTCTTCTTGCCCGTCATTGTCAGGGGTTTCTGTTATAATTACACTACTGAATTCATGAAGAATACTGTTGGATATCGTCGAGGTTTTTCTCCTAAAAAAAAAATATGAAATAAGGAATTAACCATTTGTTTTCTATTACTGAACCATCCTTGTAGATTTATGATTATAAACTCCTCTCTCACATTGAACCAAGGGCGGATCCAGCCCATAGGGGGGGGGGGGAGCTTGTAGTTGTGGGTCAAAATAGGAAAAAGACATGTAGGATCAACTTACAATAGATTTACTAAACAGGGGGGGGGGGCTCGCTACCCCCGTGCTCCCCCCTGTATCCGTCCATGAATTCAACATGATATCACCTTCAAACCTTCAAGGTTCAAGCCCTAACTCATGAGTTCATTCAACCCTAATGGGTTGGCTACCTTCAACCATCACTGGTAGGGGAAAACACGGCTGTCGTACTTTACACTACGACATCCTTAAGTACATAGAACCATAAATGAGATGTGGGGTCCTATTTTCTCTAAATAGAGGGAGACAGGATCTTCAACTAGTCTTCTTCTTCTTTTTCTGCGCGTGATGTCACTCTTGGAATAAACCAACCTCTAGGGGTGGCGTAGGTAGAACATGAGTCTAATGCGATTTCACATGCATATTGCTAAAATTTTATTGTTATACGGGGCTATATTGTACGGTTTGTTTCGAATGTACAAACGATAAACTGCTGCAATCGGATGTTTTGCAGTACCTACTGTGCTACGATTATGTACAGTAAGTATATCTTTCCTTTAGCCCTAGGCCGTCAGTCTGTCACGGCAAGCCTTGAATAAAAGTATTTGCCCTGCCCTATCGTATAGACGGCATTTTATCCTTGTAAGATATTAGATAGCTAACGTCAATATTTCCCCGTTTCAGAAGGTTCTTTGTTTTATACATTAGGTTCTGCAGCGTTCCAACAGAACTTTTTTTTTTTAATTTTTAAAACATCGGATTTAAGGTCGCGTGGCGGCTATAGCTATTGGAGGCAACTGAGGCAGTGCGTCTCTAATTTTAAAATTAAATATAGACTAAAGAAGTTTGCCAGGTGCCTATCTATTGCTAAAAACAGGCACAAAATAATAATAACTACCTAGATAAAGTGCTGAAACGTCGTGAATACATATATTTTTCAATGTTTTGTTCCACTCATGACTCGACTCATTCGGCCCATGGGACTGCTGCTGATTTCGCCTCTTAACCATAGTCCAATTGCTGAACACACACAGCCATTGCTCCCCCAATCCAGCCAGCTCACTAGACTAGGGAATTCGAAGACGTCAAGTCTTCTCAAATTTTCTTTTTGTCTGCTGTTCCCCGCCAATTTTATCCCCACAATCCGCCTCTGGCAGAGGCAAATCATTGTCGGAAAATTCATTGCCACCACAAGAGACACAATAGCTACAATGCGATACCGTTTATCATTCAACCAGTCAGTCTTCATTGGGAAAATAATTAAGAGCCAAGGTCAGTGCACTTTATCCTGCAAGATTCCGAAATGAATACAATTAATGTTGATGGAGCTGCAAGTTTATAAAACGAGCAGCTAACTCAGCCAAGGCCACGTATCGCACCATACAGGTTTCTGCTCATTTCAGGCTAATTTAATTTCTTTGTAGACCGCCGGCACTGCTCCTCAGACGGAGATGGCATGGTCCGCTAGATGTGTTCGACTTCCTCAAACCATTAACTTCAACATCAGGTTTCATCTACAGTAGTTCCTGTTTAGATGTGCGGTAATGGTCCTGGCCTCTAAATCCCAACACTGCGTGAATGGGTTACAATCGATCAGTATGGAAGGATGTATAATAGAACATTGTATAGTGTATTGTATCTAGAACCTTGAGAGAGCAAGCCCATCATTAAGAGAAGACGAAGATGAAGACGAAGATGAAGACGAAGACGAAGACGAAGACGAAGACGAAGACGAAGACGAAGACGAAGACGAAGACGAAGACGAAGACGAAGACGAAGACGAAGACGAAGACGAAGACAAAGACGAAGACGAAGACGAAGACAAAGACGAAGACGAAGACGAAGACGAAGACGAAGACGAAGACGAAGACGAAGACGAAGACGAAGACGAAGACGAAGACGAAGACGAAGACGAAGACAAAGACAAAGACAAAGACAAAGACAAAGACAAAGACAAAGACAAAGACAAAGACAAAGACAAAGACAAAGACAAAGACAAAGACAAAGACAAAGACAAAGACAAAGACAAAGACAAAGACAAAGACAAAGACAAAGACAAAGACAAAGACAAAGACAAAGACAAAGACAAAGACAAAGACAAAGACAAAGACAAAGACAAAGACAAAGACAAAGACAAAGACAAAGACAAAGACAAAGACAAAGTCAAAGACAAAGAAAAGACAAAGACAAAGGCAAAGACAAAGAAAAAGACAAAGACAAAGAAAACGATGAAGACAGAGACAAAGACAAAGACAGAGACAAAGACAGAGACAAATAAAGACAAAGACGAAGACGAAGACAAAGACAAAGGCAAAGACAAAGAAAAAGACAAAGACAAAGAAAACGATGAAGACAGAGACAAAGACAGAGACAAAGACAAAGACAAATAAAGACAAAGACGAAGACGAAGACGAAGTAAAATAGAAGAAAAATATGACAAAGAAGGAGGAGTAGAAGAAGAAGATGATGAAGAAGGCACGTTTTGCGGTCCCAGGAAACTAAACAGGAAACTAAATAAGTGGATTTAACGAAATGTCTGTCAATGTGTCTGTCTGCTGTACGTCGATTTATGGGCGCACTACTCGGAGGATTTTGATAAAATTTGGCAGGTACTCTAGGTTCACAAAAATCATATCTCGGATTCTTTTGATTTTAGGGGCTAACCTGGATAAATCAGGTTCGCTCCCACGGCTCCCAGCATGACATGCATAAGTGTGGTTTGGAAAGTGTAATACTGGACGGCACCGCTGTCCGCTGTTTAGTATTCCATTCAAGCGATCGTAGCCTTTTACCATGCCTTGGAAAAAGACACAACTTAATATGAACACAATTCTTTATACAACGGAGTGCAATTTCTTGCATATTCGACTCACCGTAAGAAAACCTTGCGTTGGGTTGGTATTAGCCACCCTTTCACATTTTCAATTAATTGTTCATGTTATTTATTGGATGGGTCAAGTTTTATGAATTGATTGAATGAAATATGTACTTTGAATTAGGTATTTCCAATCTTTACAAAACAATGTATAGTACAAAAAGAACAGTTTTCCCCTGAGGGCTAGGCCCGTTTTATGAGGCAATTTGTATATTTTACTTATTTATCGGCTTCGGTGGCATGGTATGGTAGCGTGCTTGTACTTGTGCGAGTCTCTACACATCATGCAATCAGAGGCGTGTCGTAACTCAACACATGTACTATTAAGTTACTTAGTGACTGAAGAGGTTTATCGGATACATTTATTATTAATAATTCTATGCAAACATTCTACAACCATATGGCTATGAAAGATAACCTCTGTAAAGGACACGAGCAAGGCATATGACATACAATTACTGCCAAAGTGCATGACTGGCTCAATAACCGAATTATAACACAATTCAATGAGTTAGCGCTAATTAGTGTAGTGATAACTTTAAAAGACCGCATTTATTGTCTGCCGACAGCATCTATTCACGTACCGTACATCCCACATGAGTGATATGCTGTACGTACAATAGTACTCTTGGAGTCAAGGCCGTGCCCAGGTTTTGATTTCGGGGAGGGGGGTCCAAAAAAATGTTTTACGTAATTTATTAATGAATTAATGGATGAATTCTTCAAACAATACAGGTTTACATAAAATAAATTATTTCGGGAGGGGGTCCGGACCTCTTGGACCACCCCACTGGGCACGGACATGCTTGAAGTGCATATTTTGGTAACAGTGCACCGTCAGCGTTAATAATTTGTACTATAGAATTCTACAACAATACGTGAGAGCTAGACTGAGAGGTGACAAAAATCCATCAAGGTTTACCCTACAATTTCCTAAAATCTAAACCAGTCTTAATTTGCGTGATCTCACAACTTCAAAGCATTATTCTACTAACGTCCTGTCCCACCATCGCTTGAAAAGACTCGGTAAGGAATACTGGAGGGCACCACCATCTACCAAAGCATGGTGATGCCGTACTGAGACTTTTCAAGCAACGATGGAAACCACACTTAAGTGGGCTTGTAAAGTTCCTTGGATAGATCGTGTCTATAATTCAGAGTAGAATACAAGAACAATAAGTCAATCGCCCAAGCACCAACAGCAGTCATTATCAGGACTAAAGCATCAGTTCTACTCGGGCCTAAGACTGAGGATGGGAGCAACACCCACTCCCGAAACGTCGTCCCCTTCCCCTGTTCGATGACTGTGAGGCCCCTGCCTCTAATGACTATTAATAGAGCAGAGAGAGAGTTTCTTCAGTGACTTCGTGGAAGTGAAACATTATTAATAACTATATATATATATTTTAAAAAACAAAAATTGCACTTAATTCCACAACATAAATTTTTAATGACAGCTGTTGCGGTGTAAAGTCTGAAGATGGTGTTTGTTTTTTATATATAATGTTATTAATAGAGCAGACGATGTAAGCTCATCTACCCTTTGTTAAATAATATTACATCATTACCATTAATCTTTACTATAACATACTCGTAATAGACCATAAGGCTAAGAATTCCAACTATGAAATAAAATATATTATTGCAAACATTTTTTTTTTTAAATTGGTATGGTAGCATTAATCGCCTGCACAGTGCGCACATACATGAGTACATTCATACTATAAATGTCATTGATATGGACTGGTAGGCTATACAAGACCCAATTAATGGGAAAAGTCCCTCCAGCTTCGTTCTCCTCGACATTGAGTTTGACTTAATTATTTTGTTAATAGGAGGAGATGGAGATGGAATTGTTCCGGTGATGCATCACCAGCGTGTGACAGCACTAATCAACTAAATTAACCAACTACATTCAATTTCAATTTTAATTGACATTGAGACAACAAACTTTGTTGGTCTTGAGAGAAAATAAAGGACTTAACGGGTTGTCAGCTTTACCCAATGAAAAATAATTGTCCGGTTTATATGTGCATGGCACAATAAGGAAATTATGTGCTCTTTTCAATGTTTTCTATTTTTACTGCAGGTTTCAGTCAGGGATATACTGGGAACAACGCGGAAAATTTCTATCATGCTAATTTGTTGCTTTGTTAATATACTAGCTTAGTGGCTTTCATAAAATCTGTATTTAAGTTGACGCAAGCATTGTATGCAGAGCCACAACTCCTTTTCACAACTTTAGAAGACTTCAACTGCTTATACAAATAGCTCACGTAGAACTTACTGACATCCGGCATCTTATTATTATTATTATTTTTTTTTAATAAAAAATAATGGAAAAAAATCAGTGGAACTACAAAATTAGCATCATCAAGAAGGGGAAATTTCATAAGTTTCATAGAATACGAAAACATCATTACTTCTAAAATACAAGGCCAAGAAGCTAATAAACTCTCAGCTATAAATTTTTATGGCCAATGGCGAACTAATTTCATGTGCAAAAACTATGGAGCCTTCTCGTCGCATGGTTTTTAATGTACCATATATTTTAGATTTGCATGGGTGTGAAAATCTAGTGATTAGGTTAAATATCGGTGGAGTAGGTATATAGGTATTTGTTGGAGTACGTGTATTTAAATTATTTAAAATTTTAATTTCATTTAAAAGAGAAACAGTTTCTTACCAAGTGTTTTATTAAACCTAATTGAGTAATTTTAAACTTAAAACTATTCCATGGAATACGTCAATACTACTATACTTCCATTCGGGCTGATAAGCTCGTCGAGTAGGCTATGTCTGTTCAAGTCGGCAATCAGTCCGGAATTTGGTAGGTACTTTTCAAGCCTTTGGGTCATGAAAAATTCCTGTGCTTACGCATTATTGCAATTTAGCGTACTTCAGTAATATAATACATGTACAATTTTGTAGGATTTGATGTTATTATAATATGTCTTATTGTTCAATATACTTCAGACTGAATTTTTAAGCCTGGCTCTGACGTATTAACTTATTTTAGGCCTAGCCGCCTAGGTTAGGACTATATAGTTATGTATTTATGTTATATAGTTATGTAGTTATATAACTAAGTAGTTATGATTGTTTACGTTACATGGGTAAATATTCCTCGGGAACAGTCCGGTACAGGTATTGAAAAATTATGTAATATACTGTAAGTGCTAGTAATATACTGTAAGATCAATTTTACTGACCATGTTTACATTGAAGTTATTCTGGTTTACTCCAGTTTTCAAATCACACAGATGTCCAATTAACCCTTGGGGCCTTGAAGGTTATCACGCTTACCGGCTTAGCGCGACTTGACCCCTTTCCCTTATCATGAAATTTTCCATTTTCTTACTTTTACGCTGAACTTTTTCATGTTCTTTCCATCACTGTACAAGTACAATATAATTTGATAACTTATAAGTTGAGTTATATTATAAATTTATCATATTTATTTTAAATTTATTATATTTCACTTTATTTTGTAAAAGGGGGGCCCAGCACGGGACTTGTCCTTTGGGTTCCCCTTCCAAATGTAATTAAATTGTAACTGTTGTACTTGAAGAAAAAAATACAAATTATTTATTATTATTATAGTTTAGTTGTTTTGTTAACATGGAATACCTACGAATAGGGAAATAGTTTAAAAACCACTGAGCCCAATGAGCGTCAACCGACCTGGGCGCCCAAGAAACGAGTATCTGCACTCTCCAGCAAGTTATAGAGAACGTAGGGGCCAAGACATACGTGGAGCCGAAGAGGGCGTGCCAGGATCGAGGGGAATTGAGGTATCGAAGTCACATGTTGCTGCCAACCAGCCATCCGGCTGTAACTTGAAGATGTAGAAGAGCCCAATGGCGACGATAATTATGTTCACAGACGGGATGATTCAGTTACACATTTATACAAGTAAATATTAATAAAAACCGGGTGTAACACATCAAAGCACAGAAACTTTTGTATCGCAGGGAAACAATTTAATTATTCATCATTCCACATTGCATAGATACCACGGACAACAAGAAGAATAGAAAGCAAGAAGAGCGTAAGTCTCACTTTTCTCCGATAGCCGCAGGCAAGCGGGGCAAGACTCAAGAGACACCTAGCGGAGAACCGCAACACTAAGTTGCCTCTTGACAAACAAGATAGTGGCCCTCATTTTCGTGGCAAGAAAAGGTTGCCGAACAGAATTCCAATTTATTAACAAAGTGAAGGCTTAAATAACAAAGCCTGATCACGTACAGTGCCTACTATCGTAGTACGTGCGAGTATTCACTTACAGACAGCTTCAATGATATTGATTTACCAGGTTACGCATCAGTACCGTATTGAGTTACACATTGCACCGTTATGTGGAAGGTGGAACGTGCGGGTGATAATTATGTGCATCTCACTGTTCCCAGTTCAAGCAACGTTTCAAGTGCAAACGTCTGCCAAAAAAAATTCTCTTTCCACTAGTTGAACTAACAACCAGTTCAAAGGAGTACAGGGCCGTTAAGAGTTCGGGTCCCCATGTTAAACGTTTTTCACGATTTCTCAGAAATCAATTAAATTTTCTAAGTAGGCCTATCGTCGCGAATTATGACTTGGACTCACGTCCATCACAGCAAAAACCTTTTCTGTTATAGGGTATGGCAAATTGAATTACATGCATAAATACCAATAGTAGTTTTTTCATTGGCTCGTTTCATCCGGTGGGGTTCGTTTTGGAAGTTTTAGCAGATTTTGTTTGCGGTGGTTGATGGTTTTTTAAGTCTTCCTGTGTATCACCTTTAATTTCTCTGGATAATGATTTGGCTCGCTCCACCCGTGGCGGTTATCTAGGCTTATATTGTAGAAACCTAAGCCTCGAAAACAATGTAAGGGTAACAAAAAAACTTTCCTCGACCCTTCACGTACGCACGCGTTAAATCAGTTAATCTTATTTAATTAAAATTTCCACCTAAAACGGGCCTAGCCCATGCAGGGCAAAACTGTTTTTGAAGTTTACTCCTTAAGAATCGATTTTCATGGTGTGGGAAAAATATATGACAGTGAAATCTAGTTTTCGGATGACCTCGTTACGTTTTGACACCTCGGCAGGGTGCAAGTTCCAAAGCAAGTTCCCAGCACGGGACTTGTCCTTTGGGCTCCCTTTCCAAATGTAATTAAATTGTAATTGTAGTGTACTTGAAGAAAAAATACAAATTATTATTTATTTATTTATTAACTATGTACGTATGAGAATGTGTGATTTGTATTTATGGGATATTTAATTATTAATGTAGTTTATATAAATATATATGAACTACACATAGGGTTAGATATTTAATCCAATATGAATTAAGCCTATAAAGCGCATTCCACGATAAACAGACAACTTTTTAACCTAGGTAACCAAAAATTTTATTTTTCGATCTGTGGGTTATTACAATTTATTTATCTTATGGATAATTTTTGAAATATTAATAATTATAATCAACAATTAGAAGTATCACATAGCCTATATAGAGTTTATTGGTCGCCCCGGACCCATTTCCTGAACTCGCACCGGTTGGACGCTAACGCTTTTGAGCTCGGCAATTGCTTTCCATCTTGCGAGTTGTTCAATCCTTTCCTCAAGGGTTGCCCTCGGTCTGCCAATGGGTCTTCTTCCTTGTGGCCTTGCTTCCGCCAACCTCCGGGTGGTCCTGTTCTCGTCCATCCTTTGAACGTGGCCGAACCCCAACTTCTCTCTCAAAAATGGTTGCCATTTTTTTTACTCACGGCGCTCCACTAATACTCATTGTATCGAGATTGGAAGACGTGATCTTAATGTTTGGATCTTCAAAACTATTTAAGACAGAACTTTATAGTCCCGCCTCTCGAACGAGACCACTAACACTGTGTTACGACATCCACCGACCGAATGGCGTGCATTACAAAAAGAGGAAGTTATGCGGCCACACCCTGTAGTTAAAAATTGAGAGCAGGCAAATTTTTTTTTTAACATTTTTCTATATACCTCTAACAACACATTTTCAAAATTTTTATAAATATTCATGGACTGTCCCTGGATTCCGAGGCTTTTCCATTTTTTTTGGCTTACGGCGTTCCACTAATACTCACTGTAAAGAGAATGGGGGACGTGATCTTAGTGTTTTGATCTTCAAAACTATGTAAGACAGAACTTTATAGTCCCGCCTCTCGAACGAGACCACTAACACTGTGTTGCGACATCCACCGACCGAATGGCGTGCAATACACCCTGTAGTTAAAAATTGAGAGCGGGCAAATTTTTTTTTTAACGTTTTTCTATATACCACTAACAACACATTTTCAAAATTTTTATAAATATTCATGGACTGTCCCTGGATTCCGAGGTTTTTGTCTAATTGCACTCCACTACTAGTCTAGTAAGCTTTTTTGTGCCTGTTTATACAATCATACTTTAGGAGTAAACTCCAGTCGTGAGTCAGAGCTGACACACACAATTTTTTTACCATATTGTTTTGTATAAAATTGGAGATAAATAATTCATTCATTCATTTATTACATTCTTCATGTCATTACATTCATCAAGTCGATCTCCCCTTCAGAACACTGAATTCTCAGAAACCGTATATATTGTATACGTGATATAGCCTAACCATTTAAAAATTCTCATTTTTATGAATGCGTATTAGATTAATAATAAATAAATAAAGAAAACATATATTTCTGTTAAATTATACAATAAAATCAAGTAATCAACAAGTAATCACAAAGACCAGAAATTATAAAGCAAAGTCGTCAAAATATCGTTCGACCGGGAGTTTTCTAAGGTAGACGAAACCTTGTAGTAGTATAGATTGGAATTCTGAAGAAAATAATTCCATTGTAGCATGGTTTGCAATCATCACCCATTCTGGGTCTCATTGGTGGTCGTTTGTTTTATACATCGCCTACGACTGAGGACGTAAGGACACAGCTATTGGGTCAATAGATAGTGGGAACGTCCTCTGCGAAAAGTGATTTGCGATGGGGACAAGGTCGAAGTCCGATGGCATAGCAATTGGTTAGAACAGCCATCGTCGGTGAGTAAACATTTGTCGCTATCTCGTAAATCACCGGGGGCACGTGAGGCTATACGACATGTGTGACCTACACCACACGTCGTCTATTTACCCAACAGTCTCGTAAGAGACCAGTTTTGGACAACGTGACGTGTCAAGATAGGGTGGTAGAAGTGTGCGGGCGGGACCTGTGGGAAATCGCTTCGTCACGAAGAGAAATCGTAATGCATAGCAATATGTGGGAAACAACGAAGGGCCAGACAGCAGACGCAGCACCAACGGCTAGGAATAACTTATCCGGGAATACATAAGTGTAAATTATCATAAATAAACCACAAAGAATGCAAATTGACTTACGTGAATTTAAAGCGAAAATAAGAATTGAATTACAGAAAATGTTTCTCAACAGAAATTATAGTTGCATACAAATAAATCAAAAGAAATGAATAGTGTATTTTCAGATTAAAATAATACAATGCTGATTATAATCATCAAGGGTATTCACAATGTTGAAGTAAACAAGTTATCCCTGGATAAGTGTGTTAAGTCGAGTTAAGTTAACACTCGTGGAAACGGAAACCTAAACTAGCCAGCGTGTTAGCTAAACGCACTTTAGACTTGGTTAAACTGAGTTCAGCTAGTTATTGGAATGTACCTAATAATTTTTTGATTAATTAATAACAAACAAACAAACAAAGGTGAACTATTTTTTCGCATTCTTATTTTTCTTCCCTTACTTTCACGCCTTTTAATAAGGCGGTTATTTAGGTATGTACCTCATTTTCATTCGATTTAGCACTTAAACCCCCCCCCCCCCTCTTCCACAGGTCTACTCACAATGTGTGGTAACTCGGATAGCACGTTTAACCCTTGAAATCTTAAAATAAATTAGCGGGGAAACATCTTTCATAGGAAACACGATTTAAATTGTAACCGAAAAAAGGAGTCAAGAAAAATGGTGAGAGCAGGATTCAAATCTACGATCTTTGCAACAACTTTTCGTCTTAGTAGCTTATATCCATATCTACCGACTGATAAAGAAACTTCAAGAGTATAGAGTATGTTTAAAGTTGCGTGTTTACAAATCACGACCTTACGATAAACTGATAAAACCGCTACAAATGAGCCCAAAATAGGTTAACCATGTAAATTTCTAAAGTAGCAACGGATTGCCCAGCACGCCTCTAATAATATTGTAACTGAACAAGCTGGTCTTCTTAAGTCGCAATCTAGGGATTGGTTTGCAGCGAATGTTGTATTTTTCTCCTCCACTCTTGTCTGTTTTGTGCGGTCCTTTTCAGTTCTTTGCAGGTGTCGCACCCTAGGTCCTTCATGACATCCTCTAGGTACTCCTTCCTCTGCCGTCCTCTTGAGTTGGTGCCTTCAACCATACCCTCAATTATGTTCTAAAGCTTTTTGAGGGATCTGAGCTGATGTAGTGGTTGCTGGCCTGATAAACCGAAATGTCCCGGGTTCAAATCCCATTTTGGGACGATTGTAACCATTTCCTCTTTTTAAGTGTCTTAGTCGGTATAGCGAGGCATTTTTATATGTAATATTGATGATAGCAACGCTTTGTCTTTATCTTTAGCCTGTGACTTTGTCCCATTTAAACCGGAAACCAAAATACCGACTGCAGAGGTCATAATGTCGACCCCATCAATCATCGTGCGTGACATTCTTATCTGCACATTGTATTGACTCATCGTAAACCAAAACGAAATCGTCCGCTCCCGAAATAAAAAAAAACATCAAATAGCAAAACGTCGGCCGGAATGAGAAACGCAACTGATGTGCAAAGCGTGTCGAGGAGTATGGCATGTATCACCAGTTTGTTAAAATACGATAAAAACAAGATGCCCTTGTGACCCCCACCTTGACGGAAATGGTTTTTATGTTAAATTTGTCTCCTACTCTCGTTATGTTGATCAAGTGCCAACAAATAAAGAACACTGACTTTTGCTGGCATTCCCAAACAAACGAACCTCTTTTTCGAGTGGTATCGTATATTGGATATTACAATAGAATTCTTCTATAGCCTACGTATGAATACTACTTGGTGCTAGTATTGCCAATCGTACTCTGAATCAGAGTATCGGATTCTATTTCATACATGTATACTCTACAAACTGGGAGTCACTTAGAGTCCGCAAAATTACACTTTTTGTGGAACATCAAAAAAATAAAATATATATATATATACAGCTGAAGCGTCACATCGGGACTACGATGGTTGTCACTCCTCCTTTGGGTTGGCACAATTATTATTAAATTGGGATCCAATTCGTAACTACTTCAAACACTTTTAAATAGTAGCCTAATATACGTACTGGGCCTGTTCTTTTTGCTTTACAATTTACACGTAGTATAATGAAAGCTTTGTGACAGCCAAAATTTTCGACTCCGAGATTTCAACGGATTTACACGTTTTGAGGTCCCAGGAACCCAAAAACGTGTTTATTACGAAATGTCTGTCTGTCGCTCTGTCTGTCTGTCTGTCTGTTCTTCGATTTCCGGGCAAACTTCTCAGTCGATTTTGATGAAATTTGGCATGTAGGTTTACAAAAATCATACCTCGGGACCATTTTTTTATTTTGGGCTAACTCAATTTGGGGGGGGGGGGGTTTATTCTCAAAAAACTCCAAAAATACGTATAAAAAAATTATTTCTCAAAAACGGCTCCAACGATTTCTTTTTACTTCTCATATATTGTATTCATTATTAATGTGAAGAAAATGCGGTGGGTCCCTTGCCCCTTGGCAGCTTCCTTCTGGGGGTAAAAAAATAAAAATAGCTCAATTTTCATGAAAAATGACTAAAAAATAATTTTTCTGCAAAACCTTTCTATCGATGATTTCTACCTTCAGGCATGTTTTAGGTGTTAAATGGAGTATCGAAACCTGACAGGTTGCTTTCCCAAAAAAACTATTTCGTTTTTTACAAAAAATATTTTTTTGAAAAAATGAAAATTCACGTTCAAATGCATTGCGTGCCCTGCCATTATTACAGTGTGGTAGGTAATGTGTTGGTTGGTCCTATCTGACCCCCCCCCCCCCCCCCGAGATATCCGAAATTCAACCATGGGAAAATTATTTACCATGAAATTACTTTTCTCTACCTACTAATTGATGTTCGTGGAAACTCGGACCGGTTCTTCGTAATGCTGAACTCTTTTCTTAACTTCCAAAAATCCAGATAATATACGGTACTTTATTTCCAACAAAAATAGTTGGCAACCATACTTGGTGCTGATAAATATTTCAAGTATAGAAAGAAAGTCTAGTACATCAGTGAGTGAGAACTGAAGCTGGCGTTCGTCTACCTAGCTCCCTTGCACCGCGCTAAGCATTGGTTTCCCTATACCTTCTTACAATATTTCAGAAGTTGCATGGCAGCCGCGGCTCCTAGATAAGCTAAGCACTATTTTAATGAACCATTTATGAACCATTTATGAACCATTTCTTACTAGATTTTAATGAATTTTGTCATCTTAGAGTGCGTCAGTACATCCAGAGGTTAGCTCCTATGCACCGCTGTGGCCGGCCTGGCTCCTGTGAACCAGACAGTGTGCTTCAATTGCTAATAGCAAATTGGCTGTATTGCTGGCCACAATAGAGCAAATTCCATTTTAGAGCTGTTTTTAAAAAAATAGAAATGGTGTACATGGGTATAATCAAATAATTGCACGCATTCAAGACTATACCATCAGAATGCAGCTAGCTATTGGTCGGAAAAGTGGCCAAGAGCAAAGAGATTACCCAAAGTTATGATTTTTTGGTTTTCACTAACTTCGCTCCAAATTACACTATTCGAACATTTTCTTAAATTTCTGGTTCAAAATACTGTTATTGGACGGAAAAAGATGCCAAGAGCGTAACAATTGCCAAATTTCAAGATATTTTTGGTGTTCACTAATTTCACCCCTAAAATGCACAATTGGACAAATTAAATAATTAAATATCAGAATCGATATCGCTGTTACCGGGGGGACACCACCCCATTCGAAAACCTATCGCAAGCGGGCAAACTTTATGTATTGACGTGCCATGAAAATTGGACCCCCCCCCCCCAAAAAAATTCTGGCTACGCCACTGAACAGCGGCCCCTAAACATCATGGTTTCGTTCAAATGTACACCCTTATTTTTTTATTTATATTTTTCAGGCTTCAAATTTCTTCCTTTACCTATGCCGATTGACATCCAAGCATATAACATCTAACGGTTATTGTTGATGTGAGCCTAATTCTTATCTCAATATTTCAGGGCCATTTTTGTCAGGGAGGATTTTGTCAGGACATGTAGATTAGTGGTGCGGACTCGGACTTTCAGCCGCAAGGTTGTTAGTTCGAGTCCCACACATGATACATTTTTTGGCTATGCTTCGGAGGGCTTGTAAAGCAGGCAGGCCCGGGCTTTCCTAGTTGAGTGTGAGAGAAGGTTTTATAGTTCTATAACTCCACTAGGTTGACATTCATTGTTAAAATTAACTTTGTACAGTTTTACGAATGAAATTAAATTAAAAATTCACAACCGGTTTCGGCTCACGCCATCGATGCTGTGTGTTATCCTGACAATGAGTTTTATTTTGTTTTAGCTTGCATACCTTTTGTTTTATCTGTTTTCAATCGCACTTGACGATGGCGTGAGCCGAAACCGGTTATGAATTTTTATTTAATTCGTAAAACTATACAAAGTTAATTTTAACAATGAGTGACAGCATGTTTTACAAAGTTACTAAGGAGACTATTATGTTTGTAGGTTGACATAATACTGCAATAGAATAAAAGTAATTATTTCTTTTTTTATTTCAATTTTCGCTCATTTTATAGACCTATAGACCATGTATTTTGTAAGTGCATTTTTTTCAATTTAAATACCTTCGTGGGCTAAGTTATATAAGCAATTGTTTCTAGTTGGCAATATAATTGCTGATGAATTCAGAATCATGAACATATTTTCATCAGCAGCAGTTAGGCATGGTTCATAGGAGCTGCGTGCCCACCTACAAGGCAGGCAGCTGAATGGCTACCAAAGCATATTTTGGAACTGATAAGGACAGTAGGCCTACTCATCATGGTTTTAGTTCACACTTCACTATTAGGCCTATTTGTTACAATAACAGTTTTGCCTGTATTTCCTTTGCCTGTATTTCCTTTGCCAATATTATTGAATTTAACATTGTTACGTAGGTAAATAATTAGTCATAGCTCGCCCAACTCTGTAAATTCAAAACGTTATTGCTATCAAAATGCGTTTTAAAACCCTCACAATGTCTGTCCTATTTTTCACACAAGAAATCCCCAGGTGGCATGTAGCCATGTACACGTAGGTAAAAATAAATGCTATCACAATACGTAAACCCACCTTGTCGGGCCTATTATTTCAAAAAATTGTAATAAATTGTAATTGGCATGTGAAGCTGATGCGAAGTCAGGGCATGCATAGGGTAGTGGTACAGACTCCACCCGAAAGGTTGTTGGTTTGAGTCCCACCCTTGCTACATGTTCTGGTCATGCTTCGGAGGGCATGTAAAGCAGGTGGTCCCGAGTCTTCCTAGTTGAGTGTAAGAGAGGGCTGTATCCGCCTGTATAACCCTAACTCCGCTAGTTTGAATGAAGAACCAGTGGAAGTTCGCTTTCATTTCGACCACGGCCCATCAACCCGGCTTCTACTGGTTTTTCATTCGACTCCGTCCGTGACAGCCTTTGCTGTTATGTCCGCTAGGTTGGCTTACTAATAGAACAAAAAAGTCAATAAAAAGGCTTGCGCCCCCACTCCATCATTTGAAAGTGAGATTAGATTAATAGGAATAATGATACAATGTATCGTACCAAGAATGTGTGGTTCCCGCTGAAAATGGGCATGCGTGAAGCGCAACTCGGGCATCCTCAAAGCCCATTTTATGTGACAAAATCAAATTTTACAGAAAATATCAATTTTTTCTGTTTCATGATTAAAGTTATGCAACTATGTCATAACATTACATACGCATTAGAATGAATGATGGAAACGGTGTCAGAAAATACATTAGTACTGTTTAGCATACTTTGGATACTATGGAATTGGGGTTCACCCTAGTACAAAACATAAATTACTTGAAACGAGGCGATTAGGGGGAAAAGAAAACTAAAAGCATCCTTGTGGGCAATTTCTTGTCTCATAGTCACTTTTCCGACCAATAACTGCTCTGTGAAGAATAAATTGAAGAAAGTTTTCGATTTGTGTAATTAGGGTCGAAGTTAGAGAAATCCAAAAATTTTAGTTTTGGGCAATTTCTCTAATCTTGGTCACTTTTCCGTACAAAAATTGCTCTGTTAAGCATAAATTGAAGGAATTTTTCGAATTGTGTAATTAGGGGCGAAGATAGAGAAAACCAAAACTTTTAGTTTTGGGCAATTTCTCTAATCTTGGTCACTTTTCCGAACAAACACTGCTTCCTGAAGCATATATTGAAGAAAGTTTTCGATTTGTGTAATTAGGGTCGGAGTTAGAGAAATCCAAAAAATTTATTTTGGTCAGTTTATCGGACCTTGGCCCCTTTTCCGACCATGCACTGCTCTCTGAAGAATAAATTGAAGAAAGTTTTCGATTTGTGTAATTAGGGTCGGAGTTAGAGAAATCCAAAAAAATTTGTTTTGGTCAATTTATCGGACCTTGGCCCCTTTTCCGACCTTACACTGCCCCCTGAAGCATATATTGAAGAAAGTTTTCGATTTGTATAATTAGGGGCGAAGTTAAAGAATACCAAAAATTTTCCTTTAGGGTGATTTCCGGGCCTTTTGCCACTTTTCCGACCAAACACTGCTCCCTGAAGCATATATTGAAGAAAGTTTTCGAATTTGCAGTTCTCGATATCTTGCAACTACTGTTCATAACAAATAACATGCAGGTACCACATGATACATTACATATTTTACATCAGTTGAGATTTCGTTGTTCCGATTTGGTCAATAGTTTCGGAACACATGGTGAATAAAAAACCGGGGTCATTTACATATACAGTATATAGGCCTATAGCTACTGTGTATTATCTGTCGATATTCCAATCTGTAAGCACATATTTACAAAAAAATAATTATATGTACTCCTTCCCTTTAGAGACGTAGCTATTATTTTACGGATTGATCCAACCTAGGGCTCTATGCGAAAAGCATTAAAATGCAAATGAAGTCATTTAAATTTGATTTATTCATAAATCAGGTTATGCAACTGTGTCATTTCTATACATACGAGTACATACGCAATGGAACGAATCATGGTAACACTGTCCGAAATTACGTTGGCAATGATAAACCTACTTTACACAGGCACCTACCATCGATTTCAGGTTTGCCGTAGTACATACTGTAACTAGGAGCGAGATATAGGGGGAACTGAAAACCAAGCATATCTATATTTTCGGCATTTTCTTTCTCTTTGGGCACTTTTCCGACCAATAGCAGCACTCTGAAGCATAAATTGAAGACATTTTTCGAATTGTGTAATTAGAGGTGAAGTTAGAGAAAACCAAAAATTTTAGTTTTTGGCAATTTCTCGGCCCTTGGCCACTTTTCCGACCAAACACTGCTCTCTGGAGCATATATTGAAGACATTTTTCTAATTATGTAATTAGGGGTGAAGTTAGAGAAAACCAAAAATTTTAGTTTTGGGCAATTTCTCGGCCCTTGGCCACTTTTCCGACCAAACACTGTTCCCTGAAGCATATATTGAAGAAAGTTTTCGAATTGCGTAATTAGGGGTGAAGTTAAGGAAATCAAAAAAATTTAGTTTTGGGCAATTTGTGGCCCTTGGCCTCTTTTCCGACCAAACACTGCTCCCTGAAGCATATATTGAAGAAAGTTTTCGAATTGCATAATTAGGGGTGAAGTTAGAGAAATCAAAAAAATTTAGTTTTGGGCAATTTCGTGGCCCTTGGCCTCTTTTCCGACCAAACACTGCTCCCTGAAGCATATATTGAAGAAAGTTTTCGAATTGCGTAATTAGGGGCGAAGTTAGAGAAATCAAAAAAATTTAGTTTTGGGCAATTTCGTGGCCCTTGGCCTCTTCTCCGACCAAACATTGCTCCCTGAAGCAGTAATTGAAAAAAAAATTCGAATTGTGTAATTAGGGGCGAAGTTAGAGAAAACCAAAATTTTTTAATTTGGACAATTTTTCGGCCCTTGGCCACTTTTCTGACCAATAACTGCTCCCTGAACATAAATTTGTAGAAAGATTTCGAATTGTGTAATTTGGGGCGAAGTTAGAGAAAACCATAAATTTTCTTTTTGCACTTTTTCTCTGCTCTTGGCCACTTTTCCGACCAATAACAGTACTATGAAGTATTGTTGAAAATGTTTGATTGTTCATTGCTTTTTTCAATATTTTATAATATACCATCTGAATTTTGTAGTAAGCACATCACGTTTCAATTTCTCTTATGCGTATATTTAATGACACAATATTATAGAGTGTGTAATCAAGCGAGCTGCAATTTCTTACTTTTTGTCAATTATTTGATTGTTTTAGTACCGGTAGGCTACTATTTTTAGTTAATGTTTAATTTTTCATTTCATGTGAGGGGCTGCAACCCAGTAAGCCTGTCATGGCTGGGGTCGTACAGTAGCTATGAGTTCCTCATTTGCCATGACAACCAATGAAGAGTTTTACGTACCTAGTAATTAGTAAGAGTATTAAGTGTTGATTCAGCATGTAAAATATTCAATTTAGCACATTATTGGTAGAAGCGGTTCAGTTAAATGCGACCGGGCCGTGAAGAGAATAAAAATACTTAAAAACGCCGTGGCAAGTCTAGACCCCATGATCCACGCACTACTAGGTCTATTACGGTCCGCAACATGCCCGACATCAGCGTTTTTCCCTACTGATAAGGGAACGGTACCCATTTCAGGGATGAGTGGACCCTGGTGGATCCGTTGCTGCATGTTTGAAAATTAAGGGTCTTGAGAAAAAATCTATAAATTGATTTAGTAGTAAAATACAATGAGACGGATCATATCTGCAAATCAATTGATGCTAAAGTACAGTGCATTCATCATTTAAAAAAAAGCGGGAACTGCTGTAAACTACAGCAAAAGGCTTTCATAATTGCAGCAAAATAATAAAAGGTGCCTGTTTCAATAACTTCAGCTCCTATGAACCAAAAAAGTGGCTGTCCATAGGAGCTGCGGCTCCTATGCATCACAGGGCAGCTCCTTTGCACCGCAGGGCAGCTCCTATGAACTTGCGCGGCTCCTATGCATCAAAAGGTGGGGCGTGCCTAAATGTCCATGGGAGCTGCAGCTCCTATGAACCAAAAGTTAGCTCCTATGCACCTGTCCATAGGAGCTGCAGCTCCTATGAACCAAAAGTTAGCTCCTATGCACCTTTGAGGTTTTTTTCCTCTGGATCGTAAGATGTATGGTTCAAGGAGCCCCGCACGCGTAGAGGTGTTTGCATCTGTATCTAGGCCTAAACTACTTTTACATTTGAAAGATAACTAGGTATAGCACCGTACTTTTAACTATCGTATTGTGTAGAATATATTTTACGAGTACCTATATTATGACAATACGAATATACGACAAAACAGCCTACAGGTATATTTTCGTTAGAGGAACAGGAAGTGACCGGCGAATATATGCTGCGATTTCTGGTATCTCATAATGCTGCGAAGATGCAAATTCAGAGTAGGGTATACACAGTCTGATATCGAAATGGGAAGAACTCATCGGCAATACTTTTGCATGATGCAATATTAGCTAGCATCCCATCATGCATTGATCTTGTTTAAGGGCATTGACACCAAGTCAATTTTTTTTGTACGGTACCCACTTGTACTAGATATTTCAATTGTAAGAAGAAGTGCTTCAAGGGTAATACCAGAGGCGGACACAGCGACCGACACTGCGGGCAACTGCCCCCCCCCCCTCTTTTGGAAGGCAGTTATATTCTTTGCCTCTAAAATCCAAGTGTTAACTCCACTCAAAATGTGTGAAACACCACTATTTTAGCCCTATTTGTAAAAAAAATTCTCCCGGGAGAGAACCCCGGGCCCCCCTTGTGCACAATTTTATTAATTTCCTGTAATATAGAAACCTTGTTGCTCTGAAAATGAGTAAAACCCAAATATTTCAGACCCATTTTTGAAAAAAGTGTTAACTCCACTCAAAATGTGTAAAACACCACTATTTATTTTAGCCCTATTTGTAAAAAACTTCTCCTGGCGGAGAACCCTGGGCCCCCCTTGTGTACGATTTTATTAATTCCCTGTAATATAGAAACCCAATTACTCTGAAAATGAGTAAAACCCCAATATTTCAAAATTTTTCTCCCGGGCCCCCCATCAATATACTCCGAACCCTCTGGCTAATGCGCAAAGGCCACTAAGGTCATTAATGTGAAAGCTGCTTACGTCCATGAGAACGACTTTCCCCATTTTATACACTTTTATGAAAATGGGTGGAGGGGCGCCAAATTATACACCACCCCCATCAAAAACCTATCGTTACGCTACAAACAAGTGCTTCTCCCTTTTATGAGGTCTGGGACCGCCTCTGGGTAATACTTACAAATAAGATCAGGCCTGGCCAATAATTAAAAAAAAAAATTAAACCCCAGTATTTACAATATAAGTCCATGAGTCTTATTTTGTTGTAGATTTTTAATGATGACACCCATATTTCTGACAAAATGTGTTTAGTTATCGTTTGAAATGCGTATAGGAATTATGAAACATTGTTTGGTGGGTTTACTGCCAATTATAAGAATATTTACAGGCTCCACCACGCAGTCGAGATTGACAGTTTGTCTGCCATATTTTGTCCTATTTACTTAGAAGTCGCCGCCGCCATACCAAGATGAATCCAGCGGACCAGAGCAGGTTTAAAGATGCAGATAACTTGGTCGTGTGCACAGTGTCGGTAGGGAAACATGGTAGGACTTGTCCTGGTCACCTCCGAAATAATCGTGTGACTTCACTGTGTTTCCCAAGTGGTTCGGAATCCACTATAATCAGGAGGTCCACTGTCCTATGGGCTGCCGTAGGACAGTCAAGTCGGGGTCGCTCTATGGGCCCAAATATGAGGCCTAAGTCGTTATTAACCCGTCGAACACTACTACTACTACTACTACTACTACTACTACTACTACTACTACTACTATTTACTTAGAACGTTAGAACGTAGTCGTAAAAGTAGTGATAAGGACTCTGACTTTCACCCATAAGGTTGGTGGGTCGAGTCTTGTTTCGGAGGGCATGTAAAGCAGGCGGTCCCGGACCTTACTTGTTAAGTGTAAGAGATATATATCCCTAACTCCTCTAGTTGGGCTTCATATCAGAACAAAAAGAAAAAACCTTATTTATTTATTTATTTAAAACGCACCTTTTATATCAGTAGGTAGTACTTTTGAGGTGTTATTCCTTATTCAACGTCCCTCTATGGCTTCCTAAATAATTACCATAGTTGTGCAATCGTAATACAAATTAGTGCGTCTGTACTCACCGATTTCGAGTATTCCCTTCCATCCTGAAGCCTGAAACAAACAATTATTTATTTATAGAAAATTTCGTGACACAACACCAGCTTAATTTTCATGGTGTACTTGATATTAATGACTAAATGTCATAGTATTATGAAGAACTGTGGCTGCGCACGCTTGTTGATTTGATATACATTCCTAAAAGGAACATGTGCCAAATACGGTATTAGGCACAACGCCGACTTAACTTAAATTTAGCGGTGCGTTAGTCTAATTAGGTAGACTACCTATTGTACAAAATAAACAACATTCGTTATCCGAAAAAATATATAATCTAATTTACTTGCCAGTTAAAAGTTCAGTACTGTTCGAATAGCCATTGAATGATATTGTTTTATCCACACAATGATATTCCAATATATTCTTAAATCTTCACGCAATTTGAATGGAGAGGTTAAGCATACTATGAATATTATTGTTGCGTACCTACCCTGTATATTCAATGGCTGGTCGAACATCATTTTCAAAATTCTCTTAAAATTAAGTTCAATCCTATAGAAAACCCCACTTTGCAAGAGTATGCAAGAGCTAATACAGTTTACACTTTAAATATAATCACAAATAAACTAAAATGTAACAGAACAGCTAAAAAAGAAAAATATTTGGAATTAATGGGATATTCTCCGACACGTGTGACTGAGTTTATTGCTACCTTTGGTGCCATTTCGAGCTTTATTAGGCCTCACTTTTGGCCTAACGTTGTGTGTCAGGAAACCCACAAGGCCTACTACGCTAATTGTTTTTATTAAATTTACCTCCTCTTTGGGGTTATATTAATATTACTTTGCTTAAGAAATCAAATCAAATATATTTATTTACTGTTTTTCTTGTTCAAGTTTTTAGTATTTGTGGTTCAGAGGGGCACCTATGGGAATTCCCATGATGGGCTCCTCAATCTAATGCTAAAATTAATTAATCCTAAAATTACAAAAATTAAATTAAAATTCAAATAGAAAAATTATACGTTTATATATTTTTTTAACTGTCGTTATTCATAACTGCATTGAATCCTATATGCTTTTCACATACTTGCGTAGTTTGTACTTTTTTTGACAATGCCCCCCTCTCCCCAACAGAAACGAGAATTATTGGTGTCCCCGCATTAAATTAGCAATGATAGGTTTGTTGAAATTTAAATTTAAATTTGCCTCAGCCTTCAGTGCCGGTGTGAGGGGACTTGACTCAAGCGCTACCACTCGCGTTTGTATACCGTTAGCAAGTCATACTCGTAAAACGTAGTTCAGCTATGGCACTACACCTAGGTACCTACTGCATGTGTACTGTGTATGTAGTAATAATATATCGTATATTTAATTGATATTCGTATGCATATTATTCTCGGATTCCAGTCAGTTTATGCATTCAGTTGTAAGTTGATGGCCTATCTATGGTCACAGCATGGCAAGGTCAATACCATGGACCTGTGACACCTCTTTGGGAGTGCCACAATAATAACTCGTACAAAGAGACACTCGTTTCAAAGGTCATGGGAGGAGCACTGTTATCACTTCACTTCACTCACTTTATTCCTTGTCCAGTAACCCCGGACAAGGTGTAATATATTGAAAGAACCGGTCAGAGTTTACTCGAACATGCTTTCCAATTTATCAACATTTGTAGATGGAGAATATGAGTAATTTCATGGTAAATAATTTTCCAGTGGTTAAATTTCCGATATCTCGGGGGGGGGGGGGGGGTTGTCCACCTGACGTCACTGGAAGTGGGATAAATTCTAGATAGGTCAGACCAACACATTAATTACCGCACAGCAATAATGGCAGGGCCAGCAATGCATATGAGTGCGAATTTTCTATCATTTTTTCAAAAAAATCGTTTTTTTGCAAAACCAAATAGGTTTTTGTCCGGTTCCGTTACTCAATTTAACACCTAAAACATGCCTGAAGGTAGAAATCATCGATAGAAAGGTTTCGCAGAAAAATTATTTTTTAGTAATTTTTCATGAAAATTGAGTTACTTTTATTTTTTTACCCCCAGAAGCAAACTATCAAGGAGCAAGCGACCCCCCGCATTTTGTCAAAATTAATAACGACTACAATATATGTGAATTTAAAAGAAATCGTTGTAGCCGTTTCGGGCAAATAATGTTTTTAGACATTTTTTTGGAGTTTTTTGAGAATAAAACCTCCCCAAATTGAGTTAGCCCAAAATAAAAAGAAATAGTCTCGAGGTATGATTTTTTTGAACCTATTTGCAAAATTTCATCACAATCGGCTGAGTAGTTTGCCCGGAAATCGATGAACTGACAGACATACAGACAGACATACAGGCAGACATACAGACAGAGTTACAGACAGACATTTCGTAAAAATCACTTTTTTGTGTTCCTGGGACCTCAAAATGTGTAAATCCGTTGAAATCTCGGAATCGAAAATTTTGACCATTACAAAGCTTTCCTTATACTACGTATAAATTGGAAAGCAAAAATGTAATGCGTGATGAAATTAGCACGCTCAAGCTTCCGCTTATCGAGCAATCTTTGAGCTGTGGCACTGCAAAATATAATTTTAAACAATAATCGCCCCCGGCCAAATGAATGAAATCCCTATGTAAAATAAAATGTATAATGACTAATTAGTCTATATTTGAAATTAGTTAGGCTATTTTCCCCCTATTTAATTCAATTTTTTTAGTTTAAATGGCAATTTGTTAAATATTTCTGGCAAAACTGATTAATTAACGTGTCTGCCATATTTGTTAAATTTGTTATAGGAAGAGTCTGTCGCAATGTGCCTTCATTTCTCAGTTTCCTCTTATTCTGTGTGCTTATATACTTAAAATAGTCATTCTTGATTTTAAGATATTTGTAAAGTTTTCTTATCGGTAGTACCTATGTCTAGTAGTTTGTATTTTTCGTCTACACTACAATATATATAGTTAATTGTCCTTTGGCCCTAATATTCCCTGCGAACATTGTTGTGTTTTTTTTTTTACATTAAAGGCGATTATTAATATTATTATTTTTTTTAATATTAGCAAAAATTATGATTTTATATACGTATTTATACGTAGTATAAGGAAAGCTTTGTGACGGTCAAAATTTTCGATTCCAAGATTTCAACGGATTTACACGTTTTCAGGTCCCAGGAACCCAAAAAAGTGGTTTTTACGAAATGTCTGTCAGTCTGTCGTTCTGTATGTCTGTTAATTAATTTCCGGGCAGACTACTTGGTTGATTTTAATGAAATTTGGCATGTAGGTTTACAAAAATCATACCTCGAGATAATTTTTTTTTATTTTGGGCTAACTCTATTTTGAGGGGTTTTATTCTCAAAAAAATCCAAAAAACTTATTTCTCAAAAACGGCTCCAACGATTTCTTCTTAATTCACATATATTGTAGTCGTTATTAATGTGAAGAAAATGCGGTGGGTCGCTTGCCCATTGGCAGCTTGCTTCTGGGGGTAAAAAAATAAAAATTACTAAATTTGAATGAAAAATGACAAAAAAAAATAATTTTCTGCGAAACCTTTATATCGATGATTTCTACCTTCAGGCATGTTTTAGGTGTTAAATTGAGAAACGGAACCGGACAAAAACCTATTTGGTTTTGCAAAAAAATGTAGAAAATTCGCACTCAAATGTGTTGGTCTGGGTATGGCCTATCTAGAATTTATCCCACTTCCAGTGACGTCAGGTGGACAACCCCCCCCCCCCCCCCCCCCCGAGGTATCTGAAATTTAACCATTGGAAAATTATTTTCCATGAAATTACTCATATTCTCTATCTACTAATGTTGATGAATTGGAAAGCATGTTCAGGTAAACTCGGACCGGTTCTTTAATGTTGGATAGCATGTTTTTTACAATTGTATTTGGAATTATTTGTCGTTTTGTGAAATAACTTACTAATAATATACAGTTATTATATATTATTTAAGTATCTTAAAGTATAAATGTAAAAAAATTTGAAATAGGCCTACTATCAAAGTATAATGCATGTCCCAAGGTAGTATAAAGTAACTTATTAAAGTATAAAGTATATAAGTTATTAATTCAATTCTCAGGAGAAACTTCCAGAGTGTAAACTTTCACATAATGAAAATTCCCAAATTAATAAAGTATCTAGGGTACCTGAAGTCTATTATATATTGTAATTATGTACCGTACATTGAAAGAGTACCTCTACCTTTAAACTTTTTTTTTCGTACCATATTAATGAAAACCCCCAGTGTTAAAGTATACCTATAGAGCTACCTACATCACAGTGCCTAGTGTATTATGCTCCTTAGTACCTACAATACATACCTACATTAGAAGAGTACCTGAGTAACTGAAAAAAAATACGAGAGCCTTCACACGCGAATGAGATAAAGCCGTGGTTGACTCACGTAAAAGTGCATATGATGCAGGTCAACAGACACAATGCAGATGCCATATCTAAGACTAATTACTATTCCAATAAATTACCTGCATAGAGATACCTGTAGGTATGTTCTATTGTATTGTTACAGACACAAACATTGGAGCACAGTCTTGGTTTTTTTGTCTTGGTTTCGTAGTCAGTAGCTATCCCAACCAGAAGAAAGTAAGTACTACCCACCTGCAGCCTATATGCATAGTATTCTGCTGCCAAAGTTACAGCACTATTTTGCCTGGCGCTTATTATTGTTATTGATATAATTAATTAGCAATCGTTGAATTAGTGGCAGAATGGGTAATTGCTACAATATTGCATTATATTATTACAATCAAAACTTTTTAGTGGTGGCACATTTGAAGGCCGACTAAATACCCGTTTGTTCCGTGTTGTTCCGTGTGTAATGTCTAGAGCGACTACCAGAAACAATTAAGGAACGGTTATAGTAATTCAGACAATGGTCCCATTTTATTTTTTTTAATATTGTTCCATTTGCATGCATGTTATTTGACTGTACATACATTTTGTTTACACATGGTTTGAACAATTATTTTATAGCCAGGTGTAAAAACCGCACACGGGCGTCGCGTCGCCTTGCGGTCGATGTTGATTCATTGTGTATTATTATATTTTATTCTGGAATATACTGAATGCTGAGAACAAAAAAAAAATCACCAGTATTAACCAGTACAGACCTGCTGGCTACTGCAGGTCTACATAATAAAATGCTTTCTGTTTGAATGCTTAAGACGTGAATAATATGTTCCGTATTTATGACCTACTCGGCTACGTTCTAACCAAGAAAGTCAACCAAACAAGTCAATCAATGCTCTAGCCTGAATTGTATCGATAAGAAATACAGTATACCCTATCAATGGCATTATCTTTGAGTAAGGGGGGGGGGTGCACTAGACTTGTTTACCGCATAGACCGCATACGGCGCGTCTAAAAATTAAAATCGTCCTTTAAGCTCAGTAAAACATTTCGCTTCATTATTTTCATTCAACTAAGTAATGCTGATCTACACAGCCTACACTAATTATATAACTGACCCCCTCCCCCTCCCAGGACCCCCAAATGATAACTTATATCATATTCTCACTATGGTCCTGGCTTCTTCTTGAATATAGGTGTGTCCTGGGGCTACCTGCTACGTTTTTGCTTTCCAATTTATACATAGTATAAGGGAAGCTTTGTGATTGTCGAAATATTCGATTCCGAGATTTCAACGGATTTACACGTTTTCAGGTCCCAGGAACCCAAAAAAGTGGTTTTTACGAAATGTCTGTCTGTCGCTCTGTCTGTCTGTCTGTCTGTCTGTCTGTATGTATGTCTGTCTGTCTGTCTGTCGGTTCATCGATTTCCGGACAAACTACTCGGTGGGTTAGGGTGAAATTGGGCATGTAAGTTCACAAAAATCATACCTTGGAACCATTTTATTTATTTTGGGCTAACTCAATTTGGGAGGGTCTTATTCTCAAAAAACTACAAAAAAACGACTAAAAAAAATATTTCTCAAAAAACGGCTGCAACGATTTCTTTTAAATTCACATATTTTCTAGTCGTTCTTAATGTTGATAAAATGTGGGGGGTCGTTTACCCCTTGATAGTTTGCTTCTGGGGGTAAAAAAATAAAAATAACGAAATTTTAATGAAAAATTACTAAAAATTAATATTTCTGCGAAACCTTTCTATCGATGATTTCTACCTTCAGGCATGTCTTAGGTGTTAAATTGAGTAACGAAACCGGACAGTTTGCTTTCCTAAAAACCTATTTGGTTTTGTGTAAAAAAATATTTTTTTGAAAAAATGAAAGCAAATTCACGCTCAAATGCATTGCGTGCCCTGACATTATTGCTGGGAGGTAATGGGTTGGTCTGTCCTATCTAGAATTTACCTCACCTCCAGTGACGTCAGGTGGACGTGATACCCGAAATTTAACCATAGGAAAATTATTTACCATGAAATTAATCATTTTCTCTCACTACTAATTGATAAATTGGAAAGCATGTTCGAGTAAACTCGGACCGGTTCTTTCAATGGGTAGGTTCTTTCATGGCTGTTCATAGTAACTGCGGCTGGTGGCCCCAGAAATACAAAAATTTCTTTTTGGCGGGAGGAGAATTACCCACTATCTCTTGGATTGAACTCTGCTGCTTACACATTATACCATAGGCAAGGCCGTGTCCAGGTTTTGATTTGGGGGGGGGGGTACAAAATGTTTTTTAACGTAATTTATTAATGAATTAATGGATGAATTCTTCAAACAATGCAGGTTTACATAAGAAAATTTATTTCGGGGGGGGGGGGGTCCGGACACCTTGGACCACCCCCCTGGGCACGGCCATGACGATAGGTACAGTATATTCCGGCAAAAGAGAAGAAGCAGTTACTAGTACATTTACATCCCTTTACCTCCCTGCCTCTCTCCCCCCGTGCATACTGTATGTGAAATTGAAAAGTTGTTTACGCTCGCAGTTGACTATATTTATGTTGTGAGTCAGAAATGAACTGATTAGCTCAATTATTATGCCGTGACCTAATGGCGAAGAGCTTGTATAGCTTGTATCTACTTGTACGACATTTCAGTCGCCATCCGTGACATTTTGCCTCTTCCCCATTCGTCACATTGTTCGAAACACGACGAACTCGTCATTAGTTTGCGGAATATTTGAAATTGACGGTTGTGGTACTTTTTAAGAATAACATATCTTAAAACGACGTGAAAAACCGCCAGGGTTCTTTGCGGCTAGTCATTTTTACAGCAACATATTAATTCTCCCATAAACATTATGACTTAGGCTAAATGTTTGTTGCCTACACCCATTTTTTTTTGTCACATATGTATTTTCAGCTTTCGTAAGTGTCTTGAAGTTTAAAAATAACAACAACAAAAAACACTATTCTGTTTTCTCAGTTGTACAGTATATACTGTATATATAGCTCAAATGCTTCACGTACCGCAGATTACGTAGATACTGTTACTCATTTCATTATTGGTCACATACTGTATTCTTCAACCTTCGTAAATGTATTGAAGTCTAGAAATACTAGTAGCCGAAGTATAAAAGAATTTTCTATAGTCCTTTGCAATTAGCTTTACCCATATTCGCATAACGAATATTGTCTCATATACGGCTTGAGTGTTAGGCTGCACATACTGTACATACCCATACAGTTTGTTTCTTTGTTTTCCAACGCCTGCGTAGAATATTTCTGTTAGAAGCAGCCCTGTCAGCCTGGTGAGGGGAGGGATCTGTCTATTAACTTGAGGCACCCTAGACTCCTTCACCTCGGGGAGGAGGGGAGTTGACTGACTGGGTGGGCCTCCCGATTGTAGTGGATTCCGAACCACTTGGGAAACATAGTAAAGCCACACGATTAATTCGGAGGTGACCAGGACTCGACACGCACTTAGAGTGACTAGTATAGTCTCAGCACGTTATCATGTCCCACCATGTTCCCCTGCCAACGCTGTGCACACTACCAAGTTTGCCGCAGTTTGAAGCAGGCTCTGTTCTAGTGGATTGAAGTTGGTATGACCGTTGGCCCACATAATGATCTTCACTGCTGACCGCTGGACCATTGGAAATTTTTTCAAGAGTCTCAGGCTCCTAGCGTCATGCTGAGTTATGTTGTCCTTGTATGAATCGTGATGATAGCTATACAGAATGGCTAAGCAAGCAATGCGGTAACACCCGCAAAATTGGATGAGAGTAAAAGAAGATAGTGACAGTGAAGGCTGAGATAAGCGGAAATCATAGATAATGCTATCGCAATGGCCTAGGACAAATACGAAAAAATACGCTAATCTTTTTCACCGAGTGAAAATTCTGCCGCAATCTAGGCTATTAGCTGAGAGGAGAAAGTATACAGTATAGGCTACCCTGAATATTGGCTACACAATTAAAATTAAAATTAAAATATATTTATTCCAATTTTTCAACCATAGGCCTACAGGTTTACATTAAATGGTAAATTGTATCACTAAAACGTATAAAATTAAATTAAAATGATCTAAATTAAATTAAATTTAAAATTAACACTAAAATTCTGAATTTTTTAAATTCCCAATAGAAATCATGCGTGAGAGAAAGCTTTGACTACTGGCCATCCCAGTGTGAGATAACTACGCGGATTCATCACTTTAAGTAAAAACTGAGTGCCAATTGTTATGCATTAAATACTAACATATCAGCAGTACTGCCTTATGATATTGGGATGCAGGCTATTGAAATTGCTGTCTTTTAAAAAAAAATCGAAAAAAACATTAAAAAATTGACAAACACTCGCAGTAGCATACTTTATACGAATTATTATATTACGTATGAGATTTACCGGAAAGCCCAAAAATCGTCCAAATGGGAAGTAAAGAAAATTTTCTGACGTTTTTTCTTTTCTAATTAGGTATTATATTTCCTATCATTCGCTAATTTTTTTCTTGTGGCTTACTTACAGTTCTCGATGAACAAATAAGATACCGATGAGATAACTATCTAATACTGCTAATCCTTATCAGTTCAGAAACCAAGTAGGTTACTATTGGGAAAAATATCGAAATGTTGCATATATTAATTTTCTCTGTGCGCCTGATGGGGAAGTGAGACTATCTCAGTTTTCGACCTCGAGCGAGGACATCATATTTCTTATGAAATATCGATCGTAGAGTCATAAATGAGGTGCCTAAAACAATATTCCTCAACATTTTGAAGTACATTATGTAGCCGTAACTAGTTTAGTTTAGTAGTATGATCTTGGAGTAAGGACCCAGGCCACAATTTGGGCCCATAGGTCCCCCAGTCGTAATAGACGAGTTCTAATGCCAAGCGCGGATTTTGCCTCCAATTTAGGGGGGGGGGGGGGCAGCGGTTAGGTTCAGTGGATTATAACATTAAAAAAAGACATATTTTTAATTCCCACTGTAAACCCATTGTTATCTAGTGTAAGTTAATTCATTTGGGGGGGGGGGGGGTCCGGACCCCCCTTAAAATCCGTCCTTGTCTATTGCTTCTGCGAATCACTTTATGACAGCAGGTTAGCAGGTTGGACTACCAGAGTCCAACCGCCGTTAGCAATAGCACACGCTAGATGCTTAAGTCTGGGGCGGCAGATCATATAGCATTCAGCAAGAATGTGTCATCCACTTTAGTCCTCCATCGCACAATATCGGCACAGATCGTCCACTTGCGCACCAATCCATCACTAGCACCGGTCAGCCACAGTGTTGTTATTTGTAAAAAATGACGGTCATTTAAGATGTCAGATCGAATGATCGATGGGGCTGCAAAACTGTGGTCAACTGGCCACATACTGTCTGTTAAAAGGAAGAGGAACATTTCTACTTTATGACATCTCATTTATTGCCAGCTACAATTGCAGTTTCATGAGAAATTTGAATCAGTGGAATAGAACGAAAAGAAAGAAAGAAAATGCGGGGGCCCATTTGCTGTTATTTAACAATTTAGCTTGATCTAACATTTCAATGTCGTAGGCCTAGTATTTTTTGCTACAGTTTCCACGGCTATATAAAGTACTAAGAGCACTAAAGTTCAATAGGTTTATGCGAAATCTGACGAAGGTGTAACATGTAAGTGAACATGGTTTATCTAGTGTAGGGAACTTTGTTCGTACGGTACCATGAAATTTGCAAGTCACCCTACCTACTTGAAGTGCAGGCTCACTATAGATAGGGTACATCAGCCTTTAGCCTAGTCCTGAGAAACGCTTCATGCCAGCAAATGACCAAAATGACCTGACCAAAACCGCTAGCCCAGGGGCCCCTGTTTCTAATGATCCCATATTACTTTAAACTAATAGACTGAAAAGTAAAACAGTTCTTTTTTTGTCACATATTTTCGGCTTTCGTAAATGTCTTGATGTTTAGAAAATTTAAATATTAATTCCTAGTAGAGTGTAAGAGAGGGATTTATAGTCCTAACTCCGCTAGGTTGGCTTAGTAATAGAATAAAAATTCTATATATATATAAAATAATATTATATAATAATTTTAAATTCAATAGTCATTAGGAAAGGCTGAACAAATAGAATGAGGTGCGTAGTTATGCGATGAAGTTACGTACGGGTATGTTAAGGCTTCTGAAGAGCCCAGTATAATATTTGGAAACTTAGCAGTGGTGGCAAGGCCATAGCCGGGGGGGGGGGTTATTGGAGTACCCCCCCCCCCTCCGAAATGAAATGGCTTGACACTAGATAGAATCGAATTTTGAGAGGAAAAAAAAAACTACTATGTAATATCCAATGCAAATTCTGAAACCACCCCCCCCGCCCCCAAAAAAAAATCCTGGCTACGGCTTTTTTCTTTTTTTCTTTTTTTTTCTTTTTAAAAAAAGTTTAATCGCATACAAACAATTCAATGAATGTATCCGATTGACCTCTTCAGTCACCTCACTAAGTTTCCTAATCGGTACTTGTGTCGAGTTACGACACGTCTCCGATCGCATGGCGTGTAGAGACTCGCACAAGTACAAGCCCGCTACCACCTGGCCATCGAGTTGGCCTAGTAGGTTCACAGGGGAGAGGAGGGTAAGGGGAACACGTGATTTCATAAAAATAAATACAGTACCGCATTTAATACAAATAAAAGAGTAGGCTATGTGCCCAGATGGGTACAAATTTTGATTGAAATTTTAATTGTAGTTGCCGATCAAACAGAACAAATTGTATGATATATGTTTCAGTCGGTAATTATTGATGTATAATTTTGATGAAACTCCATGGGCTGTACTAGTGCAAGCCGCGTACAAGGGCTAAAAAAAAAACTACATACGAGTAGTTTCACATGTAATTATTTGTCTTTTAGTACCCTGCACATCACCCGATAATTTTCCCGAATGAAAGAATGAGGAATACAATATTTCTCACTATAACTCGTTCCAAAACGATACCCGGCCAGGTTTTAGTCCTGTGGCTGTGGTAGAATGCCTGTTAATTAACCGTCAGGCAGCATCAGGGACTTCAGGGTGAGCTGGATAGGAGTCCATAGTTTGGGGAATAAGCTATTTATTTTCGCCAAATATGTACTAGGCTCTCCGAGTTCCGTGATGCGCTTTGAAAATAGACTACGGCTGACCATCCTACTTCCTCGCCTAAATTGTGAACTACATTCCTCAACCACGTTTGGGTGCCTAGGTGCTGTACCAAAGGTACCGTTGTGAATAAACTCCAGTTGACCACCCGGTCTCTATTTTTTTTTATCCAACAATATAACTCCCTAATTGGCCATTTTTTAAATGGATCTGTGGAAGCCAAAATATAATTATTTTGGTGTAGTTTAGGTTACATTCTAACGTAGGCTATAACATTATTTACTTACCTGCCTACTTCGTACAATAGGTTATAACGCTAAATTAAAGTTAGCCCACGACATTTTTATCATTGCAAAGTTGGAATTAGTCTTTAACTGCTTGGTGATTATTGTCTCGTACGGTACTGTAGGCCTATATCTACAATAAATGGCTTATTTTTACTACAGGCATATTATGCCTCTATTATATTTTCTGTATTATATTATTGTAGTATAGAACTCTTAGAAATCCTTAATTTTCACATGTACCTACCTAGTTCATTACATTTACCTACAGTATAAGCTTCATGGTTAGCAGACATTGTATATAAATAAATAGACTATAATAATAATAATTTTTTTCTAATATCCAATTTATTATTTAAATAAATTCTGTAAAATCGTCAGGTTAGTAGTCAACTAGTTAAGTTAACGTCATTTCGTTAGGGCTTGAGTGGGCAATAATCTTTTGGGGGGGGGACTTGATTTATTTTTCTGGATAATCTAATTATGCCAACAAAAACAAAACAAAACAGGAGGAGATAAATATTGTGACAAAAAAATAACAACAAAACGTGGATTCACGCACCTGTTAGTAAAATCTATCAGCTGCTCATCATCAGTTGGAAAACCACGCCGGTACCAGACCTTGCTTAACTGACGGTATATTGGATTTTCATTCCAATTTTTCCCATCGTAAGCTAAATTAAGCTTGAAGAGTATATCCCACATGGTTATGCATTGAGCTTCTAAGTATGCTTCACTGCCACAGAGACAGAAATGTGTAAGTTGACTGATTTCTCTTGGTAATGTGAGTTCAACGTGGTTTCTTCGTACAAAATTTTTACTGACTAGTGAATTGGTGTGCAAAACACGCTATCGTGGACTATTTCGATTTCATGGCGATGTTTCAGCTGTTTTATGCGATTTGAAGTAGAGCTTCTTAATTTAATTTCCACTAGAATTCGACATCCTAATATATCCCAACCCAAAGAACTTAGGAAGAGTATGCGTGCAATAAGCACCTGTTACTGTTTTTTTTAGTACCAGCCGGTACCGTTCTTACAATAGATCTACAAACTACATTCGGTTCTCTAGAGAAAGGTGTAATAGAATTAATGGGACAGCCTATTTAAAAAATAATAATATTATTGTAGTGGGTTTATTTTGAAATCCAGCTGGACCCATTGCGATGGTACCAATGCTATACAAATTCCGTGAAAGTTGTGTACAAATTTGACATTTCTTCAAGTAGGTATTTCAGTGGCACCCAGAACCCACAGTACATTATTCCAGTATTCCATGTTCCAACAATAATTGCGATTAGCGATGGATTCGGTCCGGATTTTGGTCGGACCGAGTCAGACCGTCCAACTCTAATTCTGATGGATTTCCCCAAGTTCTGGTACGGGATAAAAGATGTGGCCAGGCACGTAGCCAGGGAGGGGGTTTTGGGGGCTGAAGCCCCTCCCGAAATGTAAAAAAAAGGGGGGGAAATGATTTTTTAGTTTATTTATATTTGTTCTCGCTCGATCCAGTGTATATACAGTAGATTCGATAGTGCAAGATAGTTCCGCAGATTAAGGAAGACTTGACCCGCCGTTTTACTGGGGGTATTCCATACCCCCCCCCCCCCCCAACCCCCTGGTAGTTAGCCCCTCCCGAAATAAAATCCTGGCTCCGTGCTTGGATGTGTCCCTGGGTTTTAACATCGGAAATCTCCAAACAGTAAAATAACGTAGGGCCATCGGTCAACCTATTAGGAAAAAGTTGGAGTAAATAAGATAGTTCCTAACAACCTGCGTATAGAATGTTTTAATATACGGATGTGAAACCTGGACTATCAGATGTAAGGAACTGCAAAGGCTTGAAGTGTTTAAAACGTGGTGTTACTGAAGGAGGGACCAGGTGACGAATGAAATCGAAAGAAGCTATTGAAGTAGAGAGACAGCTGTAACCTCATATAAAAAGTAGAAGAGCGAAATGGGTAGGGCAATTACTAAAACACGAAAATCTGGTACACACCATCATTGAGGGCACAGTGGAAGGAACCAATAGAAGAGGAGGGTTGAAGAAGGAATTCGTGGATGAACTGTAGGAGGACGCAAGAGCTCGAATGTACCAAGACCTTAAGAGGAAGAGGATAATATGCAGAGAGTTGCTGCCAGCCAACCGTTGAGATTGTGACCTCAGAAGAAGAATCTAAGTTTTGCTTTGAGGGAATCTATATATAATATAAAGTGGTACAACATTATCTTACAATAATAGTTTATGGTAAATCTTATGGGTCTTCACGTAAATAAAATTTTTTTGAATTGAGAATCAATAGGGAATCGTATTAGGCCTAAATCTACAGGAGGTCATACTGTAAATGAATAAATCCATTCTGATGCAGTGGCGGACCCAGCTTTTTATTTTGGGGAGGGTCATCACTCAAAATGCCGCCTCAGGTATAAACTGAGAATAAAAACAATACGGTATTTGATTTAAGTAGGTAACTGATTTTGTTTTTCCAAACCACTCTGGTTTAAAGAAAGGGCAGAAGTATTACAATAACACTTTCCATATTTCATTTTTGCTTTCCAATTTATACGTAGTATAAGGAAAGCTTTGTGATGGTCAAAATTTCCGGTTCCGAGATTTCAACGGATTTACACGTTTTGAGGTACCAGGAACCCAAAAAAAGTGATTTTTACGAAATGTCTGTCTGTCGCTCTGTCTGTCGCTCTGTCTATCTGTTCGTCGATTTCCGGGCAAACTACTCAGTTAATTTTGGTGAAATTTGGCATGTAGGTTCACATACCTCGCGAAATTTTATTGTTATTTGGTGCTAACTCAATTTGGGGGGGGGGGGTTTATTTTTAAAAAACACCAAAAAACGTCTAAAAAAATTATTTCTCAAAAACGGCTCCAACGATTTCTTTTAAATTCACATATATTATAGTCGTTATTAATTATGACAAAATGCGGGGGATTGCTTGCCCCTTGATAGTTTTCTTCTGGGGGTAAAAAAGGAAAAATAACTAAATTTTCATAAGAAATGACTAAACAATAACTTTTCTGTGTAACCTTTCTGTCGATGATTTCTGCCTTCAGGCATGTTTTAGATGATAAATTGAGTAACGAAGGTTGTTTTCCCAAAAAACTATTTGGTTTTGTACAAAAAATTATTTTTTGAAAAAATTATAGAAAATTCACCCTCAAATGAATTGCGTGCCCTGCCATTATTACTGTGTGGTAATTTACCATGAAATTACTCATTTTCTCCATCAACTAATTGATAAATTGGAAAGAATGTTCGAGTAAACTCGGACCGGTTCTTTTTAAATTAAGTTGTCATTTGCCACCTTTTTAAAATTTTGACCCCCCTCCTCTGTGTCCGCCACTGTTCTGAGGTAAATCTGCAATCTACGTCCTACACACCACTTTCAGGATCGTACAGGTTCATTCAACTGGCAGCCCTTCAATCGCAAATGATGAATGACTGGCCTGCAATCCTCCATTTTACTTCCCAGTTACCAGCTACTACTATTGAGTATAGGCATATACAGACATAGTAGGCCTACATAAGTTATATACACTATATAAAACCAATAACATTTTTTCCTTAAATAGGATACTTACACTACGTAGCGTGTCGTATGCACTTAATCCTTTATATAGGTTATTTTTGCTATACTTATTATTATCACTATTATTCCACAGAGGGGATTCCCTTAAAAGGGATTTTCTTCGTTTGCTTGCATCAAAGCACTGCCTTACTTGAGGTATATGCTCAACTATGTCCTTATTAATTTACTTACTTCGCTGTATGGTTGTTGGGGCATGACCGTGCCCAAGGGGTCCGGATCCCCCCCCCCCCAAATAAAAGGGCACACAAATTTAAATTTAATTTTGTATTTTAGGGATACAATTTATCATTTTATGTAAACCTGTATTGAAGTAAGAATTGGAATAAATTTATTTGAATTTGTACACTGGATAGAATGGACTTTCATTAATAAATTGTTTAAAAAAAAATGCTCCCCCCCCCCCCCGAAACCAAAACTTGGGCATGGCCTTGGGTTGGGGTATTTCTACCATAGCGGAGTAACTCAGTAACTACTACATACAATTGCCAATCCCATCAGACCAGCGTGTGCCAAATTTGACAGGCTAAGTGGCTATAGAATAAATATATCATGTATATACAGAACATATGCGAACATATTGTATTGGATAATCAATGTTTTCAGTTTGGTCAAACTGTGAGTTGCTGCAAGTCAAGATTCCCGTAAGAAGCGCTGGTTTTTCCATAAGCTATGGCCAATGACTTATACAATATTAGTTTAGTGAAAATTCTTACCTATTCATTTCCTGCAGGAGTCTGATTATGCAACCATGTAACGATATTTTTTTGATAATTAAAAAATGATATTAAATATTTATAATATTACTCTATTGAATAGTCTATTCCACGGGGATATTACCATAAGAGGATTTACTAGAATAGACAATAAATAAAAAGTAAAATATATAGCAACTTTATTACACAACTATTAATTTATTAACACATATAATACAGTAGGCGCGTGCATCATGGTTATGCGTGGTACGTGTTAGTCATTGGTATGTATTCAGACAATGGCCCAAAAAATAGGGAGGCAACAATTTCACAGAAAAAAATGTTTTAATGCAGATATATAGAACAACGAAAACATTTGCTGGCCATTAGCTTTATTTAGTACATAGGCAACGTGTTTCCTTAAACTTTGTGAAAGAAAAACTTCTCTCTGTGTAAACACAGAGCGAAACAACAATGTTTTACCGGTCTAATAACAGCGACATAAGAAAAATTTCATGGGCTATCACAACATACAATATTCGCCAAATCACACGCAGCCTAAAATTTCCTCTAAAATATTATGTGGGAAATTTCGTGAGATGGAAATTAAAACGAAAAAGACCATTTTTAATTAATACCGAGTAGGTAGCACAGTAGAGTACGGACAATAAATATTATGTGGGAAATTTCGTGAGATGGAAATTAAAACGAAAAAGACCATTTTTTATTAATGCCGAGTAGGTAGCACAGTAGAGTACGGACAATAATTTACAATACACATTTACGTACTGTATATTGCTATTTAGTATAAGCTAACAGAAGATTATCTTCAATTATCTTCTAATATTATCAGAAAAAGGATTTGCAGTAAAAGTTAGAACAGGAGGCTGCACCTTGTAATTAATTGTCAAGTGTTAGTATTTCTGTAGAAATGCTTTTCACGGTCCGGCAAGGTGTCCCTGAAAGGATCGTTCATCACTCCCATACAATATATTGTACGGCAACCCACTCTAACAATGTTAGCCCTAATGGGGGAGTGCTGAATTAGGGATAATTTTTGTAGGACACCTTGCTGAAGAGTAAATGGGCTGCTCAGAGACAAATGTACTAAGCCCATATGTGACAGCTATGACAGAGCAAACTCCACTAAACTAACATACAAAAATTACCGTCCCAAATGAAAAAACCCCTCCTATTCGGCTAAATATAAGTATATAAATAGCATTTGTCATAACCTATCCTGATATTTTACAAGCAAGGCGACAGCTAAATTATCCACTATTGAACCACTTTGCTCCACATCTAAATCTCATCGCGAATTGAAAAAGCCAAGCTGTGAATTATTAATATACGATAGGCCTACTTGTTCCATTGCTGAGGTAGGTGTGAAATTAACTCACAATTTAATTAAAATTTGATTAGTAGGTAGCTCAAACTGTCGTTTCGTTCCTTGCATTCGAAGAATGTTTCCGACCATGCCTCATCCGCGGCGCTTCAGTCTGGAGTCTCGCCAGCTCATTTCGCATCCGCTCATCCTCAGGAGATGTGACAACATCACTCTTAGTCAAAATTGGCACTAAAGCATTCCTATTCTGCCCAGGAGATGGTGAACCTAGTCTTACCATATTGAAAAATGTTCCACGGGTCTCATTTCCCTGGCGTTTCTCAACAGCAGGTCCTTGAGTCGTTTCGTTTCGTACTCTCATCAAATCGGCTTGTATCTGCTCGGGAGTCTTCTGATTACAGGAGACTTCCGAGATTTGACGGATGTCGGTAAGAGGAACTTCAACGGTACAGATGTCCAGCTTCGGGTAGGTGCAGTTCGGGAACGGGTTGAGCTCTATGCCAGAATTTTTCCCGTTCATAGTTTGCTTAGCAGACGCGGGGTGTTGCTGCATGTATTGCTTAGCTGCATCCTCAACAAACGACGGCAAGGGCTTTTCACATGCTGAAAATAATTAAATAAAGGAAGCATGGTTATCAGATCTACGCTGTATATTGGTTTTATATGGAGCCACCACGTTGAAAAGGTCTCATCCGGCTCGTCAAAATAAGTAAATTAGGCTAGTTGCCTTTATGAACTCGATTGTTTATTGTTTTTATGAGCATAATGTAGATAATAAGTTCACTTTTTTTGTTTAAATATCCAGTACTGAAAATGCAAAGGGTGTCTAAGTAACATGCTTCTACACCTTCAATGAATTAAATACTGTATGCAGTATATGCTGTACATCAACATATTAGACTCTATATTTTGCTATGTTCTCACACAATTCTCGTAAGAATTTCCCGAAATCACGGGAAAATGAATGCACTCATATATATTCTCATATTCCCGGGTACTACGTTATACAATACCTCCATATTGTTTCTGTGCATTTCCATAATAATGCAGTAGTCATCTATCTTAATACTGACCATAAAAGCCGAGTATCCTTCTTAATGCTTTAGTTACAGTATGTACCTGCCTCCGTGGAACAGTTCATTTCATACAGATATTTACTGGCGGGAAGAATAGCACCATCTTCGTCTTCCACTGTAACTAGCAGGCCATGATTCTTGCCGCTGTCCCGCCAATATCTGACAGCAGTTCGAATGTTGAGCTCTATGAATTTGACGTCCCCAATTGATGTTGTAAACATTTGACTGTCCAGAAGCTTCCTCTTCACTGAAATTCATCATATCCTTTTGTATGATGATACTAAAGGACAATGTGGAGGGTAAAGCCCTTTCAGGTAGAAAAAAAATGAAATTTCAAGGGAAATATCTATCGTAAGCAGACACGGATCTAGAATGAGACCAAGGAGAGGACTAAGATTAAATACGACTAAAAAAAAAAGATGAATTGCACAAATTTCCAATATAATTGTTGAATTAAGTTAGGTTACGTTATTGTCATCTTCATTTCCCCAGTTTCCTAAACTTGGAGAATAGGTCAATAACTTTTTCGATTTCTATACAATAGTTGGCCTGATTGGCGAGAGCTAGACCATTCAGCCTCTCTTTCCCCATTGTACTCCTCAAATAGGACTTCAGCCTTTTAAGTAATGAGAACCCACGTTCTGCCGTTGCTGTAGTTACAGGAATAGTAGAAAAAATTCGAAGCCCAATACGTTTATGGAAGGAGAAAAGGAAGCGTCTAGCTTCGTCAATCTCTCCTGCGTTAAAGCGTTACTAGGAAAGATTGATTGGTAGTAGAGGTAATGAATTTTGTAGTTGCATAGTTAAAAATACAGTTTTATCTAGTGTAAATTTAGAACATAATGGGGGGGCTATTGTCCCCATAGCCCCCCCCCCCCCGTACTCCCGCGCCTGATCGTCAGCTATCAATTAAGATGATTTCGAACGAAAATGTTGGTCACCACTGGATCAATCTGTTATTTTTTTATTTAATTTACTACGCAAGTTATATAAAGATTTGGTTCTTTCAAACTGTAGAAGACTATACTTCACACGCAATATCATATTGTATTTTAGTTTTTGGTGTTGTAATTATTTAATCATTTTAACGGAGGACTAAAGTTTCACGCATTGTAAAGTTCATATAGCGCAAAAAAAAATATCCCATTATATTGTGTATGAAGTACTCTTCTTCAACTTGCATCTACCAAATCTCTATAGCTTATATCAGAGGCGGACGCAGCGACCGGCACTGCGGGCAATGCCCCCCCCCCCCTTGGAAGGGAGTTATATTCCTTGCCTCTAAAATACACCTGTTAACTGCACTCAAAATGCGTAAAACCCCCACTATTTCTGCCCTATTTTTCAAGATTTTTCTCCCGAGGGATACCCCCGAGCGGCCGAGCCCCCCCCCCCCCTTGAGCAATATTTTATTAATTCCCTGTAATATGGAACCCTTATTGCTCTGAAAATGCATAAAACCCCCAATGTTTCAGCCCTATTTTTCAACAAAAAAAAATTACCCGGGATAGACCCCCGAGCCCCCCTTCATATCCTCCGAACCCTCTGGCTCATGCGCAAAGGACACTAAGGACATTTATTTAAAAGCTGCGTACGTCCGTCAGAACGGCTTTTCCCATTTTATACACTTTTATGAAAATGGGTGGAGGGGTGGCTAATTATACACCGCCCCCTTCGAAAACCGATCGTTACGCTACTGAAAAGTGCCTCCCCCTTTTATGAGGTCTGGGACCGCCTCTGGACTTTATTAAATTAAATAAAAATAAAAACTGACTTATTTTTGCGTGAGCCTATATCTATGATCCATATCCCCCGCCCCTGAGCCGTACCTTTAGAGAGGATGTTCCTTAGTATTTTTATGTAGTCTGCATATAATATGTAGCCATCACTACCACGGATTGGTTTCCAGTCTTCTTAAACTCAGTATTTCACATTAGCTTACCATCGCTTGCCAAGCTCATTTCGAGCACATATGACAGAATCCCGGCCCCACACTCATATTAAAAAAAAAAAAAAAACGGCGGAATACCCTCTGCATATACTGTACATATACGTGTATATTGTATGCTTGTGGTCCAGCGGTTAAGGCGATGCCCCGGATTGGTATAGATCGTGGGTTCAAATCCCGCCAAATCCAGATTTTTCGAAATCCCTTAATTTCTATTATACTGTAGGCACACAATATGTAGGCCCAATAATAATTAAATAATTTTGTAATACCGTGCAATCAAATAGCATCATAGCCTACCTCGGTTTTTCCTTAGGGCTCGAGTGTACCAATACACAGAAGCCCGGAGGAGACGTTCGTCTTCCACAAAATCATCAGAGCCACTTGGCTTTTCAACTTTAGCCGATTTGGAGGATGGTCCATTTATTCTTCCTGATGGAGTGGTTGATGTTGCATTGACCTGTGGCATGGAAAAGTTTATATTATATGTACATATGTATATTGTACACGCAATAGTTTAAATATGATTAATTGTTGTTACATTCGAGAGATGACACTTTTTACGATTATAAGGAGACATCGATTGTACATGCGTCAAAAATAAATAGCAACTCAATTAATTAGCACAAATTCTCCTCCACATTTAGATGTATGATATGTGGCCTATAAAGCCCGCCCGCTACTTTACATGTCCTCCGAAGCATGGCGAGGAAATGTAGGAAGTGTGAGACTCAAACCAACATCATGCCCCGGCCTGATCTTTCATGAGATATTTTCACACTTATAAAGAGAAATTCTATGATATTTTTGTAGTACCTATATGCACGTAAAATAGGCGTATTCTTTAAGAGGAAGCTGGCTGTGCACATTGGCCACCCCTGAATCACCCTAAAATAGGTTGGTTTGTATTTTGTATTTCAGTTAATACTTCAAGTTACATAGATTTGGTCTACTCAATTGATAGAGGACTATTTCATGCATAATACTAACGACGATTTATTTAGTTTTGGTCTAGGGGGTTTTCCGTGAAACTGATAAGGTAACCGACAGAAATTTACCAAATTATCGAATTCATGGAAAAATTATACCAACAAAAATGAAAAACACCTTATAATAGGGTGTATGAAATAGTCCTCTAGCAATTGAGCAAACCAAATCTTTTTAAATTAAGTATTAAATACAAACCAACCTGATTCAGGCTGATCCAGGGGTAGCCAATGTGTACGGCCAGCAGAAAATAATTAAACAGTGTACCTTAGATAACGCTTAGACTCTCACCGGTCCTGTAATGGTGATGACAATGGATTCCCCCCCCCCCCTATACCTTTTATCCTTCTTTTTTTCACTACTCCTCTGTTTCCTTCTTCTCTATTTAATTTTAATTAATTTATAATAGTCTACAATGTTTTTTTTTTAGTTTTTAAGGTTAGCATGAAAACAAGACTTTATAGTCTTATTGTTCGCCTTTTGTTTGCAATAAAATCGTTTTTTCATTTCATTTCATTTCATCCTCTTAATTAAACAATTTATCACTTTTTAATTTGACCAAACTATTCTGATGTAAGCCAAGCAAACTTATGTTATCCACCCACCTGTAATTGTTTATATAAACGCAATTTTGCCGCCATAACTTGTATAACAGTCCCAACACCAGGAGTGGGATATGTCACATTAAATAAAATTTTAAAATTTGAATCGTTCCATACTTCCTCCTCAGTGTGATTAGGTGTCTTGCCTGAAAATTATATTGACGGTTATAGTGGTTGACCCCATGGACGGATCTAACCCATTTGGGGGAGGGGGGTATTTGTGGGTCAAAATAGACGAAAAATATGTTGTAGTATCGATTAAATGAGAGCGTAATAAATTAACCAACAATAGATTTACTAAATCCCCCCCCCCCTGTATCCTTCCATGGTTGACTACGCAAAATGAAGCCAATTATATACATTATACCTATAAATTACGTACAAGATAATGTGTCATCTTTATTTATCCCAGAAGAAGAAAACTATATCAGTCCCCTCATAGTTAACCATGAAAATGGAGCCCTTTTTATATTGTGGGCATAGACTACAGTATATTCTACTGCCATAACAAATACCATGTCAAATGCCATGTCAAAAGATTTATTTACAGAATTATAAAAAGAAAATACAATATACAGGATATTAAAATGGAATAGTTAGAAATGGTCTGGAATAGTCCAGTTGCTGGAGACTTAGACTATGAAGCGGAAGGTTGAGGTTCAACGTAAAAACATTTTTTCGCCTGGTCTGCTTCCACCCAACCCTAATAGTAGCTTCATCGGTAGTAACAAAAACGCCACTGCCGGCCATGTTGCTGACTTATTATCTTATTACTTGTCCGATTTTGACTATGGTGAGCATGACTTATGGCAATCAGGTGCAATAACTCAATAATTCATCAAGATATTGGTATCGTTGTAGATCTGAGACTCAGATTGACCACTTACATGACGGATAGAAGCTTTGTAATTTTTCAGTATAACTTGTACTGAGAACATGTGGCTGAAAGTTGTACTCAAATATTTCTTGTAAGGTTTTTGTCGGTGGAAAACTTCCATTAGCCGGCCCATTTCCCTTACGGAGCTCCATAATTGTGTCGCGGATAGAGCTAATTCTTAATACTTTGCTCCTGAAAATGAATCTTACATCAGCCCATGTTTGCCTACATCTACATACCTTAAGCCTACTTATAGGTACTTTTTGTTTCATAATGTTTTTTTATTCTTCTGATTACAAAAAAGAAGTACCTACACAATTGTTCTATATACACATGCAGCAATATCACATAAGTTAGTTAATTAGCAAAGCATGCTCCACGGCAAGAGAATGAATAGGTTAGTTTGTTAGATTGTACAATATAAAAATTAATTTAATTTAAAAAAAAACCCATGCGTTAAGCACGTTTAGCTCTCACCAGAACCGTACCCAATTAAAGCTTCAGGGTCCAAATTACTGAAAATAAATAATTTAGAAATAATTAATATGAACCTAAACGCTGACTCAAGCCTAGGCTTGACTCCACTGATTTGTTTAAATTAATATTTCAATGCACCATTCTATATTTTATATTAATTGTATAAAGACAAGCCTCTTCCCTAGATAATAATTTTCTATGTCCGTCTGCCCTAGGATATCCCTGGCTATTGCTATACACCCACGACCATACTCAACTAATAAGAGTCCCCGGTACCAAATCCACAGTCCAGTGCTAGTATGATCGTGTGCCACCCGGGTAAGCTGAGTTCGATTCCAGGCTGGCACAAATGGCTCCTTGAATGTGAGACACTGAGACGCGAAGTTGCAAGCTCGCGATACCGGCAGGAACAATACATGGCCGCACAAAGGGGAGCGGAGACTTGTTGACATAAAATTAAAATAATACTAGCCTACTGCAGGTATAGGCTATGTAAATATACATATAATTATAGCCTAGTTTTGTATAAAATTCCGCTAATTTTCAAAATTAGGGGAAGGTACCCCGGAGTGACCTAGTACGTAGTAGTAAATTTGGTAAAGTCCCAGGCCACCCACGGTGAGGGCCCACAGGACATATAACAATATTCAATAAATAAATAAAACCGAACGTCTTGCTACCCATTTGGGAACTCAGCCCCTGTTCTTTTTATAGAATGCTATTTTTTTTACGACGCCATACTTAGTTTCCTTGGTTGCCTCCCACTGATGGCTTAGTTTGGGCAGGCAGGAAAATGTAACTTTGTGTTTCTGGTGGCATATGACCGCACTTTTCATGTCTGTATGCGTTTTACGTGAGTTTATGTCTCACAAAGGCCCAAATAATTGATATTCAACAATTTGAAAATTGATCCATTCCATTTAACCGCTGAGAGCGGTGACAAGCTTTCCATGATTCAGATTTGGACAGTCTCGGTGGATTAAGGCACAATTAATGGGGGATTCCATATTTAAAATGCAGTCCTAAATAATAGGTCAGGGACAACGTGATATTGTGTCTGGCGGCTGGCCCACGTACTGTATGTAGCAAATTTCAAAGTCGATAAACCCCCTGAGAAGAAACATTTCTTACTGACGTGTTTATTTGTAAATTCTGTATTTACCGACTCCCTGCCAAAGTTTCAAGAGTCATAGTTCCTTTAAATTGTTCGGCTGTCGGCCCAACTCATGAGAAGTATTTCAAATTCTCTATTGGAAACCAGTGCAAATGTCCTCAGGGCCATTATTGAATCGTTTGTGGCTTTTAAGGGGACATGCTACGTAGAAAATTAGCACCCCAAAATATATTGTTTTTATTGACTTTTTATTTTTTAATTAATTAAAAAAGCAAGTTATTAAAGATTCGGCTCATGGAAGTTGTAGAAGACTTCATGATTCATGTAATAGGAAACATTAAATTTTGGGTACCTACCTTATTTCTTTCATAAAAACCAGTGGGGACTAATATTTCGCGTAATCTGGGATTTTTTTTTTAAAACTACAAAACCGAAAAGTAAAAATACCCGATTATATTATGCACGAAGTAGGCTAGTCATCTACAACTTAAATTATTTTTTTAATTTTTTAGTAGCTAACTTGCTTAGTTAATGGAATAAAAAATGAAAAGTATTTAATTTTGGGGTGCCAATTTTGTACGTAGCATATCCTCTTAATCAAGATACAGTGGTAACCCTGCCACGTCCTTTCTACGCCCAGGGTATCTTTCCACACAGGATGCCCATGCATACAGTGTATGCATTATTTTCAAATGGGTTAAAATAGCTCGAGCAAATAAGAACCCTTTTCAGCGCGATGGAAGCATTAAAGAAGTTTGGAATGCTGTGAAGTTAAAACTGTCATGTAGGCTACTAATTTTCATGGGACAATCCCCCTAGCATTGATCGTGAAGTGGTAATTGGTAATTGGTTTTAACAACATGTCGTCGCTGTTGGTGCAAAACGGCTTATAACAAAAATTACAACTTTTGAGGAGAGCCAAACTAAACACCGGGAAATTGAAAACATACGACATTTTGTATTTATTCGTTTTGAGTCTCTATTTATTTCCGGTGATAGTCTATACGACAGTGGATGCTAGAGATTAAAGAGCGCAAGTTTTTAGCGTCAAAAACAAAAAATTGTAAATTTCAACATACGGTACTACATTTTGCAAGAACAGTGGTGATGTGGCCTATCCGGAATTTCTGCGGAAATTGAATTAGTTTCCATATTTCTATCAATTTTTCTACAGCTGCACACCCACTGTAAGATACTACGATAAGTATTTTCAGTACCTATGTAAACTATATTCCTGTGATACCAGACCCTCAAGGTTGAATTGTGAGAATGACAGCATTACTTACTAAAAGTCGGTATTTTATGTGTAGACTAGGCATGACTACTGGCCAGAGACTATACATACAAATTCAGCAAATTTAACGGCTTTTGCTTAGTGTACGAGTAGGTCTGCTTTTTTATTGTTTCACAACGTTTTCAAAAATTAGAAAATGAACAGAAAAAATGGAGCTTAAATGCTCTAAAAGCCTAACCAACTGGAAAATTCCGGATTGGTCACAATTGCCACGTATTCGTCATTAGTGAAGTTTTAGGATAAGACGTGCCAATATGCAAATGTTGTAACTTCATTGCATTCCAAAATTCCTTAATGTTTTCTGCGCATTGAAAACGCGGCTATTTTTTGCTTAACGCAATTTTCACCCATTTCAATATTTGACCTCTAAATTTATCAATGAGCGCACGAGCCAACACCCCCGCCCCCGCATCCCCAATCAAAATAAAACAGCTTTTAGGCAACCTCGATGCCTCGTTTAATCTTAATTTCTTTAATCTGGAAATCAAATTGTAGGCTAGTCCAGCATAAAGGTATGTCCTTGGATATCATATCAGGAGTCAATTTAATAAAATATAATAATAATAATAATAATAATAATTCATAGGTAACATAATATGATATAATATATTACAATAATAAGCAGAGGTGGGGCGTTACTTCTGTCACTGTGATTTATCACCGTGACTACGATGGTCACTGCAATCACCCACCCGTTCCTAGCCAAAAAAAATACTGGTGATTTGAGTCACTGTCTCACTGTCACCGATTTAGGCCATATTTTAAACAGCTTTGTTTCTAATCCTCTGATAGTCGCATGCAAGAGCAAGTAACTCGCTCAGGTGTAGCCTATGCACTAGAAATTCCCCGAAATGCTTTCCGATCGTCTCACGTATGCCCGAGGCTGTCACCGTGAATGCTCCATAACTGGCTAGCATTTAGTTTATATATATATATATACAGTATATACCGTATCTATATTACTACTTCTTACATTTCTTAGCATAACTAAACCAAAGAATAACCGCCTTTAATTGTTAAGCGAAACGAATAAGTCTATGTAACTTGTATAAATCACTGTCAAGTAAGAGAAGTGACAGTGACTTTTGGTTACTCATACCAAGATGTACCAAGATTACTTAGATAGCAGGAACAAAAGCAGTCACTCCAGTGACAGAAATCACCAGTATTTGTATCAGTGACTGTCGAGTCACTGTCACCGGTCACTATTACTCCTGGAAATATCTGTCACGCCCCACCTCTAATAATAAGCTTACCTTTCACGCTGTTCCTTTACCACTGATGGGTCCTCAGTACTGCCGTTGGTTTGTCCTAAAGCCCAAGTTACGTTTGCCTCGGCCATGACCTCCAATACCTGAAATGCACGTAACAATTGAAAATGTCGCATCCATAGACCGCAGTAGGCTATAAGAAACCTTTTTACACCTACTACTGTACTTTAACCCTACCGTACTGGTGATCAAATACAGTATCGAAATCATATCGGTGTCGTTACCATTTATTTAAGGTTCAAATTGGTTTCAAAGTATTTTGTAAACAAAGAATGAGCGAGTCAATTTGGCAAAATTAATTAATTCATCCTTCCAAAGTCACAAAGATATGAAACTGGCCAGATGAAAAATTCACAAAAAATAAAAGCAATAAGTTCACATTTTCTTACTTGAAATAATATAATAGCCTATACCTGAATAGAATAAAATACTTTTTGAGAAAGCTTTCCTTTCTTTATGAATTTTTCAACTTATCACTTTTATACATATGCGGAAACGAGGAATTAATTTCATTTCGTCAAAAATGCACGTTCATTCCTTGTTTACAAAATATTTTAAAATCTCTCACTTGAAAGTCAACATAATATATCTTGGGGGGTGAGTATAAAAAGGGAGACATGGAATAGGTACTTTTTTTTAAACTACCTTTTCTTTTTGGGTGTCAGCCGAAATTTCAGGAGCGTCGCCCATGTAATCAACACTGTCGGTAATGTCATCTTTTCTCACTTCTTTATGTGACATCATCATCTCATTGACTTTAGCAGGTATTTTCTCCATTGCTTCCTTAAGTTTTTCTGATCTTTGTTTCTCTGCTTTTGCTATCTCAATTAACTCTTTTTCTTCTTCGTCCTCCTCATGAAGACGCTCTTCGAGCCAAGTGATAAAGTCTTCAATATCTGCTTGGGAGATATTGGCTAGTTGCGGCTTTTTGCCCTCAACTGGGGGGATGTTGCCCATGTGTCGAGTAAAAACGGTGGAGGTTGATATTGTAGCTACGACGAGGATTCGAAACCACCAAATTGTAGAGGTCATTTCGTGAATCTGAAAGTAAGGTAAAGGACGACTCCACATAAGTTAAGAAGAAGTGCTACAACGGCAATATTTTCCCACTAAAAAATCTATGGCACAATCGCATTTCATTATTCAAAAGTATGATCGACACCCCCCCCCCCCCCCCATTTAGTTATCCCCAAATAAAATAAAATACCGAAATATGATTTTCCTGGACCTATACATGTCAAATGGTTTGATGATTGCCCAAAAGTCGACATACGATTTTCCTTATTATACTGACGTATAAATTGGAAAGCTAAAAGCACATGCCTTTCCTTAATTCATATACGCATAACACCGGCCCTGACGAGTAAGCTGGCTTACTCTACGCATGAGCGTCTGTAGCGGTTTAAAAGATGCAGAGCATGTGGAATTCATTGGCATCAATCAATCAATGGTATTTGCTGGCATTTGTTTGGGGAAAAGCAGGTGTCAATGTCAGAGGAAGGTCACCCCCTGTACTAGTGTCACACTCACTGCCCGCACGCATGCGTCATGCTGTAACTTTCCGAAGAAAGGGGGTGACAGTTTCAAATGTGATTATAGGCTATAGAAACGATTTTAAGTAATAATATTTTAGAAGCCTACGCCTCCGATTAAATTGGGAAATCAGGACAAATAAATGACAACGAAGGAATCTTTTCCTTTCAGGCAGAGATTTAAAATCATTTCGTAAACAAAGAAGGATGGGGTGAAAACTTAGGGAAGATTATTAATTTAAGTTGCATAGGTCCTGTACCTATACTGTAGGTAAGGTGTCAGGATTTTTGTCGGAGAGGACGCAGACAGGGGGCCTTTGTTCAGGCATAGCCCATTTTTTCTTAAACATGGAGAGCCCAGGGGTCCCCCGTCAGGGACGGATCCAGCCCATTTGGGGGGGGGGGGTAGGTGGGGGTCAAAAGTAGGAGAAACATGTGTAGGATCAATTAAATCGGAGCGTAATAAGAGATTTACTAAATTTAGGGTGCAGCTACCCACCCCCTACCTCCCCCTGTATCCATCCATGCTCCCCGGGAGGTAAATTTTAAAACGTATCAGCTTGTTAGAAATATACTGGTATTTTTAAATCAGCTTTAAATTACCTCACAACTCTCAATTGTGTATTTCAATAAGAAAGTTGAGTTTATAGTATTTGATGGTATTGAATGCATTGAAATTGTACCCATCAGATGCTGATTTTCATATATCTATCTATAGTGTACAAAAATTTTATTTAAAGGAGGCTGATTCAGATACATTTAGTTTTGTATGTTCATTTCATGAATAATAAATTAATATTTTTGCAACAATGTAATTATAGTATTTCCATCGATATATTGTATACACGTATATATATGCCATGCACATTTATTTATTAGTCTATTTGACGAGTTGACAGTAGGCTGTATTCAATTGTCACTATTTAAAGTTTTATTTTATTACTTTTACTGAGTTTAATATACATTTGAAAGAAATGTAATATCTAGGTCAGGTAACGATATGAGGATAAAAGGGATCTCTAGGCACAGTAAAGTTTGGGAAACAACAGAAGAAAGGGATTTTCTTGAAAAAAAAGTTACTTTTAAGCCCCGATATTTCAGCCCTTTCATGCGGTGTATAAAGTTTGAGCCTAGAAACTTAGGCATTAAAACTCGTCCCTTTTGCAAAGTTCAGATTTTATAAAGTATTGGCAAAAAGGAATGAAATCCAACAGATTTTATACAGCCTTCTCGGGCATTATTTCAGTGAAAAGCGAGTTTCAAATCAGATTTTGACATATACCTAACTACCGGATAAGTAAATAATAAATAAATCCAAACGTAGATACCCACACAGAAGGGCACCATTTGTGGGACTATCTCGAAAATAATATACTAATTACAAAGGCTTTCATGGCCAGAGTCTGATGAGGCCCGCGAATTTGGGGGCCCCGCGCTCCAACGCCAGTCCATATTTTGCCTATATTAAGTCCAGAAAAGTTTATTTGTAACAGTTTTGTTTTATTTAATGCCCTAAGCTTGAGAACCTACAGCAAGCCAAGGGCCCCTTGACAGAATTTTTTACAAACCCCGCACTGGCTTAATTCGGCACTCACAGGCCCTATGAGTCGACTATGGATGAGGTCTGAATGAGGCACCCATAGGCTTCAGTTAATAGTACACTACATAGTGGAGGGCAAAATTGTTGTTAATATTGATTGATGAATAATTGAAAGCGAACCAGAAAGTTATAGATATACTGTACATGTGTCCCAACAATGAGAGTCTTCTAAATAGGGTCAGCAGTTAGAATCTGTTTCCTCCTTATAAAATGCATAAAATAGGTTTTCCCTTATATTTGCTGTAAGGAGAAACTACAACAAGTACATAATGGGTACATGTATAAATGTTTCTCTTGAAATTTCTCAGGTTCTGTTGTTTCCTGTCTATTTTTACCATGTGAAAACGTACAATACAAAAATTGCTTAGATGCTTTTGCCTAATTTTGTATTTTGCATTTTCTTTTACTTTTGCATTCAATTTCACGCATTTTAATTTACAGGGGCAATAATGGCATTAATAGGAAAAAAGAAAGGTAGCTTTCAACTTGGAGAAGCTGAGGTGCTATGCCGTTCAAGGAGAGAGTCATATAAGAGCAAGATATCAACAGATGAAAGCGAAGAAATCCGTAGTTCAAAACATCTAAAATCAAAGGACAAAAAAGATGCTGCTGATAAAGGAGAAAAATCTAACAAATCTTCAAACAAGAGTCAAGTTTGGTTTGTGCTTATGCATAGTTTTGCGAGCCCACCAGTACTCTATTGAACAATAGTCAGCCCAAAACTAATTGGTATTTCTTGGAATACCAAACCTATACTAAGAGTTAAATAGTCCGGTTATTACGGTAACTTATTATACATGGCAGCGCTTTTTTATGAATTTGAAAGTAAAATAAAAAACTGCGTTTCTTATTGTAGGCCTAGATCCTAGAAGGAGTAGCTGTGTATAGAAACTATAACTGTATGTTCAAAATCAGTGTGTGATTCAAGAATGTAACAATGAATGTTTACGGGAAAAATAAAACCAATTAGTCTGGAGATGAAACTTTCCGACCGAAAGAGACACTGAAGAAATCTATGGTACATATGTAAGAAAACCTAGTAAACACTACTAGATGTCAATGAATTGGGCATGTCAGCATCACATTTTACTTTTATTGCGATTGTGTTGTCTTGCATGTGATAACTGATAAGTAGGTAGGCACTTACAATAGATAGGCAATGGCTAAACCTAGTTAAGTTAAGGAAACTGCCATTCAGCACTCACTTAAGGTAAGAAATGTCACACATGATAATATGGTAAACCAACTTACCAGCTGCCCAACAAATATACGGTATTCTATAATAATATATATATGCTACATGAACTTACAAAGCCCTTTAATCGAAGTTTCCGGGGTAGAATATATGATCTTTGAAACCGAGAGAAATAAAGACAACTTTGTCAGCTAACAGAAAATATTGTACGCAAAGGCGTTGCGTCTATTATGCTGCGTAGAAAATTGGCACCCAAAATTAAATACTTTTATTTTTTATTCAATTAACTCAGCAAGTTATTAAAAATTTGGCTCATTTATACTGTAGATGACTACTTTGTGTTTTGTAGTTTTATCAAAAATGCTATTTTACGCGACATTTTAGGGAATGGTTTTTATGAAAGTACAGTACCAAAATTTAATATTTCAGTAGGTAGCCTTCTACAACTTACATGAGCCAAATCTTTATTAACTTGCTTTGTTAGTTAAATAAAAAATAAAAAGTCAATAAAAACAACCAATTTGGGGGTGATAATTTTCCTCTTAAGAATATTAAATTTAATACAAGCTTAACTGGCATTTAATATTGAACTTTAAGGGATGCAGGTTGAAGATGAAGTTTGATATTTTAATAGTTTATTATTATAGCTGGGTGTGGAATACATGCAGTACCTACCATCTAGTATATAATATATATTATATGAGTGATGTATTGAACTTACCCTTAAGAGAAGATGCCGGCTGAAGGTTAAGTTGGAAACTGGCGGTTTGGACGGTGTGCCGGCTGTAATAATGTTGACATCAGTAAGCGCTACCGGGTGTGGCCAAATCGAAACTCAATCCCGGCACTTGCGGCAAATCCGATTGGAGCATCTTCAACGCATTTTCTTGTAGGCTTCAATCTACATATTGTCGAGAAATAAGGTATTTGAGTTTCCACCAATGGCGGTGCAACGCTGCACCTAAGGTACATCCCCTCAGCAACAAGTTGCTTTGCATACCTATATCTCTAACTCCAGCGTGGGCCGTACCCAGTTTAATGCCTAAGCATTGTATAGTAGGTACCAAGGTATACTTATTAAAATTATAATTTGCAAGCCTAAACATTGTATAGTAGGTAAGTAAGTAAAAATCAATTTGTTTCCTTCAAAAAATTTACAAATAATATTCTAAAATAAATAAATAAAATCTGAAATATAAGTATCAGTATAGGCTATATACGAGTAAGTATATGGTGTAGACTTTTACTTTTAATGACAGAAAAGAGTGTGCTGAGTGCTGAAACTAGGTACCGTAGCTATAAGCTGGGATTCTGAGGCAGCTCTCTTCGGCCAATCTGGTTCTTCGTATATTCTTTAGGTGTATTGTGTATGTATCTGTATACAGTAGTAAGAGCTGTATAATGTAGGTAGTCTCGCGGTGCTAAAGTATAGGTACTTATTAAAATTATCATTTTCAAATGTTCATATTCATGGACAGTCCCTGGATTCCAAGGTTTAACAATTTTTTTGTCTAATTGCACTCCACTATTATTGTCATTAGGGGAATGCATCTAAAGTTTGTCGCCGTTTGCCTGAAACACCTTGTATGTGTGAACATAGGCTACCAGAACAAAAGAATGGTGTTTCCTTGCTGATTAAGTAATTTTATAGGAAGCTGTGTAGTTAACTGTCATATTTTATTGCTTCAATTTCCATAATAGTTGATCCATTGCATTAATTCACACTGAATAATAGTATAACATTGATAAAATATATAGCTTTGTATTTTTTGCAGAAATTTATTACGGTAGCCTACATACTTTTGGTACACCCATTCCCAAATTCCTTAATTTTCTCCATGGTTGTTTTCAACTTACTAATTTGCCTTGCCAAGTTTTGCGCAATTTAGCAATGTAAATGTGTCATCTCCGCATATACCTCTATGAATAAAATCTCAATTTCAAGTGAAGATGTCCTGTTTTGTTGAAATGTGATTGCCAAAAAACCTTCGAGAAATTTTACAACGTATTTTCGTGACCTCTAGCACCAGACAAATGTCATTGGATGCTGTAACGTTTTTTCTTTTATGTAGGTCTGTATACACTTATTTGAATTAGGTATAGGTACTAATAAAAACCTTGTCGTCGGGGAGCATATAATTATAGAGCCATCCATAGAAGTGATACAGTGATACACGATTATGTCAATCCTGTCGCCATTATCCTTCGGGGCTCTTGTGCTGAACTTAACGTTTCGCAGTGGTGGCGTTGCTCCATCTCTTCTATGACTGCTTGATTGTCTTCTGCTTGGAGCTGATTCTAAATTCTATTTGGTTGTTTCTTCTGTGGCACGGGTTGTTCATCTCAATTGAGATAATAGGTAATAGCCTAGTTAACTATTAAGCCTTTCGCTCAAAAATTTGGTTTCACATTCAAAGGGTACCTATACCTACTGCACTTGCTTACTCGGCCATTCTCATGAAAGTGTGACCATAAGCAAGAAAATAAAACCAGGTATAAAAGCTCAAAATCCGTTCAAAATAATTTTTTTATCTTCAATTTACTTTCCAAGAAATAATAGATAGGTTGGCATAGCTTAATTTATTTTATTTTCAGCAATATTTGGAAAGAAAGGGGTATAACTTTATAATGGACTGGGCTAACACAAACGGTCTGAGGAAGGACCGGTGACAGCTTTTGAAGGGACTGAACTAAACGGGTACCATGTCTTGATTGTCTAGGCTCCCCTAAGCCTAATTAAATTATCTGAAGAAAAACAGTTTCGTGAAACTTCAGTGGAAGTGCTCTTCAGATTGTCAGTCGCCGCATGCTCCATCTCGTTCATATTTTTATTTTCTGCCTGTACTTTTTTCATGTTTTCCTTGCATTTGAAAGCATAAGCCACAACTTAGATTTGTCCAGTCTCGAAAATGTATCCCAGTCCTTGCTAATAGTGGACTGGTATAACCGGGACTGGAGCTACAAATCTAACATTTTATATTATTACGCGGAAGTTTGACAGATCTTCACCAAGCGAATTTATCCGGTGTATTTTACTTTAAAACAGCATTAATAAAATACTTGACAAATATTTTTAGATAAATTTGATATGATTTTACGGGAAATGGACTGGACTAACATCAAGGTGGGGTATATGACAAAGTCTGTAAAGGCTTTAGACATAGTGCAATATTTTAATAAATAATAATAAAATTTAAAAAATCACTTGCTTCTTGGCACCACCTTGATTGAACGTTTCAATATTTCATTTTAAAGAAGATTATCCCTGCGCATTTTTCCACAATTTTAGTTAAAACTTTTGGGACTGGAATAACAGAAAAACTTCGGACAAAGTTTAAGAATAAATTGCTAAACTACCCGATTGTTTAAAAGAAATTAATGACAACGTTTCCTAATACAATCGATTGTCCTACTTTTGTAACCAATGGCAAATTTAAATTTTACTATATACTCGTAGGCAAAAAAAATATGAAACCAATTGAAATTTTTAAAGAGGGACAGCGGACTGGTAGTAACTGTTAGGTCCAGTCCAGCCAAAAAAAAGTGAAAAAAATGAAATTATTATTTTAAAAAATTAGGTCACACTAAAAATTAGTGTTATATACTTCGTCAAGTACTAATGAAATTGAGCCTAATGTCTACAGTTTAGAAAAAAAATCCATATTACCGCTTGGTCACACTTTCATGAGAATGGCCGTACTATGTAAATAGCGATTATATAAATGCCCAGAAATGCATGACAAGAAAAAATGCACAATGCACTATCGTACTTGCCTACCGCGGCTTTCGGTATTGAATGATATTTTACGCATTACTCATGTTTCTTCAATGGATATTACGAGTAGGAAATGCATTAGCCTACATCTGATAAGTGCGCATGTATTTACTGCATGAAAAGTTGGATAATTTTCGAGTACGTATGCCAAAATTGTGAGGTTACTTATTGTCTACATTGCAACAAACAAATTGAGAAAGTTACAGTAAAATACAATTTTTACCAGAATATGCAATGTAAAGTAGTGGTGAGAACTCGAACTTCCATCCCGAAGGTTGTTGATTCGAGTCCCACACTTGCCACATTTTCTGGCCATGCTTCGGAGGGCATGAAAAGCAGACGGTCCCGGGCCATTCTAGTCTAGTGTAAGAGAGGGCTTTATAGCCCTAGCCCCACTATAGGTTGGCTTAGTAATAGAACAAAAGTCACTATTTATTTATTTAAATTAATTTCTTCGGGTGAGCCTGAATTGCCATTTTTCGTAACCATCTTTCTTGTTTTTGTTGATTTATGGTACGTTGTGTACAAGTATGCCTCTATACAGAGTTGATATTAGGCCTGATACTGTTCTTCATGACCTATCTCCCTAGAGGAGGGCTAGGATCTTCGGGAAATTTGAACCCCTTTGGATTACACCTTTCCCAGCTCAGGTTGCTTGAAATTGCTGCTGCAGCTATCTTACTACGGCATAGCCGATCAATAACCGCCTCACCCAATTGCCAACTCGCACCAGGCAACCCCAAAATAGGTTGATTTATATTTTTTATTTAATGTAATACTAGTTGTGAAGATTATTTGAGGACTATTCAAACAAAGTTTTTTTTTAATGGTGCAGGGGGTTTTCCGTGAAACTGATAGGCATCATTTACCGAATTATCAAATTCATGGAAAAATTATAACAACAAAAATGAAAAACACTTTATAATATGTTGCATGAAATAGTCCTCTACCAATTGAACGCACCAAATCTTTATATTAAATTATATTATAATTATATTATATTGTAACTTAAGTATTAACATAAATAAGAAATAAAAACCAACCTATTTTGGACGAACCCGACAAATCGACAGATTACGAAGCTTTCCTCCACTACAAAAGTATAAAATAATATGAAATCAATTAGGTAAATTACTTGAAAAATGGGAAATTTTGATAAGCAGAAAATCAAGGCTTTAATTAATATTACAATATACTTCTTTCTTCTTCTTCTTTTTAAAAAAAAAAAGGTTAATCCCATACCAACAATTCAATAAATGTATCCGATTGACCTCTCCGATCGCATGGCGTGTAGAGACTCGCACATGTACAAGCACGCTACCACCTGGCCATCGAAGTCGATAAACTATACTACAATAGTATTATATATAGGTATATATCCTGCTTAATTTATGCAGTTATTTATAATAAATACCGTATGCCTACTGCAAATGCAAGATAGAATGGCAAATTTTCCAGACGTAGGCATTAATTTACTCCAACATCTACTCTAATATACTTTATCGTATAGCATTGGCCGCAGGGCCAAGGAGTAAGTAAGTAAGTAATCATAGGCCTATTACATTAATTAAGGCACATGGTGATCTACTAATGACTATTTTAACGGTTGAATAAGTGAAAGCGGAGCATATTGTAGGTATAAGATTGTGGGGACCACTTAGTCCCACATGTGTAATAACCAGTCTGCTTCCAGCTTCACCTTTTTCCCGTTAGATGGCGCTGTTCACATTCAGATAATTCAATATTCCTCAATCTTCCTTTTACGTATTTATTTCTCTTATTCAATAATATCTTTAATCTACCCTCTGTGTCTCATCAGCTCCTTTAGCTGTGGACACAGAGTTGGTTTTTCTATATGGAAGCAGGCTGGATCAAATTCAATATTAATTGTAAGCATGTATCGTTCTCGTCTCACAGCTCATATTGTAACCACTGTGTGTTAAATTACTCTAACTTGAGTCGAAGCACTGCAATACAAACCAATTCAAGTCTACACTGCCTATTCAATTGCATCGTCCTTCGACAAGCTACATTGGTGACCCTCGACAACGGAACAAGCAGCCTTCCAGATTCCAGTTCCAGCTCCAGTTCCAGCCAGTTCCAGTTCCAGCCAATTCCAGTTCCAGCCAATTCCAGTTCCAGCCAATTCCAGCCAATTCCAGCCAGTTCCAGCCAGTTCCAGTTCCAGCCAGCTCCAGTTCCAGCCAGCTCCAGTTCCAGCCAGTTCCAGTTCCAGCCAATTCCAGCCAGTTCCAGCCAGTTCCAGTTCCAGCCAGCTCCAGTTCCAGCCAGTTCCAGCCAGTTCCAGTTCCAGCCAGTTCCAGCTTCCAGCTTCCAGCCAGTTCCAGTTCCAGCCAGATCCAGTTCCAGCTTCCAGCCAGTTCCAGCCCGTTCCAGTTCCAGTTCCAGCCTCCAGAACGTCTCATCCGGCCATAGGCGGTGGAAACCACCCCGGAGCAGCTACATTCACCGCAGCAGCACAGCCACAACCTGCAAGATGCCGCAGACCACAGCCACAACCGCTACAGCTACGACCGCTACAGCTACAACCGCTACAGCTACGACCGCTACAGCTACAACCGCTACAGCTACAACTGCTACAGCCACAACACCGACACCCACGGCTACAACCAAGATGACAGGCCCTGCTAGTACGATGGCAGTCTCGGTCAAGCTTCCACCCTTCTGGACACAGTCGGCCAACCTGTCACCGGCACTGCGGTTCACTCAAGCGGAGGCTCAGTTCGCACTTGCTGGGGTCACAATGGAAACGACGAAATATTACCACGTCCTTTCAGCGCTCGACCAAAGTACCCTCAGCGAGATCTCAGATTTGTTAGCTGCCCCAGTACCAGTAAACCCATACACTGAGCTAAAAACGCAGTTAATCCAACGAATGAGTCTTCCAGCAAGCAGTCGCATTCAGCTACTAATGTCGGAAGACATAGGGGACAAAACTCCCAGCTCTTTTCTCCGGAGACTGCGGGCCCTCGCAGAGAAAGCCATATCAGACTCGGTTTTACGCACCATTTGGACGTCTCGCCTCCCGCACGCTATACAATTGGCAATCATCGGTCATGATCACCTGTCACTAGGTGACGTCGCGAACCTCGCCGACAAGATGGCCACCATCAATTCAGCAACACGTGACCGGATTCTTGAGTGCACAATGGCCCCTGTGGACCTATTGAAGACGTTAACAGAGAACGTCGCGGCTCTACAGGCACAGTTCGCCGACAGATACGGACAACGTGCCACACAGCCACGGTTCCAGCGCCAGTTCCGTTCACCAGCGCCTAAACAAGACCCAACTTGGTGTTTTTACCACCAAACCTATGGGAGGAAGGCCAGAAAGTGCCAGCAGCCATGCAGATTTCCGAAAAACGACGATCGCAGCCAGTAAAGGCAGGGCCTGCCTGCGCCACTACACACCTGCTTAAAACCTCACATCGCCTTCTTATCACGGACCCTTGCACCAAGATACGTTATCTCATTGACACAGGGTCCGACATCTGCGTTTTTCCACGTGCCCGTCTCAACCTACCGCTCCGTCGTACTCAACTCGAGCTGACTGCCGCCAATGGCACAATCATCAATACGTACGGAACAACAGCTCAACAACTGGACCTGGGATTACGACGCAGTTTCCGTTGGAATTTCATCATTGCCGATGTCACGCAACCCATCATCGGTGCAGACTTTCTCGCAGCCTCTAATTTGCTGGTGGATCTCCAGAACTCAAAGCTGATCGACGGGACAACGCATCGCAAGGCGAACCTGTGTCAAAGCCCCTCCAAGCAACCTAGCGTTTCTACCTTAACAATACCGCACAGTACCCCGGCCAGTCTAAAAGTAATAATTGAGGAGTTTAGCGACCTCACGCGGCCGAGACAACCCACAGACCAGGTCAAACACTCCACGGTCCACTACATTAGAACGACAGACGGACCTCCCGTCTCCGCTCGCCCACGCCGGTTGGCCCCGGACAAGTTTATTATCGCCAAAAAGGAGTTCAACGACATGATCCAGACCGGCGTATGTCGTCCGTCCGACAGCCCATGGGCCTCACCATTACACCTAGTACCTAAAAGCGACCATTCATGGCGCCCATGCGGGGACTACAGACGGCTCAATGCTCGAACAATTCCTGACGCGTACCCAGTCCGCCACATCGCAGATTTCAGTGCAGAATTGCGAGGAAAAACCGTATTCAGCAAAATAGACCTGGTCAAAGCATTCACCCAGATACCAGTTTCCAATGGTGACATTCCAAAGACAGCAATAAATACTCCGTTCGGCCTTTTCGAATTCCCATTCATGACATTCGGTCTTCGCAATGCTGCTCAAACCTTCCAACGCTTCATGGATAACATCCTACGCGACCTCCCGTGGGCATATTCATACATCGACGACGTACTGGTTGCATCAAGTGATAAGCAGGAGCACGAATCACACCTACGTCAACTCTTCCAACGATTCCGAGAATATGGCCTAGTCATTAATCCTAGCAAGTGTACCCTCGGCGTTGGGTCAATCAGCTTTCTTGGTTACCTCGTGTCAGCAGAAGGCACACAAGCCCTACCAGACAGGGTAAAGGCACTCACTGAATACCCTCTTCCAAAGACATTCAAAGATCTACGCCGTTTCCTTGGCATGATTAACTACTACCGCCGGTTCCTACCAAATGCAGCCAACGAACAAGCACCACTCAACACGTTGTTATCTGGAGACAAGGTAAAAGGGAACGCTACGATACCATGGACAACAAAGCTTACCGAAGCTTTCAGCTCATGCAAACACAGTCTGGCACGCATCACCCTACTCGCGCATCCAGATCATACGGCTCCGATTGCACTAGTCACAGATGCATCAGACACCAGTATCGGAGCTACAGTCCAACAACGGATCAACGATCATTGGCAGCCATTAGCATTCTTCTCGCAGAAACTTAAAGAAAACCAACGAACATGGTCCGCCTACGATCGCGAATTGCTTGCGGTACACGACGCCATTCGTCATTTCCGTTACCTGCTAGAAGCGCGCGCTTTTGTCGTGTATACCGATCACAAACCGTTGACGCACGCTTTTCAGAATCCAAAAACAAGTTGCTCACCTCGCCAAATGCGGCAAATGGAATTCGTCTCTCAATTCACCACGGACATCCAATACATCGCTGGGCAGGACAACATGGCCGCTGATGCATTCTCAAGAATCGAAGCAATCTCTACTCCCGTATCTCCTGAGCAACTTTCTTCTGCTCAGAAAGACGACAGAGAACTCAAAGAGCTTCGGTCCAGTAGAAAGACGTCCCTCATCCTCGTTGATGTTCCCATTCCGGGCTCTGATTCAGTCCTTACGTGCGATTCTAGTCAAGACATACAACGCCCATTTGTGCCCAAACCATTACGTCGACAACTTTTCGAGCACCTACACAGCCTACATCACCCAGGAATAGCAGCGTCTGCTAACCTGGTTGCCCAACGCTACATATGGCCTTCTATCCGTAAGGATTGCCGCGCTTGGGCTCGTCTGTGTGTCAACTGTCAATTGTCCAAGATACATCGACACACCCTCACTGCGATTGGAACCTTTACTCAGCCTGACCGACGGTTTCAGCACATACACCTCGACATTGTAGGCCCATTACCACCGTCGGAAGGCTACACGTATTTGTTAACACTCGTTGACCGTTTCACGCGATGGCCGGAAGCCGTTCCTATGGTGAACATCACCGCCGAAAACGTCGCCAGAACCCTCATTTCCTGCTGGATCAGCCGGTTTGGGTGCCCGGAGACAATTACTACAGATCGCGGCCGACAGTTTGAGAGCCATTTGTTTGCTGACCTGGCCCGATTATGCGGATTTCACCATGCACGGACTACCAGTTACCACCCTGCATCCAACGGCATGGTAGAGCGTATGCACCGCTCACTCAAAGCCTCCATTATGTGTCATGCCAATGACAAATGGACGGAAGCCCTTCCGCTAGTTTTACTGGGCATGCGCGCCACTCTTAAGAAAGATCTTCAAGCTTCTCCAGCAGATCTGGTCTATGGTGAACCATTAAGACTACCAGGACAGATGCTGACAACTCCTCCTTCAAATCAGAGTCCGGCGGACACTCTCATCTCACTTCGAAGGAAATTCGACTCACTACGCCCCACTCGCGTCAAGAGACACGGGGCTCATCAAACATTCATCCCACAAGACCTTGCCAAGGCCACGCACGTTTTCGTGAGACAAGACCACGTCCGTGCTTCCCTCGAACGTCCTTATGCGGGACCATTCCCTGTGTTAAGTCGCACCGACAAAACAGTTACGATTTCAAGCCGCGGTCGTGCGGTTACTGTGTCAATGGACAGGGTCAAGCCGGCCTACATTAATGCCAGTACAGACGAACCGTCTCACCAGTCTACGATCAACCCCCCGCATCAGCATCCTGCTCAAGATAAACCTCAGGAGAAGGTCTCCTCACCACTTCCTGCCACTGACGTCGTGCCGACACCACCGACTCGCACCACTCGCTCAGGTCGTCACATCCACGTTCCACGACATTTCTCCGACTTCCAGTCTTAGGAGGGGGGTAATGTGGGGACCACTTAGTCCCACATGTGTAATAACCAGTCTGCTTCCAGCTTCACCTTTTTCCCGTTAGATGGCGCTGTTCACATTCAGATAATTCAATATTCCTCAATCTTCCTTTTACGTATTTATTTCTCTTATTCAATAATATCTTTAATCTACCCTCTGTGTCTCATCAGCTCCTTTAGCTGTGGACACAGAGTTGGTTTTTCTATATGGAAGCAGGCTGGATCAAATTCAATATTAATTGTAAGCATGTATCGTTCTCGTCTCACAGCTCATATTGTAACCACTGTGTGTTAAATTACTCACATTCGACCCGGACTCTCGTGCGTGCAGGACCTAGTTCTGACCGCCCGAGCTTTCTGACCGAACCTTCCTCTCGTGTCCGTGGTGACTCAGCGGGTGTTCCATGCTGAATTTCCGTTGAGCTACCACGTGCTCATTCTCACCTTTCATCTTCACTACGCCACACCGTGTCTCAGATTCATACATTACACCACACCGTGTTTAAAAATTTTGATTTTCCCATATTTTTTTTTTTTTTCCCTTAAATCAGTGTTTTTAAACGCTTTCACCTTTCCCTCTCCTTTTCCCCTCTACAAGCCTCTCTGCGTGACCTGCCTGCAGTCTCCCGGACCTGCCCTTCCTGCTGCCGTACTGCCGAGGCGCTGCTGCTGTGGTATTGCTGCCGCAGAGAATCCACCGGTTCTTCTCCAAGCCAAACCCGTCCGCCCCGCTGTCCTTGCTGACGGTGGTCGACATCCGGACCCCTTCTTGCAGAGAGTAGGTAAGCATCCTGCTATGCCTATGATTCCTGACTCCCCACTAAGCCCCGATCCGTCCCAGGAGGTTATGGACACCCGTCCAGTCTCTACTGGCGACGCCTCAACCTCTCTTTCCTCTGCTCTCGACGACGATTTCACTACCGTCAGCAAGAAGCGCCCTCGACCTTCTTCGCCCTCTACCTCAACGCCAACGGGGTCCTCCCCAGCTCCCACTAAACCTTCAAACCCAAGAAATTCCCGTCTTCCGCCGTTGGTTTTCCCTGTCCCCAAGCAGTGGAACTCCATCGCCCCAAAAATTCAGGCCATCTTTGCGCAGACTGACAGCCATATCCGCCTCCGTACAAATAATTACGTCATTCAGACCAAAGACCCTGAAGTCTACAGGAAAGCTCGCGCTCTTCTTGGAGACTTCAACATTCCCTTCCACACTTTTACTCCCGACTCCGACCGCGAAATCAAGATCCTCATTAGAGGTCTCCATTACACCACCCAACTAGACGACATCAAGTCCGCCCTCTCAGCCCTAGGTTTTCAGACCTCCGCCGTGACTAACCTCACGGATAAGAGGAAACAAGAAAAATCCCTATTTCTCGCCAAAATTAAAAATACTCCGACCTCAAAAACCGTCTACAACATCACCGTCCTTCTCATGTTGGACGTTACGATAGTCCCCTTTAAACCCTCAAACACCATCCAGCAATGCTATAATTGCCAACTTTTCGGCCACAGCTCCGTAAACTGTTTCAGACCCGCCGTCTGCATTAAATGCAGCGGGAACCACCGCGCCGCTCTCTGCCCGGGCGGCAAACACATCCCTAAGGACCTTCTTCTCTGTCCAAACTGTCAGGGGAAGCACGCTGCTAACCACAGCGGATGTCCCGTCCTTAAGGCCCGACTATCCTCTATCAATAATAAATCTCCGCAGTCCAAACCAGCGAAGCCCAACTACGTCCCTGCCCCTCCCCCGCAAATCAACCCTTGGCAACCCCCCCTCTCCTTTCAGCCTAAAATCTCACCCTCCCCTCAGACCTTAGGCTCAGCTCCTGCTGTTCAGGTCTCCCTAGAGACTCCTACTCCCGCGGTTGAAAAACCGACTAACCCGCCTGTGGAAAAACAGACTAACCCGCCCGCGGTAAAACCGACTAATTCCCCCAAAGTCAAACCAACTAAGCCCATCAAAAGAAACCCAACCAAATCTTTTAAACTCAAACCCCTATATACGCATTCTCCCGATCCACCTAAAGCTCACACCTCTCCCCCCCCACTCAAGCCTAGACCTTTCAATCCCCCGTTACTATCAAACTCTCCCGTTACACAAGACGTCCCATTCCTCATTAAACTCTTGTCCTCCCCACAATTTATTGCCTGGATAGGCCAACTCTTCTCAGCCCTCTGCAAATGCAAGGACACGCCCTCGCTTATCTCCGCCGTTATGGCCCACATCCCGACCCTAGTTGCCTTATGGCAGTAAACTTTTGCTCGTTTAACACCCGAAGTCTCAAGCCCAGGACCACTGAACTCAGGAACCTTCTTTCCGAGCAGAAGGTGGACATATGCTTTTTACAAGAGACTTGTCTGTCCCCAAACAAGTCCTTTTCCTTATCCCCGTATCTGGTTTACAGGAAAGATAGGCCTAACGCCCACGGCGGTGTAGCTGTCCTTGTCCACAAGGATATACCGCATGCACCTATCAGCCTTCCTGACATTCCGTCCATCGAATGTGTTGGTGTCATCACCAACATATGCGGCACACCCACTGCTTGTTTCTCGATTTACTCCCCTGGCCCCCGGCAGATCCCAAGGCAGGATCTCGAGCTTCTGTTTGGGAGTTTCCCCGCGATCTTTGCTGCCGGCGACTGGAACTCCAAGCACCCTGAACTGGGCAGCCAGAAAACCAGTAGTCGTGGTACCTCTCTTCTCCGTTACATATACTCCACCGAACGTATCATCGATCTGCATATACCAACCGCCCCCACTTTCATTATATCCCGCAGAAACATTCTTTACTCTGAAACCCTCGACTTTGGCCTATCCATCGAGGTACCCGTTCACCCTGAAATTACAGTACTTGATGACCTCACATCCGATCATCTTCCCATTCTTTTCTCTTTCCCTCGTCAAAACACCATCCCCACGCCTTTAGGCCCGTTACGGACAAACTGGCGTAACTATCACTCTATCTTATCCGACACCTTGCCCCCTCTTCCCGTTGCCCCTATGTTCTCGGCCGACATAGACCGGCACCTAGCGACCCTCTCTTCTTCAATTAAATCCGCTGTTTCCGCAGCATCCGTCCCGTCGCGTCCCCGCACCATTCGTTCTCTCCCACCAGAGATCGCCGCTGCTATCCGTTCCCGGAGGCGGCTACGCAAGCTCTGGCATGATACACAAGCCCCCCTTCACAAACGCGAGTTTCTAGCAGCCGCAGAACGCTGTAAAAATCTCCTAGATGAGGACAGGAGCTCTCAGTGGCAAGACTTCATTACTGAAGCCACCTCTGAGGGAACCAAGCCATGGCCCGCCACTAAAGCCCTATTACGTACAAAATCCCAAATATCTCCCTTAAAACAAAATAACAACCTTGTATTTGATCCAGAAACTCGCTGCCAAGTTCTTGCCGATCACTTTAAATCTCAGTTTTCCGTTCCTTCGAAGCCCTCTCCTGTAGAAGGCGAGGCGTCAACAGCAGTCCGCTCAGCCCTCAGCTCCCAAACTCCTATGCCCATTCAGCCTTTTACCCTTTTGGAAATGGCAAAAGCACTAGGCAAAATCAAGGTCAGAAAAGCCCCAGGCCCCGATGGTATTTCGGGGAAAGCTATAAAAAACGCCCCAGTAAATCTTATAACCCACCTACTAATGGTGTTTAACGCCATTTTAGCCACCCAATATTTCCCGCCGGCTTGGAAAAATTCCAACATTATCACCATACTAAAGCAACAAAAACCTCCAACCGATCCCGCTAGTTACCGCCCCATTTCCCTACTCCCTATTTTATCCAAACTTTTTGAGCGCCTATTCCTCTTGCGTCTAGGCCCCATGCTAGAACCCTATCTCAGACCCGAACAATTCGGTTTCCGGAAAGGCCTTTCTACCACCCTTCAACTAATGCGTTTTTGCTCTCATATTACCGACAATATGAACAAAAACATGCATACTATTGCCGCCCTTATTGACTTTCGCGCCGCGTTTGACACAGTTTGGCACCTAGGCCTACTCTACAAGCTCTCTGACATGGTCCCACCACCAGTGTTACGTCTGATAGATTCCTATCTATCAGACAGATACTTCCGTACGACCCTTCGCACCAAATCAGGTACCTTTTTCTCCCGTCCCACACCGGCAGCCGCCGGTGTCCCACAGGGATCCGTCCTCGGACCTCTGCTTTACCTTATCCACATAAATGACATCCGGGTACTGGACGGACTTTCAGTCGGCCTATACGCGGATGACGCTATCTACTACATGGGGACTCACTTCCCCAAACTCGCCGCGAAAAAATTCCTACAACCTCAACTTAACGCCCTTGCAGACTGGTGTAACACCTGGAAGGTCATGGTGAACGCGTCCAAGTGTGAAGCCATTGCCTTCGGCAAAGCTGCCCCAAAATCCCCGCCTTCAGCTCTTACCCTAAACAACTCAAACCTACCCTGGCGTCAATCAGTTAAATACCTTGGTGTAACACTTGATCGTCGCCTCTCCTTTCGCGCCCACCTAAACCTGAGAATGGCCAGCATTCGCGGGCTAACCTCCAAACTTTTCCCACTCTTTAGAAATGATCTAATCAGCTTCCGCTCGAAAGCCCTTATTTTCACAGCGATCATTAGAGCCCAACTCACCTATGCAGCCCAAGTATGGTACCCCATGCTTTCGCCATCTGCCCGCAAAGCGCTACACGGGAGCCACAACGCGGCGCTTCGCCGCGTTGGAAACTTCCACTATCGCGTCCCAAATTCTCAAATCCTCCAATTCTTTGACATACCTCCCCTCCACGATTTTCTCACAGCCTTGACTGATTCCCATCATGCCAAGGCAGTCCAGAGCTCTCGCGATATAATACGCGATCTCTACTTAGCCCCCCACCCACCAAACCAATTTAAGATCTCCCCAATCCCTGTCCCCCCGGACGGGTCAGCCTAGTCTCAATCCCATCTCCATTCTCTCTCCATAGGTTCCTCCCGGGACCGCTTGTCCACCGGGTTCGCCTAGGGAATTACAGAGAAGATCCGGATGGACCCTGAAATATGGCCACCCAGCCTGGATCGTTAGTCCCCCCTTGGCGCCATGCTCGTGGGCAACCCGGTCACGAGAGTCTGAACCATAGAATGCCCCAGTGTTCAGTAACCCCCCCCCCCCCCCCCCCTTAATTACTTTGCTCGTTCACAGTTGTTAAAACACTTAATTCCTTCGACCCGCGACCACCGGTCTCCAGATCACCGCTCTGCAGCTTGACGGACTACTGGTGGCTTGCCTTCTATTTTTAAACCGAGCTAATCTAGGCCCCCCCCGGCCCAACTAATTTTATATTTGATTTTTCAGCCACTTTACCACACGAACAAACTAACTAACGCTACATACTCGAACTCAACCCCAGCACGGCAAACCGCGCCTTTCCAGTTGCCGTACTGTTACAATTAAAATCCTCTCCACTCTCTCACCTCTATCCGAGTTCCTCCCAAATTTACCCATCCCATCCCTTAAGTAACGAACGTTTTATTTCAGCGTCTACAGGAACCTACCTGACGTGAGATGGTAGTGGTTTTTAGAGGGTCGGCTGGCGGCCTACTCGAGGTTGAACGCTAAGTTAACCCCTCACTACCTGGATGCTATCCTGATTCACTCATGCAGGTGCATGACAGTGTTGAAAGGAGGCAAGTAAAGGCACAGGTGCTTGGTTTGCAAGTTTTCCACTTCCGCAGAAACAAAAAAAAAAAAAAAAAAAAAAGTGTTAAATTACTCTAACTTGAGTCGAAGCACTGCAATACAAACCAATTCAAGTCTACACTGCCTATTCAATTGCATCGTCCTTCGACAAGCTACAAGATAATTAATTATATGCACTGCCGTAAATATATAGTATATGCCCACACACAGTAAACAGAAATTCATCACATTATATTTGATTCCCGTGGAACTGTAGCCTCTAGTCTAGAACATGTAGACTATGGAAATTATACTTTTTATACTGAAATGTGCATACCTGTATATATTGTACGTACATAGTGTACATCAGTGCTCCGCAACCGGTGTGCCATGGCACACTGGTGTGCCGTGAGCTGGATACAGGTGTGCCGCGGTCAAATTCAATTTATTTTGACATTTTAGTATGGAATAATAATAATTATTACTATATAATTTTTCAATGGTCCTCCAGCGCCTGGTGCCAATTGTTGAAAACTGCGCAGTGTGCTTTGTACACACCATGACCGCACCAAATTAGTCATAAACAAAGGAAAAATGACCCTTATATGCGCATCGCTAAAGACTCATGCCCGTGCAACAATTAATTGTGGATCTGGCCCAACAACATTTAAGTATGCTTCAGCAGAAATTTGATCAGTATTTTTATTCCATTAATACGGAACAATACGATTGGATTCGACATCCTTTTGCAACCAATGCAATAATTTCTACGGAAGCACTGCCTCTGCAAATTCGAGAGGAATTTACAGATTTAAGTAATGACATGACTCTAAAACTTCACTTCTCCGAAGTTCCATTAGATGTTTTCTGGATTTACGTTAAAAAAGAATATCCTCGCATTTTCGACAAAGCAATCTTAACACTACTTCCATTTTCGACGACATATTTATGTGAGCAAAGTTTTTCAACGCTTGTATTAATCAAAAATGATAAGCGGTCATGCTTAAAAGGTCTTGACCAAGAACTTCGGGTTGCGCTGTCAAAAATCGAGCCGAATATAAAACTTTTGTGTTCATTGAAACAAGCGCAGGTATCACATTAATTTAGTTAGCTTCTGATTTAATAATAATTCAGAGCCTTTAATAGTAATTTTAAAGAAAACACATAAAATCAAACCGTACAAAGTTTTTTTGCTGTAGTATTTCTATTTTCAGTTTTTCACTTAGTTTTGAGTTTTGAAAATTTCTCCCAGGAAATGTTCCAAAACTGCGGTAAAATTTTAAAACCAACCAAATGATTTTGATTTTCATAATGCTCACTCCACCTCTAAACCCAAGCGTTCGCTTCAATGGAAGATAAAAAAACAACGAATTCTAACATTATTAGATACTAATAATTTGAAGGGTTGGCGGAAGAAACATACGTGATCAAGAATTTATAATAATTATTAATATTGCGTAAAAATAAATATGTTATAGTTATATGTATGTATACTTTTCAAATAAAAAACTAAAAATTATGGTAAAATTTTGTATCAATTTAATACCTATATATTAGCTTTTGGTGTGCCGCGGAATTCTAGGAAGAATTTTGGTGTGTCGTAGGTGAGAAAAGGTTGCGGAGCACTGGTGTACATGCTTCAAATTACCTACTTACGACGGAACTTTTACAATCCACTGTTTTTGTGATTTTTAACTCGTGATAACTGAAATCCTAATACACAAGTAAAGCAAGCGCTGGTGACTGGTTCTGCACAATGCGATAATGTTGGTTTCTTTGGCGAGAAAGGGGTTGAAATTAGAAGTTATTTCGTAGGTAGCCTACTAATTATTTCATAGGGTGGTGAATTAAAGTCAAAGTAGCCATAGTTTTTCAAAACAAATTTAGCCTACATAGCTATCTTTTTTGGTATTGGTAAGTAGCTTAGTCAGGAGGGGAGAGGGTGGAAAAAAACATAAAGTTTTTAAACCTACCAATCTTTGTTGCCGGGAGCGCGGCAAAATTTCCAGTCCACGCCTGCAGTAGTGCAATATGACACCCAGAAAACGTGGGGGTGGGGGGGGGGAATAATCACGGTATGCCCGAGTAGACCATATAGTATCCTACCAGCATATTAAGGCATAGTGATACTGATGATAAGTATCAGCAGACGCACAATGTTAGAATATTCAGAGACAACGCTAATTTCTTTTAATAAAGAACTGCGCCATTAGCAGTCTAAACCGATTACCCATAAGGAAGATGATCCCGACCTTTTAACTCTTAGCACTATTTTTTTCGCAATAATTGAACATAAATGAATAGACTTATGTGTATTTGCGTAGAGCGGGATGACCCTGGTCAAAGAGCTAACCTGGCATATGCATGTATAATAGCATTTGGTCTGGTTACTCCGACATTATCATCCTGGATGGCTAGAGCGTCCGTCTAGACGGTCCGCGTGAGGTTGCAACACCCAACCCATTCTTATTGCCAATTACTTTACTTGTTTATTTTGGACGAAAGCATTTTAGGACCAGACGCATAATTTTTGCATCAAGGCCGTGCACTTGTATATTGTTCGGCAATGCACCGGATGCCCGCTGCATTCATTCCTCCCAATTTCTTATCATTACTTGATCGGTTATTCTATTTATTGCACTTGTTTTGCTCCTCCCCGTCTGTAGGATGCACCGTCTGGTCGTCTGGTGCATTTGTGGTATGTCAATGTCTGTAATGACGGTCTGGTTTTTTATACTATGTACTCGAGTTACATCGTCGCATTCTTTTTTCAATTGTCTGTGTACCTTAGAATGAATGAACCAGTGTCTCGCACAAGTCTTCAACCTAAGCTTTTACTTTTTGGCTGTAATGGACTACAGGGCAGGCCTATGTCCTCTACCAACGATATTGTACATGGTTTGGGTGATGTTTTTCGAGTACCATACCTACTGTGCTACTCCAATATACTTAGCAAAACTTTAAATATTATCCTACTATATTTTAGCTTAGGATTCTCTCCTAATTAATATCGTTCAGTATTTTGAAACTTCTTTTAAATTGGCTTGACATAGGTAAGCTAAGCATACCAATTTTCATACCTACACCAACGCGAGTTGTAGCCTCTGTCTGTTTGACAGTGTCAAGCATATAGGAAATTTGAACCAAGCCTACAGCACATTATGGCAAAATGTCGTTTGTCACAGTAGTTCTAGTTATTTTATAATATATTATACAATCGTGAAAAAACCGAGCCTCTTTAGTATTAGGCTGCTGAGGTACATAAATTTGATTGAATTTAGCCTGTAAAATATTTAGGAGGGTGTCTGCACCCTTCTCTTGAAAGTTGGGGGTGCTTCATCAGCTCTAAGCACTATACCAAGGCCGTGCCCAGGATTTTGTTGGGGGGGGGAGGGGGGCGTCCAAATTTTTTTTACTTCTTTTATTAATGAAAGTCAATTCTATCCAGTGTAAAGCCCTTTTATTTTGGACCACCCCCTGACCACGCCCTTACACCATACCATCTAATACCTGCTGAAAATAAAGAAATAGCAACCTACTTACCAGAAAAAAGCGCCAAGCACGCGGCTGTAACCATTGAAACTATTTGAAATTTGCCTTCTGAAGAATTGCGCTCATTTGGAATATTACAATTTAGGCTACGAGTGAATCGTTTATCGTACGTCCTTCGAAAGCAATTTGAAGCATATATAAATGCTGCAATAAGCCTATAAAATTTAAGGCTGATCCTTCCCCTATATATATTAGACATACATGATCAATTGTAATATCCTGCGGTTTGGATAGTAACACGAATTTTGTACGTGGCTGTGGCCTGTACGCTTGTAACCTATAAATCTTAATTGATTAAATTAGTTACATGCAGGCGCGGATCCAGAATGAGACCAAGGAGGGAGCTAAGATTAAATACGAAAATAATTTGAAAAATAGAGCTGAAATATTGGGGTTTTACGCATTTTCAGGGCAATAAGGGTTCTATATTATGGGTAATCAATACAATCGAGCACAAGGGGGGCCCGGGGCTCACCCCCGGGAGAAAATTTGTGAAAAATAGGACTGAAATAGTGGGGTTTTACGCATTTTTAGGAACCTTATGGGCCCCCATAGCCCCCCCCCCCCCGTAGATCCGCGCCTGGACTTACATGTGACGACAATGTACAAGCTTTCATGCAAGTAAGTACTGTAAGTTACATTGATCTTTGTTTAAGTCAGGCCATAAGTTATTTGTCTATTTGGAATAAAACTCTCATCATCGCGTAGTATATTTTAGAAGAAAAGACAGGAGAAAGAACATTGTCTTTATTTTTATAATGGGTGAATACAATTAATCCATATTTTATTACAATTTTGTTTACAAATGTGTATTATATTATATATACTGTATGTAGGCTACATATAAATTTATATATATATATTTTTTAATTTAGTTGCGCAATTAAACCTTGGCGCAATTTGCTTTTGATTACTATAGTATTGGGTATTTCAGGTACGGTACCTACTACTGGTATCATTAGGCATTGAATTCGGACACATTGCTTCATAACAATTGAAAAATAAAACATGTGAATGTGATGATTCTGTTGTTGTTATTGTTGTTTCTAACGCCTGCTTTCAGCATTTCTGCTTTAAGCAACCCTGTCAGCCTGGCGGGAGGAGAGTCTGCTTGTTACCTTGAGGCACCTTAAGGGCAGACTTTCACCTCGAGGGAAAGGGGAGTTGACTGACAGGGTGGACCTCATCCTGATTATAGTGGATTCCGAATCACTTGGGGACCACGGTATAAGTCATACGATTAAATCTGAGGTGACCAGGACTCGACACTCACGTAGACTGACTGGTATAGTCTCAACGCGTTTTCATGTCCCACCATATTCCCCTGCCAACGCTGTGCACACTATACCAAGTTTGCCCCAGTTTGAAAGGTAAGGCCGTTGGCATGGTGATCCTTTACCAATCCCTATCAGATCTAGACCGTGAATTTGTTGCCACACCACGGTCTTTTCTAACTTTCATATTAATACCTACTTTAGTATAAGTTAATGAAAACTTTGTGATGGTCGAAATGTTTGAATTTGAAATTTCAACGGATTTTCACATTTTGAAGTCCCAGAAACCAAACAAAACATATATAGCTTATATAGAGTGCTACTGCTATGTGATGTGCAATAGGTATAGACTACCTACCAGGAGTTGAAGCGTGATGAGATACAGCGACAGTACTGTAAATCAAAGTTTGATTTAGAGGCATGGTTGTAAGTGATGGTGTAGCTAAAGTTCGGTACATGTTGTAGACTTCTGTACGTTGGCAGTCACCTTATTTATGACTCAGCCTATGTACCCTTCATAAGAGTATATACTGTAGACATTAAATACCTATAGGTATTTCCCTGGGCAGCAATAACTGTTTATTAACTTAGTAACTTATAAAATAGCTCCTTAGAAATGGTTCCTCGCTGTGATTGATGGCGGGGCGCAACCCCTTTACTTTCCTAATAATTAGTGCCTAATTAATAATTAATAACGTGCATTTTTAATAAATTTTACTATTTTGTTTTGTTAATGCGGGCCCCCTTTACCATGAGTGTGGGTATATCTTATACAGAGGTTCACGTTCCACTTTCGGATCCAGCGCTCTTATTGGTGGGGCGCAGTGGCGTAGTGTGCATGTAAGTCCTATATATATGACGGACTGTTTTTTGCACCATTTATTCCCATGACAAATCGTCGGTGTTCGAATCGTTAGTGTGTACGGGGCCTTATGGACCGTATTTGATTGGAAAGCGTACTTCCAAACGTTTTATCAACATCTCACAAGTTATTAGCTTATCGTACGTAATAATTGACGCTCATTGGAAATATTTTAAAATTTATACGCCATACTTAAAGGTACAAATCACCCTAGTCGAAAATGTTAACTTTTAGCTTAATTTGACGTAATATAGGCCTACCGTTCCTTTCTTCTTAGTAACAAATAATGCAAATACAATTACACGTATGTTTGCCAGTGTACTGATGGACTGTATATGGCTTGAGGGAGCATTAAATTATGATTTCGCGCCTTTACGCATAGCCTTTCGTCGCAAAATAGGTTCATTTGACATGGAGTTAGTTCGTAAGTGGGCCTTAAACTGTATAGGTCTGATCGCTTCATGATAGACCATGCACTAGACGATGGTGAGTGGCTCGACAATGGCTCTTTTCTGATGATCTAAATGGACGCGGTAGGTGTTGCCAAGGAGAGGATTTTCTCTTTTCCAGAGAAATAAACAGTCCCAAAAGTTTTTCCTAGGCCTATGTGATTCGGTTCACCCCTTCTTCTCAGGCAGTGTGACAATTGATGTGGGGCCAGATACACTGCTACTGCTGATGGATGCGAGTCCTATTCGATCTATCGATGGCCGTTGGGAAGGGTTGATGGTTATTGAACCATATATCAGGCATTCAGTTTTTCATGTCAGAGGTATCTCTTGCAATTCGCGTAGGTCGCGTATCGACATGTTGTGGAAGAAATATCCCAGTACCTTTCTATACCTCTTCATTTATATAGCCTATTCAGCATACATTATACCATCCCACCCGTGTCTAGCGAGAGCACACATTTAGATTTTTTTTTATAGATATGTCTCTACTTAAGGTTAGGCCACCCTGGCTCTTCATTGAAAGCATCAATACCAGTTCAACGAACAAGTATGTCCACAGATAATATTAATTCATAGCCTTACGATGCGACACCTCTTCTCGAACCTTCTGCCGTTGCCACCCTACTATAATTTCACCATACGCTTGACTTATAACGGTACCCTGTCCTGCCCTCAATTTAAAGCTAATTTAATTGCCTACAACTTCCCGCCCACAAGTTCCCCCCCAAAGTTTAATGGTTTAGCCGCAAAGGACTTCAACTAAAATTTTTGAAAAAAAATTCCGGCATTCCGAAACTAGTTGACCTACAATTCGGCTTAAATTTTCGCATATTTAATGCTCCCTAAAAAAAACAGAGATACATCATGTTTTGCGAATTTAGCGATTTCATTAAGATTTATTAATATTATGATATACAGATATTGAATATGCGGATATAATATAATAATAATAATAACAATACTTTATTTCCAACAAATACAATAATTAGACAAAATACTATTAGGGCTCCCATGCCTTCATAGAGGCGTGCGGGATACACCCTACAGAGTAGTTTAAACATTATTCATTTTAATACAATCATGATATAATACTAGTAATATAGTTACATTGCCATTAGTGTTTGTTTTTTATATATATATATCAATGTAATCTTTTATGCTATGATATTAGGATATGTGCCGGTCGGTGTGTACACTGCCTAGCCTATTTAATTTTTGTGGCTGTGGTTGGTGAAGCGAGAAAGAAATTAATGAGAACTCGGCCTTTTTATACCGATCCATTTCTTAAATTCAGAAGTCTTCAATATGTAAAAAAGGACTATTAAAATTATAACATGTGATACAGATTAGAGTTCTACTAAATAGAGGAGATACGACATTCGCTTCCGTCTGAAATGTCTGGGGGCTACCTGCCACGTCTTTTAAATGGATCGTCCATGGAGTTAAGGCGGCAATTCCACCGGAGTATTTACTTCATTTGTAATTTGAGATTTTTTTAAAAAAATTTTTAGTTTATTACCGGATGGTTTCCAAAACCTAGAAATTTTAATTGGGTTGGAAAAGTGGGAAAAGGCGTAAGTTCTTAATCATGGATGGATACAGGGGCGGGGTTACTGCCCCCCCCCCCCAAATTTAGTAAATCTATTGCAAGTTAATTTAAATTACGCTCTGATTTAATCAATACTACATATTATGTTTTTCCTATTTTGACCCACAACTACCCCCTCCCGCCCACCACATGGACTGATCCGTCCTTGTTCTTAATACAGCTGGGAAAAGAACCGCTCGGAACAGGATTGGGCGATCAGGACTGGGTATATTTGAGAATAGACAGTGCGAAATCCCATAAGTGTCTAATGGACACTGGCGGCCGTTAACGTATGTCAGATGTTCCGGCCGGCATAGTGTTAGGGAGACTATTATGTAGATACTTAACTTATCTATTATAAATTAAGTTATAATATGGTAGCAGACATGATTAATAAGTCTCTACCATATTATAACTTATCTGTCAAATCATAAATGAAGTAAATTCGCCGGTGGAATTGCCGCCTAATAAAACCTTTATTAGAACTATGGACTGGCCATAGGAGACGTGGCAATTCAAAGATATATTTGGCCGGAATCGAACACCCCATTTCTCTAATATAGAACTCTAATATGGATCATAATGAATTGTAAAGGTGAGAAAAGTGGTGCCAGCAAGATTTGTGGCATACGAAGTACCTGCAGTATAAATGGATAATGAATAAAACAAATTTTAAATTATCCGATGTATTCAATTATTAAAATAGTCTAATTTTACACACAATCTGATAAGTTGTTTAACAGTTTTGTAAAATCACAGTAAGCTAAAGTAGGTACCCAATTAATAATCAACTAGTCTACTTTATCTGATATTTTTTTTTTTTACATTTAAAGCATTTTTAGCATTTAAAGTGGAATACATTATCCTTTAGTTTATTGTAAATAAAAGAATGTGGGCAGTGATTTCCCAATTGCATTATTTAGGCGGGGTTTCCACATACGTCAATGATCAATGAGAAATATGGTTTTGACGTGGTAGCAGACATTTTTAGTATGTCTTTAATGTCTGCTAAAACGTCAATTTCATATTTCTCATTGACCATTGACGTATGTAGAAACCCCGCCTTAAGATGATTACGTTGGATTAATATTAAGAAAGCCACAACCACGTAACTGGTTACGTCTATAAGGCCAACAACCGCAAACGAGCGTTTTACTCACCAACCCGTTTCATTATTAAGAATATAGTGGCAAAAAAGTGCACATACGCAATTTTGATTAAACAATTAAGGTATTAGGAAATTCAAACAAATTACTACAATCCTACTTCAAGTAATAGAATAGCCCACAACCCTCGGTTTCAGGGAACGACGGCCCATCTGTATTCAAACTAATAGGGACTTCATATCAATCGGGTACCGGGCAGGCGTGGATACAGGGGGGGGGGGGCGGAGGGGAGGAGAGACATTTTTTTCAGCGTTCACTAAATAAAATTAGGTTTTGAACGAAAATTGGCAATTTTGTTACGAGTATTTCAAATTTATTTCGTTTCGCATAAATAATAAACAGATTTTTAATAGGAAAAACCTCGAAAGTAACGTGGTAATAAATTAAGTAAATATTGACTTTTTTTATTCTATTCCTAAGCCAACCCAGCGGAGTTAGAGCTATAAAGCCCTCCTCTTACACTCAACTAGGAAGGCCCGGGACCGCCTGCTTTACTTGCTCTCCGAAGCATAGCCAGAAAATGGAGCACGCCACTTGCATAGCAATAAAGTCGATTATTCATTCATTCATTCAAGCCAACAACCTTTCGGGTGAAAGTCAGAGTCCGTTCCACTACTCTACATGTCCTGACAATTGGGAATTAGATATTGTATTGAGATTGCATCGCGAATGACCGAGGATACGCTCAATGGTTTCGGCTTGGCTTTGATGCATGAGCATGTGCATGGGATGTTGCCATTGATGTGGAGAAGATCGCACCATTTGCTTTCCTATTTATTTAAGTATAAAGAAACTGTGGGCTCGAAATTTCACGTTTCGAGGTCCCAGAACTAAAAAAAAATCCCTGGGGAGAACCCCGTGCCGTCGTTTGCAGTTATATAGGTACATACAATTCTTCGTAGGTCAAACCTAAACTGCTGTTAAAATGCTGAAAACCCCCACTGTTTCCCGCTTTTTTTTATAAAACCGGAGACCCCCCCCCCCCCCCCTACAGGGTATAAAATGTGTTACAGTTACTTATACTTGGAAGTTTAATACATAGGCTATAATTCTATTATTGGATTCAACTATGGTCTGAAGCCCCCTCTCGAAATTCTTGTTAGCGCCTTGTGAATTGCAACCGAAATTGGACAATGCCATTGTTCCATTGACCAATCCAAAAACTTCAGGGTAGAGATAATAAAAACACCCGTACAACAATTTATGCTCCATGGATGGTCATAGCCACTCCTCATCCTCTATACGAATACATAAATAGGAATGCATGTATACGTTCTTTTATAGTGGTAGTAAGCTGTAAGGGAGGATTTCCAAGCAAAATTCGCAAAAAAATCTCCCGCCCCCTCCGAGAAAAATTTCTACCGGGCAAATTGTCCCAAGAGCGCGGTTGTCACCTTTCCTCTAAATTTTGTAATAAATTATAGAATATTTTTCGTCCACAAGAAGAATGAAACAAACATAAGCCTAAGGCACAATACGCTATAAATACGGTATGTCACCTGCCGAATTAAATTAAAAATGATTCCTAACCTACTCCAGTTTCTAAAAAATTAGTGCATCAAATTGTATACAAAGAATAGCTAGAATCTCAAAAATTAATAATTAACGGCTTTAATTCGTCACATCAGCAAAAATTTCAGCCAAGACCATAAATTTACAATGTTTTCCTATTAATAAATACAGGAAAATAATGGAAACTCATGGTTGGACGGAAAACTTGCGTGCATGGAGTACACATAGCAAAACAAAACCGTGCTCTTGTTATAAATTCGGCAGATGGCATTGACACGCCTTGTTGGGACAGAGTTGGTACTTACTGACAAATTATTTCAGCAGATACCATGAAAATATTTAAAATCTTTCAATTTCTGCTTATGAGCACAATTAGGCATACGCTGCCAAAACCAGAGGCTTCAGCGGGGCAGACTCCAGATTCTTTGGAAATAAGTAAAAATATTCCAGTGAAAAATCTAAAAATGAAAGAATTTATTTAAAAAAGATAATGCAATGCCGATTTGAAGAATTTGCAATGAACAGACTGCAAAAATATATTACAATTGGTTGTCCTAGATTATAAAATTACATGATAGAGCACAGACCCGACATTTCAGTTCCTCGCATGCTAGGAGGGTAAACAGTGAGGTCTCTGCCGACCAGTCGAGGTTTCCTTGGCTTAAGCGGCAGGGGTTCCGGTTCCACCTCTTCTATTTGCAAATCTGAGGGATCATCAGGCTGCTCACAAGGATTTTCTTTTGGGGGTTCAGGAAGGGGTTGTGTTGGTTTGCTAAAGGTTATTTTAATTTTACTCTGTGTCTGGACAGCTGCCTGGGGTGCCTCCGCCATTACTACATTGCCATCAATAGATGTGACTACGTCGGTAATTGTCTTATCTACTTGAGCGACAGCTGATTCCATCTCCTCGACAGGCTCCATTTTGATGGGTTTCTGCAAAGGAAAGAGAAGGTTAATAAATAAATGATGTAGGTACCAGCGATTGATTGTAGCCTAAGCTTCACCTAAATGAGCATAGTCATATACTCAATGAGAACCTTTCAAAGAACCGGAACGAGTGAACTCATCCATTTTTTCCTATTTATCAATTAGTATCTGTACTGTAATAGTAGCATGATGGCTAAAAGTCGGCTGCCTATAGATTGTTCCTATCCTAAAATGGTCAATTGGCAGACCGATAATATAATACAGCACAATAATAATATAATAAATTAATAATATCAATTGGTACCATGCAAAGCATTGGAAGTTTGGAACTCGGACTATTTGTATCTTCAAAACGAACACTTTGCTTGGGAATTCAATCTATTGGGGTTTTGTTACTCCATTTAGAAGTAGAGCCAAATGTCGAGCCATGAGTGTTGACTATTGACTCTGTTGTTCGTCGATATGCGGGCAATGGGCAAACCACTTAGGCGGGGTTTCCACCGACCTCTAATTGCAGAATGCAAATGACATTGACGGAAATGTTTGTTTTACCATGCCATAGTTAAAATTGATCAATGATCATAGAGTAAAATCACAAAAAAAAAATTAAATTAAAAAATGGCGTCATGGGATATGTTAAGTACAAACATTTTAATAGATTTCTATAAAAAGAAAAATTCAAATTTCCGTCAATGTCATTTGCATTCTGCAATGAGAGGTCGGTGGAAACCCCACCTAAGGACTAAGTCTTGAATGTCTGCTACCACGTCAACGTATGTATGTGCATTCTGCAATGAGAGGTCGGTGGAAACCCAGCCTAAGTAAGTAGTCAGTTGACAAGTAGAAGTACCCAGTGGCCAGTACTCACTAGTCACTACTCGGTCTCGATCCACGGCGGCCGCCGTGGGTTCCCAAAAATCATACCAATTCCCATTCCCAAATCCCAATACCATATGGAATAAAAATAATAATGAACATGAACCATGCCACCCTACTCGCAACTCAGGAGTCAGGCGATGCCTCAAAGTGGAAATGCTGCGCCCTTTTGGCCTTTCATTCATAATAATCATAATTTAAGAAGGGACCACTCAGACCGCATCTCCCCCATCACGAGGCCCGGAAGAGCCCCGCTGAACGGTCATCGATGACTGCCTCATCAGCTTACGCCGCCAAGCAGTCTGCCTCACGCTCAGGGAAAGACACCACGTATCGTCATCGTGGCTGCGAAGCCTCGTCACTTTCGTGAAGAGTCAACGGAAGACACACTACAGAAATGATCCTGTGAAGTGTGGTCTTAAAAATCTTCTGTTTCGATTGAACGAGTCCGCAATTTCAAATATATGCAATAACTCAATTCAAAATTTCTATGCTTCATTTAAGTTTCTCATATAATAAGGGAATTTAATTAAAATGTCTTTTAACATATTAAATAAAACTGAGTGTCAGCTAAATAAATATTTTAAAAAAATAGGCGAAAAACAGCAAATTAAATTGTTGTTTAAATGGGAGCAGACATTGATAGCAGCACCATCTACCGTTAGGAGTGAGAAACCCACTGGTCATAATGAGAGATATGAAGTGATGACGTTCCGGTACCGTGGCCGTTCTGTAACCTGCCTGTCCTGCCAGTTTAGCTAATTTCGTCCTCTCTAATAATTGTAATAATTGGTAGACGCACAGTACAATAGACCTTCAACACGGGAAAAATCTAGTATCTTTATATATTATATCTTATATCAGCTATTGTTACGCATTGATTCATTTGTTATAAATATAAATTGTCGCAAGAGTGCAGAATACGCAGAAAATTTAAATTAACAAATTATTGGCATACATGATTATCGTTTTATACTCGTAATTGAAGGAAATACAAATAAACATTAAAATGAACATGTACGAGTACTATATACAATATGTATATGTGAGGAGGCTGCTTACAAACATGGCCAATTCCAAATTGTAGAATTTTTCTGCAAGGTCGGATCAAAACCCCATTTTGTGAAAAAATGGAGTTGGCCACGTTTGAAACCAAGCTCCTCATGTATAAGTTAATAACACATAATTCTGGAATACATTAAAAATTATCTAAGGGAGAAAAAATTGAAAGCTCACCAACAATATAGCAGAGGATCAATCATAAAATTATTTGTTTTAAGCAATTTGCCACAATTTGTAATTTTCGGCGCATTTCAAACAATTGATGCTTAAAAACAAATGAATCAATGCGTAACAATAGCTGATAAGTTAAAAGCATTTCTTTTGGTCAAGTGACATCTTGGGGTTTACTCAGAATAATTTAATTCCCGGTGCTAAGTTATTCTTTAAATAGCACGGTAGGGATGCAGAAGTTGTGACTACCCAGGGTAGTATAAGCGTACTCACTTCTGGATCGAATACTTCTGGTGACGGCGGATAGTAGACATCGTCGTCCCCGGTTTCAGGTACCTCAATCAGCTCCACCGGCGGTTTGTTTTCATCTTTATTGGTTACAGCCAGAACTTCTAACTCGTCATCTTCTATTGTCCCACGCCTGTCACAGTCCTCCACGGCGATAACATAATCAATCATTCCCTGAAAATACAAAATACCCAAATTTAAGAAAACCCGTATAAAAATCCCTTTCAGCTCTGGCCGATCAGCGGCCCAATCATGTCGATTCGGTATTATTATAATACCATGACACGTGATGGTATTAATTGAATTGTCACAATATTTAGAATTTATTTGTCCGGGCGGCTTTCCAACCGTTTTTTGTACAAATCAACTCGGAATATTGTGGCCAATTGGTTGTTAGTGACGGCCACATATCATGTATCACAATGATAAGAAATATTTCTTCTAATTACTATGATTTCTTTTATTCATCATCAATAGCCCTATCGAGCCCACCTGAACAACTTGTAGTACAGCGTCCTCGTCGGCTGTCACAACTTCAATCTCTCCTTCATTCGGTTCGTCATCATCTATATCTTCAACAATGATAATTGACTTCTCCACTTCTACTTTAGGCTCCTGTTTGGCACTTTCTAACAAAGGAAGAACATTACTGGAGGCAAGCTCCATTGTTTCCATTGTTTCAATAATAAGCGGCCCTTCGGGCTCCTGAAATAAAACAAAGAGGAGAGTTGAAAGATTTGTGTCCAAATTTTATCGTAGACATTCAATTGTTCAATGGTAATTTTAAATAATATGTGCTCCAACACCGATTTTTTCAATGAAGGCATAAGAATGCCTATTTAAACTATCAATGCACGTCACGCCCTCCGATCCTTCTGAAAACTTCCTTGGAAACTATATACTAAAAGGGCAACATGGTAGGCATCATACAAAACAAAATAATACAGTGCGATAAGTAAGTTTCTGTTACTAGGTGAGCAGAACAATACACGGCAACTAAGACATGGTGGAATACCAATGTTTTGAGTGTTGGGGCAGACACATAATACAGAAAGAAAATTGTCTTTATTTTCCTCATGGGCAAATTTTGGGCCCACTCTATACAATTAACCCATTAGAATATTATTCTGAGGGGGATGCTACTAACCTTGAGTGAGTCTTGATAACAGGTGGGGTGATAATACTTTTCGTCGAATGACACGCAACTACGAAGGTGCCATTCTTCAGTCTCTTGATGAAAAAAGGTGTCAAATCTATCATGACAAATGTAGCATACCACAGCCTCACCCCCCGAAGGAGCAGCCACACTTTTTGAACTCTCTTCCTCCATCACAACTTCATTTTGGCCCTGAGCTTCTCTATCAAACCAGTTTTGAGCTAAAAAAAAAAAAAAACGCATTCCATCACGATCGTTAAACTAACGAGTTCTATCCTTTACTGCCATATTGAATAATAGTCTGAATCTACATAGGGCCGGTGCTGAAAACGACCCACAAAAAAACACCCCCCAGCTTTTACACTTTACCATTCTTTTCAGGATGGCGAACAAATTGTATGGGTGCACCAGTACGTAGCGACTGTATGAATTATGCAGTATTGTGTAATATGTAAAGTCAAAATATAAATACTTACATTATAACATAATATGTTTCATTTTCTTGTTATATTTTTTGGAGCACTTTCTTATCTTGCTTAACCAGAGGCATAATTTTATCTTAATTTCTTACCTCTTTCCTCTATGTCTTCAATCTCTTCAAACTGAATCCAATCCGACATATCATAATACCAACGTCTCGACGCACCACGCTTTGCAGCATCTCGGTCCCTTCTATTCTGCCTAAAGTGCCAGTCAAGATGCTGGGAATATCTGATGGTGTCTTCTGTAGAAAACCGCACACCACAGGACCCACATTGAATGCCTGAGTAAAGGTAAGCAACTAAGCCCGGTTGCTTTCTGAAATGAAAACGGTAAATAAATTCCGAGATCGAGCATTGATAAGTTAACTACTATGAACTTTAAGAGATGTTATCCACATGTATTATACTGGTACAAGCTAGGCCTAGGCTCTCAGATAATTTGAATAATTGCTTTCCTATTTATGGGTTAGTATAAGGAAAGCTGTGCGATGGTCAAAATTTTCGATTCCGAAGTTTTAACGGATCTACACGTTTTGAGGTTCCAAAAAAGTGTTTTTTTTTTACAAAATGTCAGCCTGACTGTCTGTTTGTCAATTAGTGAGCTAACTACTCGGTAGATTTTTATGCAATTCGGCATCCAGGTTTGCAAAAATCAAATTTCAAGACCATTTTTATTTATATTTTGGGGTAACTCAATTTTGGGGGTTTTACTATCTAAAAACTCCAAAAAACTACTATTTTTTTTTAATTCGTATATATTGCAGTCGTCATGATTGTAAACAAAACCAAATAGTTCGCTTCCTCCTTGACAGTTTCATTCTCGAGCAAAAAATAAAAATTACTAATTTTTCATGGGAAATTAATGAAAAAATAGTGAAACCTTTCTATCGATGCTTTCTAACTTCAGGTATGTTTTAGGTGTTAAGAGAGTAACAAAACCGAACAGATTGCTTTACTAAGCGAAGTTTTGAATAACAATTATTTTTTGAAGAAATTATGGATCATTTATGCCCCAATAAATTGCATACCCTGCCATATATTGCAAAATTATAGGAGTATGTTATATAATACTGACATTAAACTAACTTATGTGTAAGAGGCAACCTCCTCGTTACAACCGAAATTATAGGATTTAGAAAAAACGGGACTTGGCGGGATTCGAGTTAGCTAACAGGCTTGTTCGGTTAGATAGTTGTATAGCTGTACTAGCCTGTCTAGCAATACGAATCTTGTCAATGAGCATATAACTAGAGGATTTAGCAGACATTGTAATTGTCTGGCTTGTGGCCAGGCGGTTGATGATCAATCTCGGTACCTATACTAATTGATAAATAGGAAAGCATGTACTGATTAACTCGTACTGGTTCTTTAGAATAGTATTGAGATGCCTAATAGAACGGACGATTGTGGAAGGCCTGTCATCACACCTCAGTGATGAATAATTGACTCACAGGACTTGCAGTACTTAGAACCAAAATTTTGGAGTCTCACGTCACCTGTAATTAGACTATAATTCGATGTAATAAAAAATAATAATGAAGTACTTACTCTCGCATTGAATTTACATCGTCAAAACGAACGGGCTTTACACGATGATCTGTAATAGACTGCGTTGGCTTTGGTTCTGGTTTGTTTCCAATGAGACCGGTAGTAAGAAGGCTTTGGATGAGATCACTTACATTGAGATTTGGTACCGTCGGTCCAGCAACTGAAACTGTTGACACACATTAGTTTACATTGTAACATGGTTCATAATAGTCTTTCATGCGTATTGATGTTTTCCTCAGAAACGCAAAAGCAGGAATAAAAAGAACAGTAAACCATGCACGCACATCATGAGTAGAGGAAGAAGAACGCAATGATCCACAGTAAAATACTTTAATAGTGACCGGTTTCGGATAAAATCCATCATCAGACTCCGAAACCGGTCACTATTTAACTATTTTACTGTGGATCATTGCGTTCTTCTTCCTCTACTCATGATGGTGCTCCAAGTTCCACGAAGTCACCAAGGAAACTCTCACAAGGAACCATGCACTTACACTACAATAAGCAAATTCGTGAATTTTTTGCATCAGGCCAGTCTTTTTGTTCTCCTACTTAAGTGCAAGCAGCTAACTAATATATACGTGTGAGCCCAATGACAATGGCATGGGATTTGCTTATAGAATCGCATGTTCATGTTTTGTTAGGTCTAATTGTTGTTTTAATATTAGGTAATTAACAAACTAGAAAATTTAAAAAAAAACGAATTGCAACATTCACTTTTAACCTAAAATTTATTCTTAAAATTGTAGAAAGAATGAATGAAATATTGTCTCAGTTGTCAAAATTTATATAAGATTATGAATATTAGCTTGGAAATGAATGGGACAGTTACCATTTCGGACTTAACATTTGGCAGAACGGGCTACCAGTTCCAGTACAGTTACCGGTACCTTCTGTATTTAGTATTTTGAAGTACATACCTGGAGGAGGAACTGAGTTGAAGACGGGAGCGGGAAGTGCAGGGGCCGGGACGCGCACAGGTGGTGGCACAGAAGGGTCCACTTTGTAATTAAACCCGATAGCTTTGCTTTCATCAGGGACGGCACCCATTACAGAGTTCATCATATCGAAGTACATTTCTACGAGCAAATGCAACGGATTAAAGAAAGCCCGCAAAAGCAGCATGGAGTTGAGACTGCAGGCTAAAGTTTTGCTGTAGATATACTACAGTGCATACTAGGGGTCACAAACTGGCAAAGTATTGAATTGTGGAGCTCACATAGTATAGACACTTGGCCTTGGCAAGGTTTCTTGTACTATACCCATTTACAATCCAAATTACAATGGAGAACTCCCATAAGTCAGAAAATAATGGATCGCAATTGTAGATCAACGACTTGTTAAGTTGGCAAAAATCCGTTTCTGGCACGAATTGGAATTGTAATTGGGAGTCTTTTGCGGGATGTGCAACCTGATCAATGACACGAAGTTTTTAATTACATTGAATTGGGATGACTAATATATTCTAATGTATTTTAAATAAGAAGCTACTATGACAGGTTTAAACGTACCTCTATTAACATCTGAACTAGTTATAGAAGGCTCTTCCAGCTTAGCTTCTTGTGAGTTACTGTCGTGTGGTGACATACCACTCTCTCCTATCGCTTCCATGTCTTGAATAGAAACTCTACCAGGGATTATACCACGAGGTAGTTCACTTAACCTGAAAATATGAAAATGTCATGAATATGGCCAACACTACTTTATACGATCATTCTTGACTTTCCAGGGGTAAAATGGCCTTTTTTTTAATTGACCTTTTTAATAGGCCTACCAACCTTAAAAAGTGCTGCGCCCCAGCAACCCAAATAGGTACAGCAACTCCTCCAAACTTTAAATTGACTTCAATATTATTTATTAGTACAGTTCTAAGGGCATTTGCGAGCTTGATAACAAAAGGATGGCCGTCCACCTCGAACCTGCAACGAATAAGTAAATTATATAATATAAGTAAATGAGATTGAAAATAAGAAAGAACAATGAACCAATATTAAAACTTGTGTATTAGCAACCACAACATAAGCTTTTCCTTATAAAATAGCGAAACAATGGTCTGAAAATTGCTTGCATGTCTGGTGATTTTGCACTTGCCTGAAAAGATTTAAAAATCCTGCGCTACGTATGTCTAAAGTTGCTTTTGAAATTATTAACGTTTCTATTGTATAAACTTACGTTAAGTAAGTAAGCAACTGTAAATCAATAATCAGTGCAACAAAAATGAGAGTACACACGTCCGTTTGCTGCATTGCTCAAGCATCTGGAGCTGGTAATCTCTGAGGCCATTAGTAATAGGCACAATTAAGTTTAGTTTAGTTTTGGATCAATGACTCCCACAAAATGTCGCATAAAAAAATGCAATCCCATCGATAAGTCTTCAATTTATTAATACAGAACTTGGCTAATTGTCGCTAACTTATGGTTCTTAATCAGTCCTTAATCAGGGGTGTGGATACCACACATCGGACTTATTAGAGCAGTCTCTTTGAATCAAACGAGACAGACATTCAACAACAAAAATTAAAACATACCTCTGAGGTTTGGCGTCTAAGAAGATTTGAACGTACGCATGTGCGTCAATAATGAGGTGAACAATTCCTAAGCAGTAGGAGCTGCTTCGCGGGGCGAATTTGACCTGTGGAGGAGGGCCCTGAAGCTGCGCCGTGCAAGTAAATCCTGCTAGCTCAGTCTGAATAGGTGGCCCACCGAAATGGGCTTCGTGGAACCGGTTGTCAATGTAAAGCTCTCTCGTTGGCGCTCCCAGCCGCAAACTGAAACACACGCATATTTAAAAATACAATAAACAAAATACACAATGGACAATGGAGAAATGGACCCCTGTTAGGTATCATAGAATTAGAATTTCTTCTAAGGAAATATTTAAGCTGAACGTTAACAGACTCATGAAAGGGCGCTCTTCGAATAAGCCCTAATAATAACTTCTATTAATGATGTAAGGAACACATTGGGGAAATAAAGCGTTGTCTCTATGGAAATGACTAAGATCATCTAAGCACCTTAGACTCATTAACAAGTCATTAAAGCCTCACAAATATATAGTAAAACTGCATATACATAGGCCAAACAGGCCGCAAAAACCGAGTCAGAATTTTTCATTTATACTGTTTCCCTTCCACCAAGTCACTGGCGAAACTTTAACCAGGGTACTACCTACTGTATAGTGAAAAAAAATGAACAACCTGTGCGTATTATTTTTGAATATGAAATTGACAGGGGGGCCATTTAGTTGACAAGGAATTTCAAGCCCAGCGATCATGACACAGCGAACTCCGTCCTCAAATTTGATTTCTCTCGCCTGTGAGTAGGAGACCAAGTAAACAGCGACGGAGCCGTAGTAACGGATTGGCCTCGGGGTCCCGTCAATGGCGATGAATTTAACAGGGTCTGCTGCAATGGCGGCCAGCTGCTCAGCATCTGTTGGCGGAATGCTCGGCATGTCATGCTCCATCTCTGGTGGCCACGCATCCTGAGACCTGCAAAACGCACAATATAATTAATAAATATTGTACTTACATATTTAGTTGTGCTTAGACCCAGTTGTAATTTGTAAGTTTTTTTTTTTTTTTTTTTTTTTTTTTTTTTTTTCTGTGTCTCATGACGCAATCCCACAGGTGTTAGTTGTACTCTCACCTTATGTCTTAATAAAGGAATCTTTATTTATTTATTATTTATAAGTCTTTGTAAAATTCATAAAATAACCAAATTTATTTTTAGTTGATAGAATACACTCAAAGTAATAGCAGATATTGGTTGTACTTCATGCATACCCCCACACTTCAACACACTGTTTTAGACGGTCCCTAGGCAACCTCGTTGTCTAGTGCACATAAGCAGTTTTCCAAGCCACCCAATTGAATTAACCTAAATTCCAACCAAATCTAATGAGCGGTTTGCCCACAAATTGACGAACAGACAAACCGACAGACATTTCGTAAAAAAACATTTTTTGGGTTGCTAGGACCTCAAAATGTGTAAATACACTGAAATATCGAAATCCAACATTTCGACCATCACAAAGCTTTCCTTATACCAACGTATAAATAGGAAAGCAATAATAACAACCGAGCAGAACGCAAAATTATTGCATGTTGCGTCTATTTTAACAAGGGAGATTTAGCCACTGCCATCGCAAATGCGAGTCAATTACTGAAACATCCTTTCACCAAGTGCCGTAAAATTGCCTTTTCTGACTAAACAGGTTAACATGCCACTACACTTCATTAGCATCACCAATATAAAAAAATATAAAAAATTTTAGAACAGTATAAAAAAAAATGGGCTACTTTTTTAATAAAAAAAAAAAAACAACAAACTTACTTGGAATCTTGATCGTAGTGTTCAGGGCTTCTTTCGGGGCCACCAAATCGATTTTCAAATCTGCGATTTTCCGGTGGGTAATGCATTTGACCACCTCCTCCACGGCGACCGGCTCCATTACGCCAACGCCCTTCAAACGGACCCTGCCAAGCAAAAGCAAATGACTGCTACACACGCCGTAAGGCGCCAATCCACATACGTCAATCGTCAATGAAAAATTGAAAAATGACGTTTTAGCAGACATTAAAGACATACTAAAAATTCTGCTACCACGTCAATTTACGTCATTTTTCAATTTTTCATTGACGATTGACGTATGTGGAATGGGCGCCTTACCATAAGATTTAAAATTAACTGAACGGATTTAACGATTGAAGAAGCCATATACATAATACAGCATTAAATGCAGTTTGTATAGTATTCCATTGAGCTTTGTGCAGTCTACAAAATCTTATTATTTCCATCTGCTTCGGGGTTTAGCAAAACACTAAACCATATTTGATTTGTACGAAATAAAAACATATCAATTGGTGCAAATACAAGGATGAATTAGAAAAATAATAATAAGTAATAAGTAAATTGGGTTCTCCTCTCATAAGATCAGGACTTTCATGCTACACTTAGTTAATAAATCTACCGTACATTTTACCATCATGTAGGTATTATTTTCATTGTTTGAGAAAGTTTTAAATTAAGTCTGTAATTGTAATGTAGAAATTAAATATTCTTTTCTTTAGAGTCCAGGAGTTTGTTTAAAGGGTTTTTAATATTTTAGTTATTGTAACATTATACGTACCCTATAAGGGCGAGATCTGCCTCCGGGCCTGTAGTCCATATCGCCAAATCTTTGACGATTAGTTCCTTCATATTGAGGTGACAAGTTACCAAAAGGCTTCATTGCTCGTTGCCCCATTCGCTTAGCATCCCGAATCTTTTGTTCTTCACTCAAATGCAAGATCTAAAAATTACACAAGACGGAGTTTAAGAGGTGTTAGGATTATTTTGTTGACAAAGGTAAAGTTAGGTTAGAGTCAAGAATTTATTCTAAACAATTAAGGAATGGTAAGAGAGGCCTATTGTATGGTATGAAGGTATCTTACTTGTGACACCAATTCGTTAAACTGGGCATGAGTCATTTTTCCAGAGTTGACTTGTTCCCGCGCTTGAGCCAGAATGCCGTCCAAGTTCTCCACTTGAAAGTCTTCCCCCCTACGCAGGTCTGTGTCTTCACGGCTGGCTTGAGAACCTAGCGACTCTCGTCTTGCTCTCGGATCACTTGGTAACTTATCGTAGAGAAGAGGCCGACCCAGTCTGTCCCGTTCTACGTTGGCCGGTGACTTTACTTCACGTTCATTAGCCTGAATTAAAGTTTTAGGTATTTTCATACATCTGTTTTCATTGTTATGCCTTAAATCTACATACTTAATAGACCACCCCAAGAGAAGAAAGAACAAAATTAGGAGTAAGCCAGCTAGGAGAATGGTTCAGTCAACTAACAATGATGCTGTAACAATACCGCGACTACGGCAAGAGATGATCACTTGATCCTGGTGAAAGATAGTGAAATGTATTGGCCAGAATGTACCTTAAACACACTTCCACTAAATTAACTACATGCTGCAAGTATTAAGATATTTCAAAAGTCAGGGACAAAACCTGAGAAGCAAACCCTGGTTTAGTGCTATCCTAAAATAGAGGCTTTTCTTACAAGACGAGCAATTGGTCATAGAATTAGTTCAACTGTTTAGCATTGTGGTACGGACTTACCTCTAGATTGTTTATTTCCATTTGAGGAGGCAGCAGTAAGTGCTTTGAATCTGGATCGGGCATAGACTTAGCATCGGACCAAGATGAGGAAGAGTGGGACATGTTGACAGCTCCGTCATCCTCAAGAGGTGGAGGGGTTTGTCGATTTTTGGGCGATCCAGGCGCACTCGAGATCACGGGGGGTGGCGGTGGGGACGGCAAACGATTGGCTGGAATCATCCTCTCGTCCATGTCTTTCATTCCAAACAACCTGTCATGACATAATGTTGAATAATAACTATGTGGTCCGATTATTCTTCACAACTTAGGCGTAAAGGAAGTCTACTCGGTGTCGCCCTTCTACTACTAAGGCAACCTAGCGGAGTTAGGGCTCTCTTACAGTCAACTAGGAAAGCCCGGGACCACCTGCTTTACATGCCCTCCGAAGCATGGCCAGAAAATGTAGTAAGTGTCGAACTCGAACCAACAACCTTTTGGGTGAAAGTTGTCTGTACCACTACTCTACATGTCCTGACTATCGAGTAGACATTTCTACTCAACTTCCATTGACAGGGTTGAAGTATGATTGATGTGTGCCAATAAAAACCCTTTGAATGTATTGATCTGATAATATTACAATCAATTCTAATATTTTCAATAAGAACTATTGATTCACAATCTCTGACCCACTGCCGTTTATTCCGGCAGACAAACGTGTTAATAGTTTTTATTCTATCTTGACCAATAAGGCTACGTTCAAAGCAACCAAGAGTGACAGCTGTCCCCTAGGCCCTAGGGATACTCAAACTTACCTCTAATGCATACTTTCCATCCACAAGTATCTTAACTGTCTACCTAAGCCCTAAGGGACGCACTGTTCGAACGCAACTTAAAAATTATGTCTGACACTATACTTATCCTTCGCATGCCCCTTACACTACGCATGCGGTAATATGGAGAACCCCCGCTCGTTTTTCACATGCTACAATGTTATACAACTACAATTAGAACTTACTGAATTGAGGCAGGAACGGCACTTTTTCCTTTCTTAGCCGGCGGTTCATCGTAACTTGCGTCAGTGGACAACCGCTTCTTGCTGGGGCTGCCTACATTGAACATCCGGAAATCTATGTCCTTAGCGACATCTACTTTGTTTTCTGTAATCAAATCCCCGATTAATAAACATCTTAATGGGTTATAGGGGGAGAGCCCATTAAATCATATTTTAAAGTGCCAAAAACTTACGGTCCGAGAACGCTCCACACTCGGTCCCTAGATTGAATTCGGCTGAGGGCTTAGTGGTTGCATATGATATGGTCCATATAAACACTTTTTTTAAATCTATTTTACTCAAACGTACTAAATTACTCGAAACACCACGTTCACATCGATTCGACGCATTGTGAGTACCCTGAATTAGATGGATAGCCAATTGGATTTGGGCTATCAAAATAGTCAGACTTAGTATTTTGCCCCATTAAAAAGGGCACATATACAATATTTAGATGTGGTTCCTCATACTGTATTTTCTCATCTCATGCCACCACAGAGAACTTAGCACCCATTGGTGGGATGGACCCAATACTTCAGGATTGAATTGTATTTTCGAGATTTTTTTGTTGTGTAGTTCCCTTTACGTTTTGTCAAGCTGATGATTAATTTGTTCATTGTACTCAGCGCTAAGTAAAATGTTACCCGTCAACCGAAGATATTTAGACCCAATTTCAATAGCATGACTCAGTTTCACGACATTCCAATTAAAAGTTTGTCTGTTAAAGTAGAAATCAATAATTTCCTTATAATAAGCTGAAGTTGTTGTTAAGCGCCAAAGTATCTTCGGTCGGCTCAGTACGAGGACGCATCGCATCAACATCACTCTATTTCGATTAGAAGTGTAAATTATAAATAACTATTACACTATTGTATTTTCGAATAAAAATTATGATAGTAAAGAAATCATTATTTCGAAAAAATATAAAGGAAAGAAAAACAGCTGATAACTACCAAAAATGGGTAAAAGATACAATAAAAAATGAACAGAACAGTAGGCTTACAAGTTTCAGACAATGTAATCTATTGCATTCTGGATAAATACAGGTAGATTTGTTTTTAAGTTAAAAAAATAATTAACTGCCCATAACAAAAATAATTAAACCCCGTATTGTGGATGGAACTATGTGACTGTCTTGCTTCTTTAGCATTGCAATACGGCAGCAAAATATAGTGTATTTGTTATTATTTAATGGGGTTTATATGAACTTTTAGTGGTATTGCTTCCACATGAATTTTTACCGGCTACAAGCGACGATGGACAGCTGAGTCATGCTTACCATTGACGTTATAACAGAGTTGAATGAGTCAAAATACTGTGTAATGTAAATTAACAATTACCCACTTCGTATTTAACCGTTCGTCTTTAGTAATGAGCATTATTCATTCAGTATTTTTTGAGAGATAAAGTTGCTTGCTACAATATTATAGCCTCAAATACTTATCACATTCCCGTTAATAATTAAATGTAAATTATTGTATTTGTGTGTTCACTTCATTATTATTTGTTCAGCGATAAGAAGAACCCTGGCGTATGGCTGCGACTTCAGAAGGCATGAGAGCAGCAGGACAGCTCACACACCCAATCATTCATGTACATAGTTAAAGATCCGTCCGAATAATCCTGAAGATGGGGAGTTGCTCGGCCCCCAATCAGGCCAAAAATACGGGGGGTAACTGTCTGAAAACTTATTACTGAAGTTTTTTCCACTGCGTCCTAAAGGCTCTGCGCAGCATTGGTAGACGTCTGAAGACTTGGGCAAGGAGAACTAATGCTTTCAGCAAATCCAATTGTTCCGTTATGATTGAATGCTACAAAATCCATGTCAGGCTACTTGGCTATAAAGTTTTTTTTAGAACAGATAATTTCAGAGACTACTGGACGTATAACTAAAAGGTTCAGGTCATAGACCACAATCTGAAGAGATAGAGATTTATAGTAATTATTTCAGTAAATTACTTATCAGTTGTGACTAATCCATAGCTAACTACTACAACGCTGGGTTGGATCTGCTCCCATAACTTCAAAGGCAATCAAAAGCGCATTCTGAATATTTTATGTTTCACATTTATTATTTTTAGTGTAACTATCATCTTTGTTTCCCAGAAGTAAATAACAGAACAGCGCTAGAACGATGTTAATTTCCAGTTTAAAAAGTTTACCAACATTCAAAATACATCAAATGCAGCCTGTGTATACACCTCCTCAATGAAACTATGAAATATCCGAAAGATAACGTTAGCGATCATTTGAGCTCCAGTAAGAATTATTTTAAAGTAGATGAGAAGTCGACGTGTTACAGCGAAATAATTGTTTTCTTGTGACTGGTAACAGCCACAGGCCGGTTCGTTCGATAACTGGTTAGAAAGTACCGTCGGTCGTTATGAATTTTAATGATCTGTTCCAATATCAAATGAACATAATACCCTGGGACATTGGAGTTGAAACACCTTGCATTTTAATACTGTTAATTTTGTTGACATTTTTTTAATCAAGTTCTCATTTAAGAGGATATGTAGAAAATTGGCACCCCAAAATTAAATATTTTTCCATTTTTGTTTCATTATTAACTCAGCAAGTTATTAAAAATTTGGCTCATTTAAGTTGTAGAAGACCAGTTCGTGCACCATATAATCGGGTATTTTTACTTTTCGGTTTTGTAGTTTTTTCAAAAATCCCAGATTACGCGAAATTTTCCCCAATGTTTTTTATGAAAGAAGTAAGGTACCAAAAATTTAATATTCCCTATAATATGATGCATGAAGTAGTATTCTACTACTTACATGAGCCAAATCTTTAATAACTTGCTTTGTTAATTAATTAAAAAATAAAGTCAATTAAAACAACCAAATGATGGGCTAATTTTCTACGCAGCATGTTCTCTTAATACATTCTGGTAAGTAGGCTTCGTTCTTCATCCTCATTACTTTCGACGGTTGGGAGCCAAACTGAAGTTCAAAACGAGATTCATCGGACCACACTACACGTTAAAAGGGCGTCGAATCCAATGGCTGGGTCACCGTATGCAAGTGGAGAGGTCACCGAAGCTAGTTTTTGAAGACACTTTCAACCACCCTAGGCGTCCCGGTAGGCCATGGCTAAGATGGAGAGATCAAGTGTTCGAAGATGTGCACGCCACCGGCACCCGAGATCGGAAGCGAGCGGCGGAAGATCGTCCGAGGTGGCGTGGTGTAGTGGCAGCGGCCAAAAGTCCCCCCGGGCTGGACGCGCCAACCTAAGTCAAGTCACACTACACACCTCCAGTCGAGTCCTACGATTGGAATTCGTTTGCCCAATGGAAGCGCATCTCTCTTTGGACAGTGTCGGTTTTTTCTTCGCCGCATGCACAGAATAGGCCATAGAAGAGCCGGTACCCGAGCGCAGGTGTCTTTGCAGAATGTCTGGCCCATTGCCTAGTTCCATAAGTACCCTCTTATGGGCTGCTGCGAAACAGCGGAGAATGGTAACTTCGCGCTTACGACCTATTCGACTTTAAAAGCCCAGTTTTCCGGGTTCTTCACGATGTATAAGTATGTTTCGCACTGAGGTTTTCGATAAGAATAACTGCTTTCCTATATCATGTTGACATAAAAAAAAATTTCAGGAAGGTGACCCTCTCGCTTTAAGATAAAATCAACCTTCATTCCTTTCGCCAATGTATTGCACTATTTATTTTTATTATTGTTATAGTATATATCTCTTGTGGAATTTTCCAGCAGTTTTAAGAATGGACTGAGTTTCAAAGGGAAGAGTTACGGACTTTTTACTGCTCTTTGCAAGCGGTTCAACTGCATTGTCCTTGCGGCGAACTCATCAATCGCCATTTTAAAAATGATATAGGTATATTGAAATTCTTTAAAGAAATTATGCCTCTATCCACCCATACATGTAGAATTTCGCTTTCCTAGTTGTACGTTCGTATAAGGAGACCTATGTTTTTAAATTAAGAGTGTACGCCCCTTAGGAAATTGGCAGCCCGAAATTAATATTTCTTATTTTTAATTTAATTAAATAAGCAAGTTATTCAAATTTTGGTTCATTTAGGTTGCAGAAGACTACTTTATGCATCATATAATAGAGTATTATTGATTTTCGGTTTTGAAGTTTTTTCATGCTATCTATTTTCCGAAAAAAAATAACCCACAATCATTTTTATGAAAAAGCTACGGTACCAAATATTAAAAAATACCCTATTATATGATGCATGAAGTAATCTTCTACAACTTAAATGATCCAAATTTTTAATATCTTGCTTTGTTAATTAAATAAAAAAATAAGAAAGGAGTAAAAACAACCGATTTTGGGGTCCCTATTTCTCACCGGACCTACACTCTGAAATCAGAACTTTATGGGGAAAAAAATGTCAAAAAAATTAAATGCAAGGTGTTCCAACTTCAATGTCCCAGGGTTGAAAATAGTATCGGCAGAAAAGAGGAGAATCCTAGATAAACCATGGACCTGACAATGGAAATACAGCATCATTTAAAAAAGGCCGCAATTTAAGTACTATGTAGTGTGCCCAAAAGCAGAGTATGGTTAATAAAATCAAAATGAGACGTTGACAGGCAAAATCTTGCTTTGTGTATGTTTATAATCGAGCCTACGTTCAATTTAAAAAGTTAATGAACCAGTAAATGGCACAGGGTCTCATCCCACCAAATAAGCTGCGGGAGTCCAGAAGAACTCAAGAACATGAAGAATTTAACTAGTTTTGTTGTGATTATATTAAATTTTACTAGTAAGTGGTAATCAAAAAAAGACCACCCGGTGCCCCCTCTAATGTGCTTCAATTTAAGCTGCGCATAGCTGCGATGACTTTCTTGTAATATTGCCACATAGAAATCCTCGCTTAATTTTCAGTGGTGGCACGGGCCCACCGAAATTTGGCATAAATAGCAAGACCTAATCGAATGGAATATGCCATTGAGATCTGACCAATGCAGGCAGTATCAAGAAAAAGTCACTCTAACCAAAGCCCACTTTTATACTCCGACCAATGAAAATTTATTCCGCAGCCTTTAAACCAACTGACACACAAGTCAATAGGAGATACACAATATGACTTTAAGCAGATACTGTGTAAGGGTTCATTTGTTAAATGCAACGATATTTAGTAGCTAACACTCTCTTGTGCTGTTATGTCATAAAGTCGCTGCTCTGGCAAAATGCCGGATGTCGAGAAAAATAGATTTTATTTTTTCAAGTTTCTTTTGTCAAGACACTTTAATAGAACAAAAAAATATTTTAATTTTAAATTAGCCATATGTCGTTAAATTAACTGTTAAGCTTGCTCTAAAATGTATAAATGTAAGAAAGGGCGAATGTGCCGTATCGCAAAAGGAAGAATAAGATATTAAGTTTAAGAAGTTAATTAATAATAAGCGATGAAAAGGCTAATTATTAATTTTATTAGTAAATAAAGCGTATGCCCGGTTCTCAGGTATCTCGACTAGCTTCAGCTTTAGAGTTGAAATATTGTTTGAATACCTAAGCAAGCATGTTACGAATGACATAAACTAATAAAATAACTAGTTAAACTGTAAAAATCGGAAATAAACAAATTGTTTTATCTCCTGAAAAGTACGGGTGTCTCGACATACGACCTTTTGCCATAACAGCGCCGATAAACAAGAGGTGGCTCCATAATAAAATACAGACCTCTTCCAATATATCTTTTTAATCATGAGTGATTTTAAGAGAAAAGCCAGGGATAACAGAAACGACTTATTACCTGCATCATCACTTCTTTCACAACGCGGAGGTGAATCTTCAGTAGTGGATGAAATATCGGAAACGCCAATACGGAGATCAGTATCCGTGGGCTGCGGAGGTGTAGGGCTTCGACTTCTCTCCTTGTTCCTCCTGCTGTAATTCCTTCCTTTAGCAGGTTTCTTCAAATGCTTAAAGCCGACGGGCTCCTTTTCCTTCGGCTTAGTTTTCAGCACCTCTTCGCGGATGATATCCTCGTCCTCCAACTCGGATTCGGTAACTTTGGGAGAGTCCTGCCTAATAACAGGCGGAGGGGGTGGCTCAGGTGTATTCACTTCAACCGGTTTGCTTTTAATTTTCCCTTGAGGCTTAATAGGCTCAACTGGCTTGGACTCTGGCACGAAAGTCGCTGGATTGTACTCCTCATTTTCATCAGTCTCAATTGTTTTTGTTTGGGAGGGCGGGAGACTAAATTCTGGTGTTACCTCTTTTCTCTCAATTCTCACTTTACGACCCTTATCTCTTTTCGCCTTTTCGTAACCTCCCTTCGATGGTGATTTATCGTATTTGCTCTCTTTGGACCTTTTTGTAGGTTTGCTTACTTCCTTGGATGATTTCTCATCATTTTTGTCACGGTCAATTTTATCACGACGACCACGTGACTCCGGACTGCGCCGGCGTTTATTCTTATTGTTTTCTGATTTATTTTCAGTGGGATTTAATTGAGCCAGAACTGGAGCCTTCAGCATTGCAGTTTGGCGTAGGTGGATTTCATTTTCTGTTTTTTTAATCTCAGGCTTGACGTCAAATATCTGCAACAAATAAAGAAAAAAATACATTTAATTGTTGTATTGAAAACTTGTGGTGGACCCGGCGAACATCATATCCCTTACTTCCCAGTTCCATATTTTTTTCTACTTTTTGAGTTGTTTACTATATTCCAATCAGTCGATATTATCTTAATTTAATTTATACATTTTTGGTCCAAGAACCCCCTACCAAAGTTTTATGATTAATGGTTACGAAGCCTAGGGCAAAAATTTTTTAATACACGGGATGATTAACACCACTCGTTCATACCATATATTTCGGTTACTATGAGGAATTTGGAATGGGGTAAAAATTCGAAGATGAAGGACCAGGATAAACTTTTATCCTTAACTCTAAATCTATCAATTTACTGAAGGTTTATGTTTCTTTATAATGAATAATGAATTAGGTTGCCTGATGGTTTCCCCCAAATAGAAAACGACACAACTGCCGCGTGGAAAATATACACACTACATTAACGCAAAATCGATTTTTTTTCAAATATATTAGCGTTATTAAGTCGAAATCGACAATTTTTGAGTTGTGTCTTTTTTCTTACGAAGTAGAGATACAAATATGCATTAATTAAAGATGTGCCTTTTCAGTGGAAACTAATAATGAACTAGAACTATTGTACTTTAAATTAGGAATTGTTTAATGATATTTTCGTAAACCTGACTTAGGTATTAGAAGGTATGCGTGTCAGGTGCGAACGAATTTTTCATAAAATCATAAAATGGTCGGCCATTTCACATAATACGTGAGTCCTCGAATTAAGGTTCAGGAATAAATACTATTGGAAAAACGGAGACATTTTGAACAAATCAATCTCGAACCTTAAGGCGGAGACTCATAATTATTATGTCAATTTGATGTCCATGAATGAGGTTCATTTGTGACGTCATTTTGTAGATGGCAGCACCAGTTGCTAAGATATCAAAGCGTTGATTTTTCCATAAGCCTCAATACTATTTTAATATTATTTTATTTATGCATTATTTTAAAGTGATATTTTTCTATAAATCATGGATATATATATATTAAATTATATGCACGCGAAATAAGGTCCAGGCATAGTACAATTATAAAAATATAAAAAGAATTAATTAGATGCTAAGAGCTCAGTTTTCACATGCGAACGGCGGCCATTTTGAATAATATGGATATCGGTTTGTCGTCAGCGAACCTAGTGACCAAAACTGTCCTTACAGAACCTCATTAACTAACCTTTTTATCAACTCTCGGGTCGGGGGTTTTGACAGAGGCCTGAGCTTTGGCGGCTTCGCTCCGTCTGAGCATGTCCAGTTTCAGATTTGTACGTTGCTCTTCCTCATCCGACTCCTGCTTCGAAGCCTCCTCTTCAATAGCCTTCCCTTTGCGAGCTCTGGCAAGCCTCGGATCCCTCGATTTGGCTGCCTCAATCAGAATGCTATTGGGGGGAGAAATTTTGGTTTTGCCTGCACTCCCTTGAGCTGCCGTCTATAAAGAACAGAGAATATTTTTTTATGCAACAGTGACAACGGTTTCAAATCAGAACATCAATGGATTTCCATAAGACAGTTTTTTTTTATTCCCAAGAGATTTTAAATTCACGATAACAATAATATTTTTATTATGGTTTCAATACATCTTAAGGCTTCAGTAAAGTGATCCATTATAGCCAAGCACGGGCAAAGAAGGTTTACTATGTGATTTCCAGAGTTAGTTTATTATTTTACCAGGCATCACAGCACCCCTTCTAGTTCAGTAACCACTAGTGTGGACACGGCGAAATTCTTATCACTTAGTATTTTTCATTGGGGATATATAGTCCAATAAGCAAAGAATTCCTTACATCGAGTGAGTTCGGAAAAATGAGGTACAAATTAAACTTTAGTAGGCTCCTCAGTATGTGCAGAATGACTGGTCAAAACTACCCTAAAAACCTATGTACACTAAACATTTTATGGGGTACATGCCCCAAAAACGGGGGGTGAATTCAGTTTTGAATTTTTAGTACCTTTTTGTGAACCCACATGCCAAATTTCAAGCAAAAATCACCGAGTAGTTTGCCCACAAATCGGCGAACAGACAGGCCGATATTTCGTAATAACCACTTTTTTCGGTTCCTGGGACTTGAAAACGTGTAAATCCACTGAAATCGAAAATTTCGACCATCCTAAACCTTTCCTTACACTACTTATAAATAAGAAATAAATAAAAACGAATGTTACAAAAGGTAGTAAACGGCTTACCGGTGGAGGAGTATTTCTTGCCGCAAAGTTGTCAGTGCCGCGTCCTTTCCCCTGAAACAATGAGAAAATAACTGAATTATACAGCTTACTGGTTAATCAACAATTTTAAATTGACTAAAGTTGAAGAGGGAACCGAACCTCCTCGAAATAACCTAAATTAGAGTCAAGAAAAATCTGGACTTGACAGGATTCGAACCCACGCTCTACAGAAATTTTCCAAACAGAGTTCTAAACAAAAATTTTTATTCGCTTTGCTCTACCGCGGTTGTGTTGTTGTAAACCCTAGGTTCTCCTCGGAGTTCTAAAGAGGGGGGTTAATTTTTTTTATGGTTGAAATGGATTCTACTTTAAACAAATATAAAATTTTCAAGTTTGCAATAATATCTAAAGATTTATAGCTTATTTACTTTAAAGAAATAGAGTTTTGAACCTGTCAAAATATGCGCCATTTTAAAGATGAAGTCACGCTAGCATAAATTCCTCAAAATTGTCGCCTTCCGCGAATGGAAGAATGGGCGCAAGCTGGGTTAAGCATAAGGGCTAAGGCGGCAATTTTGAGGAATTTATGCAAGCAAAACCCGTACACTAATGGCTTCCAAAGGACTGATCGGTCTCGTTAATAGCCGCTTTTACAGAATGCATGGTGCCGAAATCGCCTTGTCCCTGTAGTGTATTGTAAGGTAACTGAAAACTACAAATTTGCGATAACCAATGAGCAACATGAATGTCATTAATACATGTTGCTCATTGGGTTATGGCAATTTGCTAATTGAAACACACTTTTATTGTACTAACTAGAACCCCAGTGCATACTTAGAATGATAAAATTGCTAACTTACCACCTTCCCAGTATCCTTCTGCAACATTTCCAGCTGCTTTTTCTTCTCCTGAAGATCCAACAGAATCTGCTTTTTCTTCCGGTAGGTAGCTTCAAGATCTTCGGAATCATTTGGAGGAATGGTTTGGGACACAACGGGCGCCACAGTGCCAGTATTTTGCTGCTGGGTCTGAAATTATCACAATTTCGATTTTAATTACAATACCTAGCCTGGGTTTAACATGTTGTTTCTAACGCCTGCTTTCAACATTTCTGCTTTAAGCAACCCTGTCAGCCTGGCGGGGGGAGTTAACTTCAGGCACCCTAAGGGCAGACTCTTTCACCTCGGGGAAAAGGGAGTTGACTAACAGGGTGGATCTCCTGATTATAGTGGATTCCGAACCACTTGGGGAACATGGTAAAGTCACACGATTAACTCGGAGGTGACCAGGACTCGACTTATACTGCCTAAGCGCGTTATCATGTCCCACCAGCATTCATGCAAGGGGTAGGCTTTGGCAGGAGGTAGGTTTTGAATAACTTTTTCCGTGTTCTTTTACAGTTGTTTTTCACGATTATTAAAGAATTTTTTCAAAAATAAAATATAATATTTTACTAAATTTTTTCCTAGTTTTAGTTGTGACAAATAACCTTATTTACAGTAATTTCATGAGCTTAACTAACCCTTTAATACTCACCAGAAATTTTGGATTAACATGAATGCTAGGAGGTGGAGCCAATATAGGCCAATGGGGGTCCACGTGTTGTATTCGAAGGTCCAACATGTACAACTTGTTCGGGGGAAAAATGTCCGCCCAAGTCCCACGAACTTTAAACATACTGGTTCGAGTCTTCTCGTCCACCTGCACAAATACCGGCAACATAAATGCATGGAAAATAGCTGCGATTGACAATCAATCAATCAATCATTCAATCAATATCGTGTATTTCCCCATTACAACAATGTAAAATATTGCTGTAAAAGGTAAAGTCGTAAAGTTAGAAAAAAAAATTCCTAACAATGCAGTCAATTACTGTTGCTAACATCCCAATCTTGTTTTCCATGTTCAATGGAAAAATCACCCCACCTTAAAATGCGATGGATGAAGTTCAACTGCAGGTGCAACAAAATTTCAAAACTGGTGTAGAAAATGAAATGTCAGGTTAAGGGGTAGCCAAGTGGGGACCGATATTACGAGTCAGTCAGATATGCTACGTAGAAGATGAGCACCCCAAAATTTTTTGTTTTTATTGCCTTTTTATTTTATTTATATACAAAGCAAGTCATTAAAGATTTGGCTCGTGGAAGTTGTAGAAGACATGCATCATGTAATAGGAAATCTTAAATTGTTGGTACCTTAGTTCTTTCATAAATACCAGAACGGACTAAAATTACGCGTATTCTGGGATTTTTGGAAGTACTACAAAACCATAATGTAAAAATACCCGATTATATGATGCACGAAGTATTCTTCTACAACTTAGATGAGCCAATTTTTTAATAACTTGCTGAGTTAATTAAATAAAAAATGAAAAGTATTTAATTTCGAGGTGCAAATTTTCTACGTGACCTAAAGGTAAGAAGAGCTTTTCACATTCTCCAGAGTTGATAAAACAAATAACACATTGAAATTTATGTCAAAGGTTCATGCTTATTATGAACCACATAAGACTATCTATAAGAATAACAAGCATGCGCCGAAGTGACTTTCATTCCAGCCACTCCTTTTGAACGGTGGGGGCATATTAAATCTAGTAAGGAAGGCTCCCCCCAGCTTCCAAAAAATGTTCCTTCGGCGGCAAATGGAAAACCTTTCAAGGCGGTAAAATTGTGTTTACTGTTGGCAGGACCAAGCTAACACATTTACCAAAGGAAAGTTTTTTGGAAGTTGGCAGGAGCCACCCATAGCGATGCGAAAACATTTCTATACCAAAATGTAGAACCTACAACTCTTGTGACACGATTCAGATAAATATAAACAGGCCCAGAATATAGTCACCTCGGCGTATCCCGCAGGACAATAATATAATCGTAAATACCTTCTCAAACACCGAAGCGAAAATTCTGACTATGTTGTTGGTGAAGAGAGGCACGTATATTGGACCAACATTCTTGACGATTGAGTCGATCAAATAGAGAACCGGTAGCTTGACATCTGGCGCAACCTGCAGACAAACAGCCGTTCCAAATCGTTGCCAAACTGCCATGTTCCATCCAAGGCAATTTGTGGCGGAACAAGAAACTGCCTGTTTATGAATAGCGTTAGCCTGACCATAATTGAGGCGTTTCGTTTGTCAGCCAACTTTGTATTTACACTAATGGCCACTAATTCTAACCACCAGTTCAAGACCAGACAATTTTATCCTTCGGACATTCCTTTGCTTTCCACTGTTAATATTATCTCTTTCCAGCGAAACATGCGATGCTGGTAAAATACAGTGGGAACGGTACTTCTGGACATCATGCCCCAGTTGGAAATACAGTGATGGTACACTGAGAAAAACTATTCTCTCGGAATGATAGGAAAAATACCTTGAGTGACATTCCTCGTGAAACATGGTGGAAATAAACACGTGAGAATTGTGACTATTTTCTGTTCAGAAACTGGTCACGCTGGATCAATGCTCATTTCCGTATGATTCAGTTGTGCACGATTTAACACTAGCTGTTTCTACTGCCGCAGGCATTTGCTTCTTTCGTTAATCTTTTCAAATACATTGATCAGGACTGCCACTCTTGAGTCTATTTCCTATTTACTTCTACGGATAATTTTTATCAGTGCATGATGCGATACATTTCCAACGGTAGCTACGACCATGTGACAATAGAATCAAAGGCGAAATGGACAATTTAAGTTGGATCATGCTCTGGGATTGAGTATATCGAAGGCGCATACAATTCGATTCAATCATGATGCCGCCCACTGGTGGAGAGCGACAAAAGAAACATATAGACTAGTGGTTTTGCAGCAGGATTTCCCCTCCTCGTTTTAAAAAGGATCCTCGGAACCAATCTGAGTCAGGCACTACATACCCCGGTATTGTCATCCGGCATTTTGATTCCAATTTGCAACCAGATGCTAAGTATTATATAACTATAGTTAAAGTAGTAAAAATAGCAAAAGATTAAAAAGAACTAATATATCGGTTTAGTATTTTTTATTAAGCACTTTCATAACAGGTGGCTCATTTTTATGGTAAAACACTTAAAATTGATTAATTTTTAAAAATAAAAATATTCACACTCATGGTAGTATCAAAATAGCGGATGACAATACCTGTCAATAGAGCCTATATTTAAGATAAGCTCAATATATCAAATTACATTCGAAAACATTCGCATGTAAAACCAACAGATGATAACAATAAATCGGTTAACAGTTTTTAACACCATGATGACGGCTACCTACACTCGTGAAATAAATACAAGAGAAGACAGCCTCAAAATGACAAGCAAACTTTTCTCCATTGATTATTTGGCAGATTAATTTGAGATAAACTTGATTACTGTTTTATTTGCAATAAAGTCGTTTTTTTCATTTCATTTGATTATATTGATTATCCCGTAACAAAAATACGAAAAAATTTATGCATCCACCTCATCGCAACAGCCTTCTCATCCCATATGAAATTACGTTATGCTGTGAATTAAGATAAAAGTACCTTTTATCTAGACCGACAAAAACAAGATCCATACAGTGTAATAAAAATCAGGACGGTTCGCGAAAATACTAGATCCAATCAACATATTTCTTCGTCTCCAAATTGAAACGAATATTAATTACCTGGTGTCATCTTCCATTTAGACGGCAGGTGAGATTTATTTCAATTTAGGCAAGAAAACATTTAGATTGGTGTTAGTATTCCCACCATCCGTTTTGAACCTTATTACAGAAGGGAAATTTTTATGAGGTCCTATGCTTCACTATATGGGATTTCTTCGCGTCGAAAATGCATAATCATAACCAATGCCGGAAGTACCCTTACATCATTGATGTAGCATGAGGCTGACATATTGCTCAGTTATGCACTTAAGGATTATGGAGAATGTTCACACTTTTTTTTGTATAAAATTGTGTAATTGTAAATTTATTCTTCCTTAATACATTGTATAAGGGCTTAGTTCTTTCGCAGTCTCCAAATCTATGTGCAATGCAATTTTTTAATTTTTATGTTTATAACGCTCATATTTTAATAAAATAATGAAAAAAATTAAGTTAGGCAACTTATCTGGTTTTTTAGGGAAATAATATTACGTCATATTCATTATTGATATATATTAAGCTTGGGCTAATACGGCGTCATCGTAAAAAACATGTGTACTCCATTTTAGTGGACAGTTGCTCTGCTATAATGGAAATCAGTCATTTCTAAAATAACTATTTATCCAATCATACTGTGTCAAATTGTCACAAATAGGTCGGCAGTTCAGCGGTGCAAATTCACAATAAGTTTTATTAACTAAATGTGCCGACTACGGATCATCTTTCGGTCTCAATAGTTAATAAATAAGTATACAGCTTCTGTCCTGTTTTCCGAATCGCACTGGTTTGACATAGTAGCCCTATTATAAATCGATGTTATTACTCGTATAAGTCATATTGTAAGAGCGTCGTGAACTATGCGGTCAGTCGGTTTCGTTGATGTCAATTTCTCATATTTATTTCGGTCTATTACTGTCTCGTAGTAGTAGACAGCTTCTTTTGTCATTATTGTAATTTAACCGCATACAAAGATATTGATGCATATATTGCAACTGAATAACAACACTGTACACTTTAGACACTGCCAACAGAACAAACTTTTCACATCATTTATCAGAAGACAGCACAACTCTCTAACCGCTTCGAGAACTGTAAGTAATAACATGAAATTTTTCCAACTCTACTTAATTTCCACAATTAACAATTAAAAGCAAACATCGCGAATAAGCAACTCTACTCAAAGGTCATATGCAATCATAAAGCAGAATACAACCAACCAGGATATATTGTAAATAATGAGATTACTCGTGACTTCGTGGTATTTCATTTTAATAAACAAAAAATAACAAAAACTTAGAGTTTTTGTTATTTTTTGTTTAGGATATATTGCAAACAATTACATTGCAACAAACACTATCTATCAACTACACTTCAATATCAAGAATCAAGTTCACCACAACAAACGACTTCGAACTTCACTCCATTTCAATGGAATTCAGAGATTATAACCAGTACAGATCACTTTTTAAATCACCCGTAGACACCGCATGGCGCATATGGCAATGAAACTCCAGATTCGCATGTTTTATATACTTAACATAATGATGTAAATGGCATTCGGTTGTGCTGTGTTTTTACTCTAATGAATACATTTTTCATTTAATTTCCAAAGAGTATACTGACTGCTTTGACTATACTAATGATTGTTATACCGCTGTTTTGTTTCGAATGTGTTTTGTTTGAATATAATTATGCACATTTTATTACACTACAGTTTGGCGAATCAGTGAATTTCCCTTCGAATTCCTTCTTTGAGTACTATTTACTGCATACATCCAAAAACCACATCTCTAGCACTGACTTTTCGACACTGGAACCCACTAAATCATTTCCCTGCTTTCATAGATAACCTGAAAAGGACCAAACGAAATTGTTTAGTGACAATATTAATGTAAGACGACACAGTCAATTTCAATTTATGTATGTACAACATTATGTTCGTTAAATAAAAACTTACATGAGCTTCGTTCCAGAGCTTCTAGTAATCTGCACTCCCAGTGTCTCTGAGTGTCAATGTTCAAGCAGCTGGCCTACGTACGGCTGCTACTAGTTTCTGACTAGTACTATTTTTCAGACGACTTTGGACACAAAAAAAGACGAATAACTAGGCAACTTATATGATGTACCTATCATGAAGAAAACATTCACGCCTACAAATAGTGAATCCGAGCTTGTCAGCAAATTATTTCTTTGATTTTTAAAAACACGTCCAATCATGCGTCTAACACGTGACTGGCAATCATCCAAATTATTTAGGATTATTTAGGAAAGTGCTATGCCACAGTCCTGTAGCTGGTGGTCTATGAAGGCTTTAGGCCTTCCTGTTTGTGAAGAACGTTAATATTTGTACAAGCCGTCATGATATAAAAATTTAATTCTAGTATAGAATTAAACTGAACTGCATACGATGTTACTACTGCACATACGAGAACAACCAGTGAAATTAATGTAACAATAATTATATGGTTTTCAGTCAATACATTTTTTTTCTTTTTACGCCAGCTCAGTTTAATAGCAACCTTAAATCTAACAAATGCAATTAAAAGGTTTGAGCATAGAAGTTAGATGGGATTTTAAATAGTAAACATAGCTTTACATAGTAGTTTTGCTTATTATCCCACAGCAACCAGGCATTAGGTCAATATGATATCATGGCGGCTTCTAAGATCTGTAAAATTCAGTACCGATACTTTTTCAATAAATTCTATATTATGTTTGTAGAATGATACATATTGCGTTGTTGAAATACATATCAAATACAGATAGTGGACTGCTCCTAGGAGCTCTAGGAATAGTCTACTAGAATTGAACAATAGGTTTTGCACAACAACAATTATTATTATTATTATTACGGCACGCCACAATTTAGAAGAGATAGAGAATATTTTTTAAATATAATCAGGCTATTTAGCTTAGCAATAGCTTATCTCAATTAATAAATAAGTTTCACATGAACTATGAATCTCTCATTCAGCAGTTATTCATGGAGCCTACTTCAATACGATTGTGCGAACACCCAAGCCATTCGTTTAAGATATCTAAACGGTAAGCTCTAATAGAATTACGTAATATAGCAAAATTAACTTAATATGACACACTATTTAAGAAGATGTGGCTTCACTGTTTTAAACTACTCATCTTTACAAAATGCCTATTGAAAACAAAAGTAGCATTTTCGACTAGAACTTCTCGAGGTCTACGGAAAAAAAAATTAATATAAATGTTGCCTTGGCGTTTCATTCAGTGTAATATTATAAAGGCATAATTAAACATTAGTACATGTCTCAAAAGCTTTAGATTCAAATAATGTACCCATAAGAATTGCCCTGTACTTGAGAACAGTATTTCGAATTTCAAAATATTTGGTATTGGGAGAGTACGAAATAAAATTAATGCTGCACTTGCCGTCGTTAGCGGCCGTAAGTCATTTGTCAAACCTACTTTTAAAATTATCCAGTGAATTGCGGTAATATCGTGTCCGGGGTTAATTTTATTAGCGATTGAACTCATATCAGGTTCCGAATAATTAAAAATTAGAGCCATTTTTTTTAACAAGGCCCAACCGCCCAACTATTTTTATTTTATTTTTTTTCTGATCAATGGTAATTATTGCAATACAAATACTAACCCAGTATCCAATTTTTAGCAGAGTTTTAATAAGTTTAGTTAATCATTCGTCATTTCCTAAAATTTACCAGCAATACAATTGACCGAATCAATGTTAAGCCTCAAAATATTATTTAATTTAATATTATCAACGGACTCATCTACGATATCAGTTAATTTTTAGGGGACAAAATGATTCTCAATCTACTTTTTAGTATATCTAGGTCTGCTACAACACATTATGAGACAACATAAAAAGGAACAAAATAGTCATTTTTTTAGGTCGAAAATCTTAAGTATTACGAAATTTTGAAGACTCTCGCCCTTTGGCTGAAGCTAATAATAGTAAAGAGAATACACATTTTCTTCTTAGAGGCAAATAATTAATTATATAAGAGACAGTTTGCCAAGTCAACATGCCAATCTTACGATAGTAATCTTACGATCGAAAAATATCTCAAGTTTTATCTAAACCAATTTCAGATCTAACAGAAACCTTTCAAGTAGGATAAATTTGAATTAAAACCTTTTCTATGTGCGATTCGATAGCCTGGACGATGGCAGGCGCGTATTCCGCATTCTCTTCAGCCAGCATGGTCAGCATGTTTATGAGGGGTTTGCTATTGAAAGTCAGGTCCAACAGTGAAGACAGGTATTCTTCAGCGACTTCCTTAGCCATGATAACGGGTCCCTTCTGCAATAAAATAAAAACCGATTAGCATTGCCAATTAAATGCCATAATGGAAATGGAAGTCAGGTAATCGCAATCGCGATCGCTCAACCAATTGATTTGAAATCTTTGGATACTTCTTTAGGGTTCTTATAGGATGTCCCAATGTGGCATAATTTGACAATTTATTAACATGTATGCAATCTCAATTCTACCAGAACTACAGTGCAAGAACTAACGCTTAAAGAGCAAATTAGACACCTCAACTACCAGTTTTCGAGCAAAGTTGGATTTCTCATGAAATTTCGATTATGGCAAAATATAGTTGAACATTTCTACTACTTTATGGCACCTTAATTTTTACCGCATCATGAAGCATGAGGCTATTTAAATTTACCACCTCAATAGACAGGCGGTTGACAGAAATCACCATAATTAATTAAATTTCAGAGAAACTATTAGTAAGAAACCTGACTTTCAAAACTTCCTCAAAAGTAAAATAAATAAAAATATTGACTTTTTTTGTTTTATTACTAAGCCAACCTAGCGGAGTTAGGGCTATAAGCCTTCACTTAGACACAACTAGGAAAGCCCGGGACCACCTGCTTTACATGCCCTCCGAAGCATGGCCAGAAAATGTAGCAAGTGTGGGATTCGGGTGAAAGTCGGAGTCTGTACCTCTACTCTACATGTCCTGACGTAGTGAAAACTTGTATTGGTAATATGGGTAAATTTATAGCTGGAATGCAGGACTGACAGTCAGAGCGACGAATCGATTAAATAATTCAGAATAACGAATGATTTGAAACGGCAACGCAAAAAAAATTCTAATATGATACTTGACGTACTTTAGAAAAAACTTAACTTAATTTATGGAAAAATTACAAGTGTTAGTATTTGGGGAAAGCTGATTCATAAAATAAGAATTATAAAAAGTTAGGCCGAGCAAGGTTTCACTATAGTAGGATTGCACTACTTACTTCGAACTTATGCACAGCACTGACTAAAACATTTAGGCACATTCACGTTTGTCTGTGGCCTTAGCCTGTTTTGATTGCAATACTAAAAACTAAAACACACTATAAGGCTACCACTATACGGCTAAGAATCAGAAATGTGAATAAACAAGTGTTTTGACTAAGGTCACACAGCACCATAACCAGTTTTTATTATCATTAACACTAGCCTGCGATACAATCCGACTACTAATATCTTCAGCAATATAGAAATTAATAACTCTGAAAGCAGCAATAAAGCCAAACTCTGAATTTCAATAATACAATTCTCTTCGAAATAGAGATTTTTCGTGTAGATAATTTTGTTAAATTGTTCTCAGGGCCAACCAATCAGCAAATGCAAAAAAAGCGGATACTGAGAATTTCTATTCGAATGTAAGAATAATAAAGAAATGTTAAAATGGCCATACAATGGGGTAAACCTATGTGACATTGTATTGTCAAGGAAAATCACACTTCCACTGATCTAAGCGAAATATTTTCAATTCCAGACCAAAAACCAATAATTTTCTGTATGAAAAAAGTCATAGCATTATATCACAATTGTAGATAGTTCTATTTTGTAAATAAATTAGTAAAATAAAGTACTTATAGGCAGTGAAATTTAATTGTGGTGTACAGAGGGATATAAGCTAACATAGGGCAGAAGTGGTGAAGATTCAGTCAAGGGAGGAATTGAAATTGTGGCACAAATTTCAGATGCTGCGCTGTTTTATAGGATATGTAATTCATAATGATAAATGTTTACATTTTAAAATTCGGAAATGAAAACATCGTGAAGATACCCCTATATCTAAGATCCTGGTGAACTTTTAAATGGGCAAATTATTGCTTATAAAATATAAATAAATATAATATAGGAGAATAATAATATACAACGAAAAATGAACAGCTCAAACTAGGGCTTTATATTAGACAGGTATTGTCATCCGCCATGTTGTATCCATTATAAGTCTGGTGTATAAGCCAAGGATTGGGTGTTTACCTATTTATTTTTAGAAGTTTACCGTTGTTTATTTATTATTATTTAAAAAAGGTGCTACCAATTAGGGAAGTAGTTCATAAGAAAATAATAAATCGTATATATTCGTTTTTTCAATATTTTACAATCTTTTACTTTTCTTACAATACTTACCACATAGGAAATTTGGGATACAACATGGCGGATGACAATACCCGGGTATATAGTGCCTTAGCTCAAACTAAATATACACACTGGTAAACAAATAAAAATTATATAATTAACCCCCGTTTGTCCATGACAATAATATTCACTATCCGGTGTTTAGCATGCTAAACCATGTCATATATATGTTAAATCGCCGATCAAATTCTCGATCGTTAATTATAATAATGGAAAATTATTTAGTACAACACGAAAAAGACCCTGGCGTTCGTTAAATCCCACGTAAATGTAAAAGTATACGTCAATTTGTGACTTGTGTAACCAGCCCAGCGGACACGGCCATTTTAATTTAATTATATTTTTTAATTAATTATCAGCGGATATTTATTGTGTGAACGGTTAAATATCGTATTTATAATTTTTTTCATGTTTTAGTTACATTTCATTTTTATTGACATTTGATGAGAAATAATTTTTCGGTTTCAGCATTTTAAGTAATGGCATAATATTTATTTATTTATTTTGAAGAATGTAATCAAGGGATATTATAAAATTAAAAAGGAATTTAAGAATTGGCTGAGAATGTGAGATGCGATATAGATCAATGTTCTCATAATAAAGTAGAATAAAGGAGAGCACGCAACATAGTGGAAGAGCAAGATTTCTTTAAACTACACTTTGGGAGATCACAGACCTCAATTAACAAGAGAGACAGGGAACTGACGATACAAGTAAAACAAAAGCGCCACCGTTACCATGCCGTGCAACATTGGTCATACAATTGCATAGTTCATGTTTTACCACCACTTGCGCCTGCCGCGGGCGGCAGCTCGGCCTTCGGCCTCGCCCCCACTGCTCATGTAAATTAATTGTGGTCACACCATAGACATAGTAAAACTATAGACTCATCGTAAACATTCGGATTGAAGCCACCCTACTTCGGCTATATAGGCTAGTATATAGGAGCAGATTGAGCCTTTTGACACTTGCAGTACTTTTAATTTAAATTTTAAACAATAAATAAATTTAAATAATAAATATAATAATATATGAAACAACAAAGAAAACAATAAAGAAAACATCTAATAAAACTATTAAATTTTAATTTCGCGCCAAAATGCCCCTATAAGTAGGCGTGGTCATGGCTTCAGTCAGATGGTGCGATGGTAGCGCCGACTGTCAGGATAAACGGAAAGCGATGGTACCGAAATCTGCCGGTAGATGTCGGTCCGCCAGAACCAATGCAAAACATTCCAAAATCAACAACTACTTAAAATTAATTATGAAAATATTCTCCAGTGGACCAAATTGTTAACTTAAACTATCCTCGAATCTCCTTGAACACACACAAAAAAAATTCATCATAATCGGCCCAGTCGTTTGAGAGGGGGCCCGGAACAACACACGGACAGTCGAAATATATATATATTAAGATACAAGTTCCTTGTACCCAACCAATTAATACACTGGGATTTGACGCCATTTGCCTGGATTTCTATATATGAAAGAGGTCCATTCTGATTTTGATGTAGGCTTGGCAAGTTGGCAACACCTTTTCGTTTCCAACCCCGTTTATTTTTTATTCCTGTTCTTTTGGCGGGGTTTCCACATACGTCAATCGTCAATGAAAAATGTGAAATTGAAGGTTTAGCAGACATTAAAGACATACTAAAAATTCTGCTGCCACGTCAAAACCATGTTTCTCATTGACGATTGACTTATGTGGAAACCCCGCCTTTGAAATTAGCCTATGTTCCTCTGTATTATATGTTCAAAGACCCCCGCCTAACTCCGTGGAGTTAGGGCATTGGCACCCTCTTGTCCATGGGAGACGAAAAGCTCCCTAAAGGCGGACGAACTGGATCCTGGCAACAAGTGACGGTCAACGGCATAGGATGCGGAAGGCAAGAGGACACCACCGCATTATAGGCCCGAGTGGCATCCCAAGAACCAGCAACCATGTACAATTCGAGGCATCGAAGTCACATGTTGCTGCTAACCAGCCATCCGGCTGTGACTTGAAGAAGAAGTTGCCCATCAACATGGAGATATGCGATTTAAGTATTAATATTCAATTTTGTAAAGTTGGACGAAAATGGTTATGGAAGGAGGATAACTTTGAATCTGCGATACAACTTCCATGTCAAACAAGGAGTGTTTCATTTGCACGCCTTCCACTAAAATTCATATGAGCAAATGGATACCACCATTCACCTGCATTTTAGACGTGTACATTCCATGCAAATCGTTATGGAAGTATAATTTTCCATTTGCGATACAACTTCCATTTCAAGCAAGGAGTGTTTCATTTGCATGCCTCTGATATGTTCCTTCCACTAAAAATTCTCAGATAATAAAAATCGTCAAAATTAGGGCGTTCCCTAAAAGTTTGAAAAGTCTGAAAACTTTGCAGGCATAGCAAAATAAAAAATAATGATGGGAAAAAATCGAAACAAATCTGACCGCACTTCATTTTTCAATATTCAAAAAAGTACAATTTTCATTTGATACAATTAAATAACTATTCTTGTCCGACATTTAATTTTTTCACATTTGGCTTCTTTTCAAGTAAGGAACCGACAGGTAATCAAATTAGGCTATTTCATTAGGGGTAGCTCAAACAAAATTTTACCATAAGGAGTTTTTCATTGAATAAGCTAAGTTGAAATACCCTGGGGTACAAAAAGTTCGATGACAATACTAATAAAGTATAAGGAAAATGTCAAACTTGCCAGATAATTTATATTCTAAAAAAGAGTTGTTGTATTTGCATGCCAATTTCTCATAAGCAATACTGTTTCACCCATGAACCATAATTTTTTTCAGAAATGGGTTCTCTTAACCTAAATAAACGATAAATAACCAATTTTGTTATTTTATTGGATAAGTTTAACTAGAGGATAGCTTAACTCCACATCTACCGAATGATCCATTCATTTTATACCAGAATACCAGAACATATGCTGAAGAGCCTGGATCAATGCATCAACCTGTTTAAATTAATGGTCTGCATTATATAACTAAACCAATGCCATCTGAATAAGACCTATTAAAATTTAGAGTTACAACAGCCTACGTATATTCTAGCATTGCACCAGCCAAGATTACAAGATTATGAAGCGTTGTACGTCGTCCCTAATGAGTAATGGCTGAACTGAAGTGGACGAATGTATCATTTCTGACTTTCATGAATGTATTAGCTAACAAGAACTGTATAAATGAAAAAAATACTTACAAGATGTAGATTTATTAATAATCAGGTTGGAAACGACAGCAAAATCCTGCGAAATAACAATATTTCTCACGAAACCATTTTCACTTCACAGTAATGGCCGACGCTATGACACAAAATGGCGATTTTTCAAATTTCCGGGTTAGTTCGTTATTCGTAGCGGAAACGAACATTTTCAATATCTGAACGCACTCAAAACGCGGGTTATTCAAATTTTTAACGATATTTTCTATTTCTATAATTAGTAAAGGAACTAGCCTGTGCGATACACATTGACATTTAAATTTGCTGTATTTACTGGCAACCAATTTTAACAAATAACAATTTTTACAAATAACTTGAAATTATCTGGAAAGAAAGTATAACTTGCGTACGCCTGTAGACTAGAAAAAGAACCTAATATTAGTATATATACATTCATCATGAGATACGTTTTTCCGGAATTGAACCTACATTCCAAATGTAATCAAAATCCACACCCACAAATCGACGAACAGACAGACCAAGGCCGTAGCCAAGGGGGGGGGGGGGTTCATCGTCCCATCGAGCAATTCAGTACAGTACTTTCAGACAGGGGAAGTCGAGGCAACCGAAATTTAACCCTATAGGGCAATTGTTTACCATGGAACTAGCCTACTTACGATAATATATTATCTGGACCGTATCTATAATAATTCATAAATAGGAAAGCATAGGTACGGTTTCACTCGTAGCCTACCGGTTCTTTATATTAAAGTTCATAGTCGTCTACATTGATTGGCGATTGTACGAAATACGTTCTGGTATGCTTTAATAGTGCAATATGTTATCATTCATAAGGGAAGGAGAAACCGCCGCCCCGCGAAACGGGGTCAGTGTTCTTATGAAATCTCCCTACTTCTGATCGGCCAGACTAGAAAGGGATTTTTTATATTTTGAATGTCGAATGTGAAGACCTATATTCAGAGAAAAATGTAGACTGCTGCTTTGCAGTCACACAGTCCGCCTGTACCGCGCGGTGGAATGTTCGACACCGACAATTTTATTGAATGTGTCCATGCAACTGATCGGATCAAGAGTGAAATCAGCTATTTTTACGCGGTCGCACCGGGCAGTGTGATAGCGTCGTGTCATCCCGCCAGAACGCATCCGGCAAAAAGGGATAGTATGTCGCCGGCCTAAGTATTACATTGAAGTTTTAAAAGAATAGGCTAGTTCTAGGAAAATCCTGAACCAGGCATATCTGGCCTCAAATAAATTTCGGTCTCGGTATAGCTTGCGCCTATCCCTCCTGGGTGATGTGAGCATTTTCTGCTTCAGCAATTTCGGATTAGTAAGATGTAAGTGTTAATAGGGGCTTTAATTTTGCATTTTACCAGCAGCAAGATTTAGATTTTAGAGTAACACGACTTTCCAAATAGGGGGCCTCCCCGGGGGAAATATTTCTAAAATACAAGTGCGAAATAGCCTAGGCTTAGTAGAGTTTTACACACTAAGACAACATCCAGTCTTAAGTAACTTACTTTTAAGCGTCGGAAAATCTGACTCCCTTTTACTTTTGCCAAGTTACAGCCGGTAGGCAGCAACATCTATCCCTCGATTCTAGCACGCCCTTTTCAGCTCCACGTATGTAGTGACCACTATATCCTCCATCACTTGCCACAGATAGTCCATATGTAAATACGGGTCTGACTGAGCATCCGTGATGCGTCCTTTTCGGCACCAATTTAAATTTCACAGGAAATATGGATAGCACATCTGTACGTTGTATCCGTTAGAAAACATGTTTCTCCACATTTTGATATGGCGGCGTTTCCATTCACCTAGTTTTGCAGGATGCACATGACGTTGACGTGGTGGCGGACATCATTAATAAGTCTTCAATGTCTGCTACCACGTCAACGTCATGTGTATTCTGCAAAACGAGGTCAATGGAAACGCCGCCTATGGCCAGTTTTGCAAGGCGTGGAAGCAACCTACCTTGCAATTTTTCACGCATTCAAAACTGTTATCGGCAACCACATACTCAGAGAAGAGCACTTTTTCTATGGGAACCCCTAATTGATAGCCCTGCAATATACATATGTACCTAGTATATTTCCTGCGAAATTCGACTTGGTACAAGGGGGATTGTCTCATTTAAAAATTAACGCTCATTTATATTCTAGGATAATCGAGAAATAACAAAAAAAATTCACAACTAACCTCACACAGGCTTTATTTCCAACTTAAATTACCTAATATTTCAAATGCATGTTTTAACGTACAAAGCAAAGTATAAAAAAGGAGGAGCATGTAACAGAACGAGGAAAAATTCCAATCAGCGTTTTTTTTTTTTTTTTTAGCGACAAATACATAGTTTTAGTGGCAGTTGATTACTTGAGGCCTCCCTTTTTATAATATGAACAACCCCCCAGACCTCCAAGTACAGAATAATAACACTTGCTTTGTACTTTTTAGTTACAATGCCTTATAAGCCTACCACTACGAAAGAGAAATGGACTTACTATCATATTTATGGTTTTCGGTAAATGGAATTTTTTAATTGCATAACGCAACTGCGACAATTTTACTAACTTAGTTTATGTCCTCTGCTGCTATGTCAAATTCATTAAAACTCCGTCAACATATGAAATATTTCCGTCTTCGATCGGGGAAGGGTAAAAACACTGTTTATCATAGTATTTCCTACTTCAACTCCAAAAAACCCCTGTGAAACGAGCTTTCACAATTTCTCTCAATTGTATCGTCAGTTTTTTGCCTATTCCAAAAGAGGACAAAAACATGGAGTTTCAAAGCATTTGGCTGCTCCGTCTTTTTCTTTCGTAACATGACGATGAGTCCATAGACCAAATTTTGGACATTTCAAATACGGTTTCTCCACTAGCCAGCATTTCAAAAATGGCAAATGTCACGATGGTAACGTAGTCCATAAGCCCCATAAGAGCGGAAATGCAAGATCAGACTGTCGAAGAAGGAAACAATTTTTATGGTGACAAGCACGATAATTCCACAAACAAATAGCCATAGTGCACCATTTTGACTTGAGGAAATTAAATAAATATTCATAAAAATAACAGGCCAATCGAATACACTGGCTATGTACATAAACTGAATTAAATAGATGTTTCCATGAGAAGATTAACCAAGAGGAAAAATGCTCGGTAAGTGCAATGCCATTTTCGACTTGGATGTCAGAAATTAACATTTAGGCAATTAAGATCCTATAATTAAGGATAAAATACAAATTGGCCATGGCTTTTAGAATTAGCGACAGAATATGTTAGAGCAATGTATTGTGGCATGTTATAATAATGCGTATATGTTTCAGCCACACTAACCCGTCCGATATTATTCGAGTCTTATGAAAGCCAATAGTAGACACGCCCGAAATCTAAAGTGCGGTACCCCCATTTTTCCAATGCAGTTTAATTTAATAGCTTAAAGGGTAAACTTCAATTTGTAGCAATGCTGTTTCAACTGTTGACGAGTTGTATACAGGCCCTATAATTTTATTTTTAGGATAAGCACACATGACAAGTGGTTGGGGATATCAGGCAAGTATAGATACTTACAAAATTAGCTGCACTTACGGTTTATTAAATATACCCCTACATTTTAGGGAGTCCTTATGAAACGTTAGTTTTTCCAGATGATTTCAAAACTTTGTCAATTAAGTTCCTTATCAGCGAAATACACCGAATTATGCCCGATAAGGATGAGTACAAAGTGGAATGAATTTTAGTTAGTTTGATTTTGGTAGGAAATTGTGTTTAAAAACAAAATACACAGGAAGAACACTGAGGTTTCAAAGAACTGACTAAGATTGTGTTACCTCGTAGCAGTAAGTACAGGAGAAATATAAGTATTATCTATAATTGCCTATCCCCATTGGTCAAGTATATTCATCCTGCGGGAAAAATTTGTCGGGCGTACTTTGAATCCACCCGAAGGCATAAAAAAATTCTTTAAATTAACATAGTATTTGTAAAATATTTAACTTCCACAGTGGGTCTGATCTTGCGCTGAAAGGGTATTATTCTACAAGACCTAGACAGTTACAAAATGTCGAAGAATTGTTGAAAATGGGACTTATTTGTTCTCAGTCTTACAGATACATTGCCTTTCTCAGTTTAAACTGTTAGTCAGGAACTTAAAGCTAAGCAGTCGTTTGAATGCAAAGCCACAAGTCCATACGTAACAAGATGTGAACCTTACATTTTAAAATTATTAAGTATTTACAAGAGAAACACCTTACAAATAGGTTAAATTAAAAATTAAACATAGAAAAACTAAAAGCTAGATGATGAAGGGCCACAAGGTATGCAGAATGTCTCATTACAGGAGTATCAAAACACACAAGTTGAGGTACATACGTTAAAAACATTACTGCAATTCCCGTATTTTAGAGATTAATGTACCAAAAATAATTTATCTCTAAACCGCCAGATTAGAACTAACTTGAGAATTTACTATTTAGACAATTACGAAGAGTTGATAGGTGTCGGTCTAGTTCAAATTTGGCGGGAAAGGTAGGTTGGTTGTTGAGACACCTCCATTTTCTTAATCATCATCTTCCTCTTCTTCGTCTTCCTCATTATCCTCTTCGTCGTCGTCATCTGCAGAGGACTTGGGTTTCTTCTTATACGCTGTCATCTCCTATCAAGACAATACCAAAATATTAGTAAACACAACTAATGTGGATTGGCCAAAAAGCGCATATGGTACTAAATATGCAAAAACCTGACACTTACTCTATCATATCGAGCTTTGTCTTTCTCAGCCATAGCTTCGTATTTTGATTTTGAATCAGGGTCACATTCAGCCCAACGACGTCCCAGCTCCTTTGCAACGTCTCCGACTCCATACTCAGGATTAAGGGCTTTCACCTAAAAAATACAACACTTCGAAAGTTACTGCTCTAATTCTGAAAGCAAATCCCATTAAAATAAATTAGGTCTGACCATGGGACTTCGACCATTGATCAGGGAATCGAGTTAGAAACCCAGTTCTGTTATCAACTTAACAGCAACGGTAGCAACTAAATTATCCAAAAAATCTCAATATCATGATTCAGACATTAAATTATGTATAGTAAATCAAGAATGGCTTCAATTGTCCAGTGAAATATCACAAAATATGTAAATAATGGTGAACTTTTACATACTTATAGTCACAAGACAAGACGTTGCCACAAATTACACCAAAACTAGCATCCACGCCACCACCTCCTTGTATAAATCTATCCTATTCTACAATAAATGCAAATGTGTCCGTATGGATCCTAGATCAAAATTTTAAATTTAGTGCCAGGGGTAGGTGTGGTGTGCACGAGCCAATAAGTTGCCCAGGGACGATCTTACAACACCTGCTTAATATTTCTTGGTACATAGAGGTGTTGTGAGTGGCAGGTGGTGAGGGATTGTGTGGTATGGCGAACTGCTAAAGCGCTCTATAACGACTGACTGACTAAACCATTGTGATGAAACCTCTGGTTATAAATGAAGTGGTTACCTTCGGACGCTCGTCATGGCTGAACCAAAAAAAGGCAGAAATGGATCTTTTCGGCGCATTGGGGTCCTTGATGTGTTTCCTCTTCTTTCCGCGCTTCTCGGTCTTTGATGGAATGTAATGCTGCATCTCAGCTTCGTAACGCATCTTGTCCTTTTCAGCCATCTCGTGGAACCTCCTCTTCTCCTTGTCCAACATGGTCTGATGGCAAAAAACAACAGTAGTAAGACAAACACAAGAGACCCATAAGCTGAAATAAACAGTGACATATAATTATTTTGCATCACCGCATCACGTAAAACAGTAATAAAGCAGATTCATCCAAATCAACAACCTTTCAATCAAACATCTTTATTAGTACATGCCATTCACCCCACCCCACACTGACCCCGCCGGGGTCGGAACTCGCCTGGTTGCGCAGCTCACCATAGTATAAAAATTAAAATATCCGAAGGTTCTTTTGGATTCCTAACTAATGCGTTATTCAATTACCTTCCAACGCTCGGCACACTTCTTAGAGAACTCGGCGAAGACAACATTTTCGTCAGGGTGTTTCTTTTTATGCTCTTCACGGCAGGTCTGAACGAAGAATGCGTACGCAGTCATCCGCCCGCGGGGCTTATTATCATTCTTACCACGTGGCATCTTACAAGGATTAAACAACACAATCTGTAAAAGAATTAAATATAAATAGTATGGCATTTTGAAATATACAAAGAATAATTTGACGATATTGATTAATTAATTAAACGCATCGTTCCAAAGCGGTTAAGATAGGAAAATGGTGAACTGAAAAGTGCATTTAAAAAAAAGGTAATTTCTAAAAAAGTACACCGGACTAATTTAGTAATAAGTAATAAAATCTGTTAAAGAGGAAGCAGGCCTTACAGAGTGGCCGAGATCACCCCAAAATTATGTAACAGCAAAGGCTTTCACGGCCGGAGTCAAATGAAGAGTCAGTAGAATCCGGGTTGATGGGCCGTGGTCGAAATGAAAGCGAGGCAACAGTTGGTGCTGAGCCTTCAAGATACAATCTTAGAAGCCTACGCAGTTCCACTGAAGATGTCGACAGCAGATGTTGAAACGTTTGGAAGCTCGCTTTCATTTCGTCCACGGCCCATCAGCCCGGATTCTACTGACTCTTCACTCCAAAATAAGTTGGTTTATTGCTTTCCAATTTATACGTAGTATAAGGAAAGCTTTGTGATGGTCCAAATTTTCGATTCCGAAATTTCAACGGATTTACACGTTTTGAGGTACCAGGGACCCAAAAAAGTGGTTTTTACGAAATGTCTGTCTGTGCGTCGATTTCCGGGCAAACTACTCAGTCGATTTTGATGAAATTTGGCATGTATGTTCACAAAAATCATACCTCGGGACCATTTTTTTTAAACATAGGCTAACTCAATTTGGGGGGTTTTTATTCTCAAAAAACGTCTAAAAAAATTATTTCTCAAAAACGGCTCCAACGATTTCATTTATATTCACATATATGGTAGACATTATTAATGTTGACAAAATGCGGGGGGTCGCTTGCCCCTTGATAGTTTGCTTCTGGGGGTAAAAAAATAAAAATGACTAAATTTTCATGAAAAATGACTAAAAAGTAATTTTTCTGCGGAACTTATCGACGATTTCTACGTTCAGGCATGTTTTAGGTGTTAAATTGAGTAACGAAACTGGACAGGTTGCTTACTATTAGGTTTAGTGCAAAAAAGTTTTTTTTTTTTTTTTAAATGATAGAAAATTCACTCTCAAATGCATTGCGTGCTCTGCTATTATTGCTGTGTGGTAATGTGTTGGTCTGACCTATCTATAATTTACCTCACCTTCAGTGACGTCAGGTGGACAACCCCCCCCCCCCAGATATCGGAAATTTAACCATAGGAAAATTATTTACCATGATATTACTAATTTTCTCTAACTACCGGTACTAATTTTGATAAATTGGAAAGCATGTTCGAGTAAACTAGGACAGGTTCTTTTTATTTAAGTTAATTTACAGAATTATCGAATTCATGGTTTTTTTTTTTTTTTTTTTGTGAAAAACACGTCATAATAAATAGGGTGTACGAAGTAGTCTTTTACTAATTGAGTGGACCAAATCTTCATAACATTTGTATAAGTATAAACTTAATTTTTTCTTAAGGTACTGCGAGTTTTCTTGAAAATGTAATTTTTTAAAAAGTTATAGCTATCGATAACAAGTTAATGGGCCATACCATTTACAATTTCTAATGATTGGGCCACTCGTTTTCCATATTTTGTCACAACAGTAGAAAAATGCTTGACCTTCCTACCGTTGGAGAAAATTAAGGAAAATGGGTGGCACAATCAATAAAAATATAACGCATAAAGTAGTAAACTGCATCATAAAATAATTACATTGAAAAACTCAAGGTAACTTCAGAATCGGTACGAGTGACCCCGTACATGCTTTTCTATATTTTATCAATTAAGATAGGTACTGTAATAGTTCCTTGGTAAATAGTTTCCTGATCCCAAAGCACTGAATTGATCGATGGGACGATTTAATGGGCAGACCAATATAATACGAAACAACACAGTAATAGAATAGTGACAGGGTATTATCTATTGGGGCATGACTTATCCATAATTTCCTCAAAAAATAATTTTTTGTTCAAAACCAAATCTTTGGGAAAGCAACTGGTTCAGTTGTGCTACTCTATGTAACACACAAAAATATTCGATGTTCGAAAATGGATATTTCCTGAGAAATTACTGTTAACCGGATATTTTGTGACTATTTGTAATATAAAGCTTTCATATAGACTAAAAAGTAAGCATAGAAAATACGGTTATCGCTCAGTCATTTGATTGAAACACACTATCTAGAGGCATTAAGTTTTAGAATGATGGCGGGGAAAAATTAAGTAGACCCTATGACGCCATCAGGCAGAATAAGAAGAACGCAACAATAACTATCCATAAAAATTAATAACCGATTAGTTAGTATTTTGAGCGTGCAATCTTAGTGACTGCAAGTATTTGTATAATTATTGGAACCTGTGAAAATATGCTGTAAATATTGTCTGAAAGAAACACAAAGAAAGTGAAACACAAGATATTAATAGTCTTATTTTTAATTTTAGAAAATTAATCTAAGAAATTAACCCTATACTCAAAATTTTAAGATGGTACATTATGACTGAAAAAATAAATGTAAGCTATCTCTCTTTAACGCAAAGATAAAATGAGAAGGGCGTTGATCTCACACACAAAAACCTAAGAATCATAATGTAGCTAATGCTTATCCTATGGGGCGGACAGTCATGTAAAATTCAGATAGAAATCAATACGGCAGCAAGAAGGGGTTCATAGCTACGAGGGTACAAACTCGGGTTAGAAAAGGATAGAAACAGTATTTTATGTCCCGAGAAATGCAAGCTGGCATCAGTCTAATCGCAATATTAATGCAAATGTCTGTTTTTATTGATTCCTATAGCTGATCTTCTAACATGTAGGTTGACGGATGAAAGTTTGTATACTGCTCATCTCATGAGCTCAACATACGATACTACTACAGTTACTAAACTGACTGATCAACAAGGTATAACACCGCCAACTGAGAAGCGGCTTCTTACCGGCTTAATTTTTTTTTTTTTTTTTAATATTAACACAGTTTTAAGAAGAAATGTTGACTAAGGTGGTCTTTATTGCATGGAGTTGACGACACGCAAGCAAATGCCCTCGTGGGCAGTGGGCACTTTGAGGGTTAGTGTATTACGCTATTTGAGATATGATATCCATGCAATTAAGTAAGGATTATTAAAAATGATGTTAAATAAATAAATATTTCATTTCTGTTAAACGATGCAATCAAGTAATCGTCAAGAAAGTATAAAGTAAAATCGTCAAAATCAGGTCATTATGCTAGTGCCTCAGTGATAGTGTAGAAAGCTTCATCTAAGAGATGGTCTCTAAGCAATTTAGGGAAGTTAGTAGCATTTCTCAACGCTTCGAACTTCAATCGGTAGTTGTCTAAGGTAGGCGAAACTTTTTAGTATAGGATTCAGTCGCTCACACTTGGCACGGAAAGGAATCAATTAAAGGGCAAATTGCGGGGTATTCTAGGACCGCAAGTTCTGCAGTGTAACTGTCAAAGCCAGGCTTTGTAATACTGTAGGCATTGTTTAGTTTAGTACATTTAACCAATGGCGTACTTACCTAATGTACACTATGCGTTTTACGATTTGACAAAGTCAAAACCTATAATACATAGCTTAAGTTACTGTTGCATGTTGATTATAGCCTATTCTGGCCATACAATAACCCAGTGGCTGATCAAAACATGCGAATTTGAACTTATTGCTTAGTAATTACACACTAATAAGCAATTTATGACTAACGTAGAAGAGAAACGCCAAACCTACATTGGGTCCAGTTAATTACGAAATATTTCGTCCGTTGAGTAGGCAATATTAATATAATAAAAATAAAATGGAAAGTAATCTGTTGCGTAATCCAGACAGTAAGGCTGGGCAAGTGTAGTTACTCTTCCCGAGAAATAAATAAATAAATAATAATGAAACCAAAAAGTTGCAGTAAGAAACAGGCGGTAGTTCTAAACCATGACTTAAATTCCTATTTTAAGACAAAAGAATGGGAATTTTGTGACGTCATGACAGAAAGTAGGTCTATTTTTTTTAAATTATTCATTCCTGAAAGTCCCGTTTCTCCATAATGCTTAAAAATATGGAAATCACGAAAAAAATGTATTCTCTTATTGCCTATAGGGCTATGCATAAGGGCCATAAGAAATCCATTGCGTTCGCAATTGCCTTGTACCCAAGCCTCCAACAGTGGAATAGCGTTAATTGTCAAATACTGTGCGTTTGTCCATGGCACAAACAATAGAAAAATTCAGAAAAATATATTACAAAATTAGAAGTAATCTGACAATTTTCAGTTTTTAAATGGGGCTATACTTTAGAGGATAAAAATTAAATACTATATAAGCGTTCCCGGGCTCAATGCTAATCTTATGGCGGCCATTTCACATTGACGGTTGTATGCATTATTCCCCATATACGCCAATGCAATTCAATGAATTTTTTGCTAGAATATAACAAAACTGAGGGCAGTTTCTTACTCCAAATTAAGTCTACTAAATTTTTTGGGGTATTTCAACGCAAGGAACAGGCATTGACAATATTAATTAAGTAAAATATTGGACAAAACTTACCTATATGAGATGCTTATGGGAAACAGGAACGAATTCGACCCCACGCCACCAATGTAATGGAGATAGGGAAAATTCTTTTTTCTGATTGGTCCATTTCATTTTGACCGCAAAAAATTAACCAATCAGATTACAGAGTTGCAACTACAGTAGTCATTGACAATCTTAAGGGCACTCTGAAAGAAGCGCCACACTGTAAAGCAGCCAAACCCTGTTGTATTGTGCAATAATAAATGTTTAAATAAATAAATAATTTATTTTAAAATACAAACTATAATCGTTAACTTGTATTTTTACACAATTTCATAAAAAAAAGTCACCAACCATCGCGCCATCCATGACAACCGGAAACCTGAGTGCTAGCCAATCAAAATTAATTTTTAAGGCGTCTTTCAAAATTGTCTAAATATTCTTAGTTTTCAAATTTTATTTCCGCATAAAATCTCATATATTAGCCCTCATGCCCAAATAAATTTGAATTATTCCATTGCTCTTCAATACTTTTCATGAGAATGTAATGCTGCAATTTTAACAGCATGACAAATTATCAAGGTTACAAAAATTTTAAAACACAAACTAACTTTAACAACGCCTCACATATGACAACAAAACTGTCAACAGGAACAGAACGCCGCGGCCATTTGTGATTTTGTGATTATAGATATCTTCTAAACGAAAGTTTTATTAAAAGATTGGGGGCTATTGATTATTTCTTTTTTCCAAGATTCTTGACTTCTCTCGTCATTTGGGTAAGTAATATATTTCATTGAAGGCCTCATTAAAAATCATCATTAAAAAATAATTCAGAAATAAGGAGGAGAGTAGCCTAGGTGGGTAATGTACCCTTCGTTGGACATTTGAGAAATGTTTCTAATTGTCGATCATCTCTCTCTCTCTCTCTCATCATACCCCAAAGATTTAGAATCATTCCGGATCGTTCTTATATGAATCATAGTTTTGTGACTTTCTTTGGATATATACGCGTGTTTCCTCGCTTATTAAGATACTCGACGATTGACCTACGCTAGAGCTATCATAGGCTTCAGCGTCAGGCTCAGGTGACGCCGCAAACGAGATGTCTTCCAAAGTTCCAAATAATGTTCATTTTGCCAATTTAATATTGATTTTGAAAGATTACCCAAAACGACGAAGATTCACATCAGCTACCATTGAGGATTAAGGGACAGTCAGACACGCCTACTATCTATTTGAGCAAAATCCAAATTCACCAGCAATATTGACCATAGAGCTATAAAGAAATGTCAAATTTTGAACAGTATGTGGTCGTGGCCACTACCACCTATTGGCAGCAGTTTTTGAGGTTCAAAATCCTTTGACCTGACATCCTTAGTGTCCATTATTATTTGTGTACATCAAGTATATATATCAATCAATCAATGTCCATGACCCACCAAGGTGGGATAGACGGCGTCCGGCCGGCCGATCGGTGTTATTGGCGGCCACATACTGTACATCAAAATGTAGAGAAACTTTTCTTTTAATGGATGTGATATTTTTTATAGCTCTACGGAAATCTTGCCTAATGTCTGCTTAACTAATGCCAATACCACCATACCCTCTCCTTTAAGAATTCAGTCACCTAAATCTAATCCTGGGGTGAAAAAGTGGTGTCAAATATATTTTTGTTGAAGATAAAATCAAATGACTATGAACGGGTTCAGCACGGGGGAAGACGATTCCCGTGGAGCAACTGACCAGATTTGCTGCTTAGTCGACGACGGGGATCGCTGCAAACGATTGGCTGGAAACGCGTCCTACAGCAAGCGAATTCAAAAAACTGTTACACAGCGAAAGCTGAAACTTCTAATTGACAATGGAGTATGTACATTTTATTATTAACTTGCATACACATTTTTTTGTAAGCTCCACAACTGAAGTATAGGCTTCAGGGCAGTTACTATAGAGAAGTAGAAGTAACCCCTGCACAGTTAAGAGGAATAATGGGAATAATTACTGCATCATTTTATTGTTGTATGAGCTATTTGGTTAACAAGTTTACGCTCGTGTATTTCCATTAATAGAGTTAAGACCAGGGTTCTTTTGGGGTTTTGGCTCATAATTGCTCTAATATTTAATATTTTCCTATTTCAAACAGGGTTTCTCCTTACTCTCTACAGCTCGTAGTCGCAGTCGCACTCGTAGTCGTAATGGATATTTTATTAATCTGTAGTGAGCTAGTTAAATTTATATATTTGTAATTTACCGTTACAGCAATGTAGTGTATGTCTAATAATCTTGTTTTAGGCAAGGCATATTTACATCTGTGACTACCACAAGGGTGTAATTCAGTCTGCGAGAGCAAAACGCCGACGAAAAGACTCGGAAGATGACTCTAATGAGCAGGATACAGATGCCCCAGACATTGACCTAAATGTATTGCAAGTGAACACGTTACGGCGTTACAAGAAACACTTCAAGGTTTCCACCAAGCCAAACATAAATAAGACTCAACTATCTGATGTAAGTTTTCTTGTGATTTCCCTCTCAGTTTCAGTTGGTCTGCCCCTTCTAGACTATGCAATCGTCCCATCGATTTCGAATGCGATGTTTTGGGATAGGGACAATCAAGTCAACCTAAATTTAACCCTAGGACAATGGTTTACCATGAATCTACTTATATTATCTATTTCGATGCCTATACTAATTCATAAATAGGAAAGCATGTACGGGTTCGCTCGCACCGGTTCTTATAGTGTTTACTATACAGTGGAACTCCCTAGATAAGGAAATTAGATCGCAGCCAAAGATTCGTGGGTTCAAAAGCCAGTTATTGAAAAAATTGCTAGGAACAGAATAGCTTTAGGATACGATTTCTGTCTAGGCTTATAGTTATTTACTGTATGTCTTTTTACAACCACGTTTAGAATAAGTTCTTTTTATGCGTTGTTAGAATAAGATTGTTTAAGTTAAGCGTATGTATTTTGGAAATGGTATTGTTTTTGGACGTGGGTTAGGCAGAAAAAAACTTTCTAGTCTTAAGTCTCGCCCCGTAAATATAAGACGTTTATTATTATTATTATTACTGCATTTGTTTATTTCAGACATTGGTGAAGCATCTCAAAACCATCCCCGTGACCGAGAAGGAGACTTTGACGTTTTTTATTTACATGGTCAAATCAAATAGCAATAAGTTGGACCAAAAGAATGGGGTTGGAGAAAATACCTAAAACACACCACCTTATTGAAGTTTAATTATTTATTTTTCAAACGCAATCACTGTTGTGATAAGGCGCCTATAAACGATCAAACTTAGTTGGATGGATTCCATGCAATCTTCTACCACAATTGACGAAGTCAATGATCCTAATTAGTGATCACAGAAAGCATACGGTGGCAAGTAAGCAAATATTCTCATGTCAGATTCACCACATACGCTAGCAAAAAATGAAGAGAGAATTCATCTACTGAAAGTTGATCGTCTGTGGACACCTAAACATACATTCTGTTAATATTTGTATTTTTTTTTAATACTATGTAGCTCTGACAAACGTGAAAATAGTAGTATGTTTAACATGCATCTGAGGGTGTAATAAAAACTTGCCTTGAATTGTAAAAAAATTATTCATTATTCATAAATAAAATACAAGCTTTTGTTGTAAATTTGCATTTTCGCATCTGAAATATTATTATCCTACTCTAGATAAAGACGGTAAAGTGTTTTAAACAGATTTTAATAAACAGTCGTATATCAGTCGGGTAAATAGATTTTAGGTTTGTAGATTGGACCTTTTAGGTACAATAATATTAGTTTTCGGTAAAACCGCACGCTCGCACAGATTAATATTTTGTATCTTTGCCCTTTGACGACGAGAAATTTTTCCATATTTCTCAGCTCAGTTTCTCGATCCTCTGTACTTCTTTCTTTTTAAGTAGTTCTCTCTGGTACATATACAATGGCTAAACTATAAGTTCTTTTTTCTCACTAAGGAATACTGCACGGCCGCGCCGTCCAGTATTTACTTACCTTACAATATTTTTCAATCGATGCCTTTAATGAAGAGGTTCACCGCCGGAACTTGTTTTGTTTTAAAATAATTTCACTATTATCAACCTCCCAATGTGAGGAGGTTTTGTTGAGTATTTTTATTTTTAAGGACTCTGTATGAACCCAGGATGCATGTACATCGATTTTAGGGAACAATTTTTTCCCCTACCAAATAACCTTTTTTCTAGGGAAATAATTGATGTTAAGGGGCATAAAATAAGTCCACTAACGCATTAAAATAGGGTTTCAAAAATTGTCAAGTAGCCTATTGTTTGTACCGTACACCGAAATAGGTTTCATTGTTTTTATATGTGTCTACGAAAATTGGTCAGTTGGTTGGTCGAAAATCAATCAGTTAGAAATTAAAAATTTTAAATTAATAAGCGTCTGGACAAGTTACCTGGCTTTGGTTAGGTCATGCTAGACCGTTGGGTACAACGCATATTTCTGACCATCTGTTATGTCTGACAGTTGCCAGAAGTGATTAAATATTTTAAAATATAATCGTTGGACATAGTAAAGCTTAATTCCCATGGTTAGGGTGAACATCCATACCTAAAGACTTATTTTTTTAGTTTAGTACTGATTCAGGATGAATGTGTAGGACGACACCAAAGAACTTATATAATACACAGATATGGGCTTGATGTGTCAAAAATAAAAATAAAATTTTCAATAAGTACCTACCTAAATCTCCCGATCTTCAATGAAATTTGGTGGCAAGCTTATGGTAGTGTTAGCGTTTGTTGCCTACGTTGTAAAAATGTTTTAAAAACGTTATTTTTTTAGACTTGACCTAGCTGAGGGGATTGCTTAAAAACTACCCATTTCAAACATCGACTCCTGTGCTGATTTCCTTTTTAAACAAATCGGGTCGCCCTAGGTAGATAGCTCTTGCTCTTTGAATTTACAATTATTAACTAATATTGCTGCTGCAAGTTTGTCATATTACGCCTAATTGCAAATGTATGTCGACTTCGATATCAAGGTGGTAGCGGGCTTGTACTTGTGCGAGGATGTGCTCGTCATAGTATCGGAGCCGTGTCGGAACTCAACACGGGTACTTAACCTACAGAGGCGGCTTAAGAGGTCAATCGGATATATTAATTTAATTGTTTGGATGCGATTGACCTTTTTTTTAAACATAAATAAAAAAAATGTAGGCCTAATAGAATTCTAATTAAACAAGCACGTAAATACAAAAGATAATTGGGAACCATAATAACTATTGTACATGTCCCATGTCCAGTATGCCGTGCACGCGTCTAGCTAATGAAACACTAGAGGACATACTCCTGCAGTGCTCGGCCCCATGCACACTACGGGACAAACTACGGGATCAGGTTGGACAAAAGGAGGGCGGACATCAAAAGATCCTTTGCACGCCGAACATGTGGGCACTAGCGTCAAGGGCATTTCTGAGACATCAGGCAGTCGGCATCACCTGAGCTGGAAGCTAAGAAGTAAGTAAGTAAGTATGAACATTTGTGGTGTCGCGAGTACATTTTAATTTCTCAGAGCTTCATTAACAGAGAGCTGGAGGCGATAATAACCTTACTGGTGTAATAAATCAAATATCACATGAAATATAGCCGTAGATCTGTCAAAAATGTCACATTAGCAGAAATCTCACAAAAGAAATGCTCAAAACTGGTGACAAGACTAAAAGTTACTTACTTTCATTATACCTACTCCCAGTTAAAAATGCTTTGTTTTCATTGGCCCCCGCCTTAAAATTTCTGGCTCCGCCACAGCTCCTCTACATTTACATGTATAGGCATGATAATTAAGTGCCCGCCTGTAATACTGATTGATCACTATAATTATTGCGTCCGGAGGAAGGAGTTTTCTTAGCTGTGGCTAATCAATGTTAGTGATGGCCAGCACATACCTATACCTACATAAAAAATGTAGAGTATAGAGTATTTACCTACAAGGGATGTGCCACATTTTACAGTTCTACAATTGATTTTACAATTAGAATTTGGTCACAAATCGGATATTGGGAGTGTACGATTTGCTCTTAAAGAATTAAGTTTACTTCGTGGGTTATGCTTCCTTGAGACAAGCATTGAGTGGAGGAAGAGATAGAGGAGCAAATCCAGCGAGATGTAAGTATACCAATTTATAGCAGGAACCATGAGACAATGATCAATTTTGTTTCCGAGTCATTACTTAGGGCTTTAGAAATGAGTAGTGTTGTTGGTCTTTGGAGTAACTTTCCCCGTGGTTTTCTTGGCTGAAATGCATAATTATGTAAGGGCCATTATAAAAGCATTCTGGCTAGATTCAAAAATTGTGCCCTAAGAGGATATGCTACGTATAAAATTGCCACCCCAAAATTAAATACTTTTAATTTTTATTAAATTAACTCAGCAAGTAATTAAAAATTTGGCTCATTTAAGTTGTAGAAGACTACTTCGTGCATCATTTAATCAGGTAAGTTACCGTATTTTTTACTTTTCGGTGTACGTTGTAGTACTTCCATAAATCCCAGAATACGCGAAATTTTAGTCCTGTCTGGTACTTATGAAAGAACTAAGGTACCAAAAATTAAATATTTCCTATTATACAGGATGCATGAAGCCTGAAGGAGTCATCTACAACTTCCATGTGCCAAATCTTTAATGACTTGCTTTGTTAATTAAAAAAAAAAAAGTAAATAAAAACAACAAATTTTGGGGTGCTCATTTTCTACGTAGCATGTTAATTGTACGAGTGATGGGCCGAAAGGTACAAAATTCGCCCACATGGAAAATAAAGACAATGTTCTTTCTTTCTTTCTACTTCAAGTATTTCGGTTCATTGTAACAATCATGGGTCTATTTTAATAACTAAATCCAAAAATTAAAAAAAAAGAATGACATAAAGTCTTGGAAGTCACCCGGGAAGGAATGGACAGAAACACCTTAAGACGTGGCCAGCTCTCGTTAATAGCAGAGGTTCACCAGATTAAGTGTTGAATTGGGCTGCAAAAAAGCTGGTGGCGGAAGCCTAATGCTATGGCGTAATTAAAAAAACAAAACAAAATTGGACGCTTTTTAATACTAGGCTCTTTGAAGAACTTATTTCTTTTTTTTCTTATCCCTCTTTTTCTCACGCTGCTTGGAAGAAGTCGGTGATATTTCCTTTTTTGTCACTTTTACTTCATTAGCGGCTTCTAAGTCGGCAAAGTCCATTACGTGAATAGTTTCTTCATCACTGTCTCCACTTAGCTCTGTAAAAAAATGAAAAAATGTCATGAAACGCTGTTAAGTATTTCAAATCTATTAAAGAACCAGTTAATAATTGGAGACATTTAGGGCATCGGAAGACGGCGGTGATGTCCAGTATTCCTTAGGCGCCCATTCCACTGGCAAATTTGCTTCACTAAAATTCACTTGTGTTTTGAGATTTTTTGTTTGTTTTATTTTAAGGAGACTATTATGTAGATACTTAACTTATCTATTATAAATTAAGTTATAATATGGTAGCAGACAGGCTCTACCATATATAACTTATATATATACTTATACATATTATAACTTAATTTATAATAGATAAGTTAAGTATCTACATAATAGTCTCCTAAAAACAAAACAAACGTCAATGAAATAATCAGAAATGAAGTAAATCCGCCGAAGCAAATTTGCCAGTGGAATGGGCGCCTTTGGGCGACTTGAAGTGACGGTGAGGTGGTCCCACATTTACATTGAAAGTGTTCTCATTAAAATCACCTAACTAGTGAAGCTAGTACAATACCTGATACCAATTCCAGTAAGTAGACTGACCTATGCAGAAAGAAAGCTATAAACTCAAAGCTGAATTCTTGAATATGATCGTATGTCAATGGAAGAAGCTAATAGATAGAATCGTCAGTCAGGCAGTTATGTCATAGTGCTAGGGCCTGACTGAAATTACGGCTATAATTTAATCAAATCTGTCAATTTCTTCAATTTTCTGCCTAAGAATTACCATTTATTCCTTCCTGCATCCTTTCTATGCATTTTATGTGGGTAATATTTGTCTCCTTATTCATAACTTAATCTATAGCTTCATTGCGGTGTAATACTATGTGTGCATTTAAGAGAACATGTATGATATGACATGCTAATTTCATTGACATTCGATTGAAAAGGATGCACGTATTTCAGAGAGAAACCTTTGGCAATAACTACGACCACCCACAGGAAAACCTGATTTCTGTCCAACAATTAAAAAGGGTCACTGCGACCATTCATCACAAGTCTTGCGAGCCCCGAAGGGGGCGAGCTGCGGATCTCACAATGGAACCACATAAATGCGACATGCGAGGCCCCGAAGGGCAAGCGCAAGAGGGGCAGGGGACGCAAAGCGGCCCCATCTCCGCTTGTAGTTTAATTAAAAATAATAACTATTACTAATAATACCATTAACAATAATAACCATTACAAGGTTATTTTACAATCAAACCTATGCCTAGTTATAATAAAGTCAGGCGCAGATCCAGGGGGAGCAAAGACGGGGAAACGGGGTCCCGGGGTCTCTCCCGGTGAAAAAGTTTGTATGTATTTTTAGGCAATTTAAAACAAGAGTCGGAGGACTCGGTATCGGATTTGTTTCTTGCACAGAGGCAAATATATTTAAGATTTCCTTTCTACTCATTGTCTATTTGCTGAAGTGACAGGACAAGAAATTAGGTGATCCCAAATAATGGGAAGAAACCCCTCACGGACTAGTGTCGCACACAAAAGTAGGTGTACGACCTTGCTTACCAATATTTTCAACATGTTTCGGAGGTACTGGCACAACGGCTATTTCATCATCTGAACTACTGGAAGCAATGTTGACAGTCACTGATTCTTGGACATGCACGTCCCATTGTGATGTGCCACCCGTACCATACGTCAACTCTTCTGTTTTCATCTGCTTGCGCCTCTGTGAAGGAGAAAAAAAAATCTTCATCTTTATCTACCTTGCCGGTACTTCCTTCAGGGTGTCAAGGTACTCTCAATTCATACAAACGGTAACATTTTTTACTTGGACATGTGTTCAACTATGGAACTTACACAGCGGCGAGTTTTCGTTTTCGAACTTGCAATGACATGAATGATGGTAGATTCCGATTCAGATGGCTTCGGCCTCCCAAAATAACTATTTCTAATTATACACTATACAGAGGTGAAAATGTGGCGGAATGGGACTCGTAACTTCCTTTACGAAAGTACTGATCGTAAAAAATCATTGCACGTTATTTCGTACTTTACCTTATCGATGACTAATGTATTTTTGGTTGTTAGTGGTTGATTATCAATTTCTTGGTAATACATATAAATGGTAAAAGAGAGAAAATTCCTTCTAGACTTCAACCATTATCGTGTGAGTCATATTTATAATATTGCCTGCATGCGCATCAAGAACATTTCGAGAAGTACCTATTCTACTATAAGTAGAAATCATTAATCCAAGCACAATAATTATTCAAGAGGCTGACCTTTTTCTTCTCTCTCCTAATTGAGACGAGTTCAGCGGAATGATCCCCTAAATCAACAACTTCATCTTCGACATCCATTGTATCTTCTGCTTCTCTCACTTCCTCCATTTCAACTTCATCGTGCTGATAGTCCACTTTGAGGACATGACTGAGGCGAAACTTTCCTAATTGAATTTTCAATCGGTCTAGAGATAGAGAGGTAATCTTATTCATTTCCAAGCATTCTACAAATCCAACTGAAAAGCCACTGACCCTGTAAGAAAACAAAGAATTAATATAACCCAACACAGTCAAAACGGCTTCGTTCTGGCTTACATTTGTCGAGTCGTGGGCTACTGACATTACCCGCGAATGGAACTGAGATATGGAAAATCGTAGACAATGTCACTTATCCTGGGCGGTTCCTAAGGAGCCCTATGACGAACCAATGCTCCAAATTTTTCTGTACAGCGAATATAGGTACAGAACATGATTTAGGATCAGTACAGCCATGTATTAGTGGTAAAACGTTTTTTGTATACACACGGAACTATCTTGGTTTGCAGACCAAAATGAAAATAAATGGGTAACATCAAAGCTCATTTTTTAAACAGTATAAACATACTGGAATAAAATTTAATAATGTGCATATAAAGATGAAGAATCGAACCAGGTTAATTGAGACTCGGTGCTTATTATAGTCAAAGACTGTGGGTGAATGGTACTCGCCACAGAAGTTAGTTCATAATGCATTAAGTATGTGGAACCCTACTCCGCACCGAGTAACACATATAACAACCGAAATTAGAGGATATGGAAAAAACTGGGCTTGGCGGGATTCGAACCCACGATCTACGCCTAACCGGGGTCTCGTCTTAACCGCTGGACCACAAGCCCCGACAAGTCCAGTAAATGCCAAATCCTCTACTTATGCTCTAATTGACATGATTCGTGTTGCTAGACAGGTTAGCACAACTACACAACTATCTAACCGAACAGGTCTGTGAGCTGACTTAATTGCATAAAGGCAATGCTTAATTCATTACATTGTATTATTATATGGTACATATAACACTGACATTAAATTAACTTTGGTTGAAGAGGTAACCTCCTCGTTATAACCGAAATTAGAGGGTATGGAAAAAACTGGGCTTGGCGGGATTCGAACCCACGATCTACGCCTCACCGGGCCGTCATCTTAACCGCTGGACCACAGGGCGTAGATCGTGGGTTCGAATCCCGCCAAGCCCAGTTTTTTCCATATCCTCTAATTTCGGTTATAACGAGGAGGTTACCTCTTCAACCAAAGTTAATTTAATGTCAGTGTTATATGTACCATATAATACTACAATGTAATGAATTAAGCATTGCCTTTATGCAATTAAGTCAGCTCACAGACCTGTTCGGTTAGATAGTTGTGTAGTTGTGCTAACCTGTCTAGCAACACGAATCATGTCAATTAGAGCATAAGTAGAGGATTTGGCATTTACTGGACTTGTCGGGGCTTGTGGTCCAGCGGTTAAGACGACGCCCCGGTTAGGCGTAGATCGTGGGTTCGAATCCCGCCAAACCCAGTTTTTTCCATATCCTCTAATTTCGGTTATAACGAGGAGGTTACCTCTTCAACCAAAGTTAATTTAATGTCAGTGTTATATATACCATATAATACTACAATGTAACATATAACAACACCCAGTATTCTTAACGATAATAACCAAGAGACGTCTAATCTCAAAAACCCTATTCCACAATTGTAATTCAAAATAATCAATTACGAAACAAAACATGAAACTCAAATTCACATGGCATGCAGTATACTGAATATTAATACTAAGCTAACCTGTCATCTGCATCTTTTGCCAATGCTTCCTTTAGCTTTTGTACAACGTCCTTGGCTCGAACAGCAGCCCTTGCTGCACATCGCAGAATCTCCTTCGGTGATACGACGGTCGAGCCGCCCAAATGTAAAGCACAAAGTTCCTTGTACGCGTTCACTCCTACAACTAAGTTGGCAACTGCAACACGCTCTTCTAAATTTGTAGGGTCGCTCAAAACAGCTCCACTAAAATAATGATAAGGGTGTCGGGTTAGTAAACCTTACCCGTAACAACGGATATAGCGCGAACATTCGCAAGGCATTGCATTGGCTAGGGTTGGTTTTTACGAAATCCTAATAAATCTTGAGATTAACTAAGTAAAACATTAGTTAATATTTGTATAAGTTTTCTATACTATACTATACTACTGCATTTCTTAATGGTAGTCTATTTTATAGAGATATAGCCTTCTAATGATAACAGTAGCTCACAGCCCCACAAATGCAATATTTAGGCAAATAAAGGTGGGAAATGTATAAAACATTGACTCGTCATGAATGTCTAATCTCATCGTTAACCTAAGGCAAATATGAAATTATTTTAGAGATTTTATAAATGTAATTCAATTGAAGTTGATAATCCCAACTCTCTATTACAAACAGTAACAGAGAAATGAACCTTTTCCTCTTTTACCGGCCGCTATCGTGACCACATAAGACGATTCCGGCTGTGTAGAGTAGTAAAATTAAACAAATTTGCACAATTTCCACAAAAATATATATATACAGTAATTATTATAATACATTTTTGTGGAAATAGTGCAAATTTGTTTAATTTTACTACTCTACACATTATGTTTAGTTTCCACGAAGTCACGAGAGAAACCCTACATTGGATAAGATTCTGGCTGGTTAACGGAAGGACAATCTACCTGTCAACACCTGCCTATAGTTTATATTAAGAGACAATCGGAAGGGGTGAGTGTAAATATGAAATATCATTCGTAGTGCTGTCAAAAATATCAGGACAAACAGAAGACATTTTTCTGAGCATTTAAATAGGGTACATGATTTGTACCTCTTTCTAACACCACAATTATTGAATTCGATTTGTAGAAAAAGCAATTGGGGTGGTAGTCCCGAGGAAGGAGTTGAAGAACTGGGGACCAATTGGTGTTAGTGAAGGCCACATGTCATATACATGTCTCATAATCATATGTATCATATATGCGTGTAGAGGAAGCATTTCTGTCAATTTAACTTCTTTTTCATTTCACTACTTTTGACGGCTCTGCGATATTTCCTGTGAAATTTGACCTTGTACAAAAAGCGCATAGTGGGGTACTCCAATTTGCTCTTAACTTTAAATCTTACGGGAAAATTTCAATAAATTACCTTTCTGACATAACAGCGAACGATGCGCAAAGCGGATAGTGATGAAGAGTCATTGGGATCGCGTCTCTCTCTGATGGATCATGTACTGTAATTTCTTGGCCATCAGTGGTGACATCAGGCCTCTTAAAATGAGCAATCGCAGCGAGCGCAGCAAGTGAAGCACAGTCCAAAATATTTCCTGTTTAACATTCTAAACGGTCAAATATTTTCCAAAGTCCAACTAGCTAACGCGAGATTAAGACTCGGATCGAGTAATACCGGCCAATCGGGGGGAAAAAATGTGATTCTGTTCCCTGCATTTCATGATATTAATTCTTTTATACATAATTTATTTCTAGGAACAAACTACAGTTATGTCCTCGTCCTGTTTTGTAGGATTTCTATTTGGCACTTTAACTTGGCTTCTTGGGAATAGGCTATATAAAATTATTTACCCATTCTATCTACCGATCTGCCTATCTATCTTACCCAGGAAGGGTCGCTACTGTGTGGGCCCAAAAGTATGATAAATGGTTAAGAGGAGTTGCGACATAGACTGTTCCATAATTAAACATTTAAAACGAGCAACATAAACAATGAACCATATAAAACTGAATACTATAATACTGTCCACCATAGGTACAATACTGTAAAGGAATAGGGTTCTATATTGTGCGCAGCGTAGGATTTTGTAATGCGTGTTATTATTGGATAATTCCAACTTAACTGACAATAGCCGGGACAAATTCTACCACCTGCATACGCTAAATAAATCTCAAACCTTCATGATTAATTATGTTAACATCTACGCGCAGTACCCAGACTTTCTCGTCAGCAACGACACATAAAGCTTCAAGATCAACTGCTTTTGATTCTTTCAAGCATTTCTCGAGCATTCTATTTAGATGAACTCCCAACTCTGATCGTGCTCCTGTCTCGAAATGGGGAGCAGCCATAGAAGATAATTCTACGTTGATGAATAGCAAGCCCTCATTAGGTCGTGTAGTCTTTGGCTCCTGAATTTCACATGTTGCCGTTGCAAGGACTCTAAAAAATTTTATTCACAGGCTTATGCTTAAAGGCAAAAAAATATTATTGTAGTAAAAATGGGCCTCAAACTAATAAAACCACAACACAATAGAAGTACACAATCAAAGTCAATCGTATTTATAATTATTATATTATAATATAATATTATCAATTAAGAGGAAGCTGACCGTAGATATTGAACCTGAATCCCGGCAAAATAGGATGTTAAATATTTTGTTTTCAATTTAATAGGTACCGGTAAGCTAAAAGTATTGGTCTACTCAGGATTATTTCATACACTAAATTATAAGTACACTAAAATATAATACGACCGCTATCGATTTAGTCTCATTGCGTGAAACGATTTGGATTCTATTGACATCAGGATTACCGCAAGGTACAGAACAATCATCAATTCCACCAATTTCTATGTTTGCTTCAAATCATCAGAGTTTGGAGTAAATCTTTCCATGGAAAGACATTTTTTTACCGGCCACACTGGTTTATAATGAGATATTTTGTAAACCTCTTACTTGGTTTCGCCAAGAGTGACGAAGCAGGACCCCCAATCTTTGCCAAAATGTATTTCAACTGGGCGGAATTCATCGAGTTTGCGACCATCTAGTCTCTGAAAAAATTATGGCCCATTAGATCACTTTTTGAAGCTTTCTTACAAAATTACTGGTAACTAGTTTCAGTTGATGAATTCCTCTATTTCAACATGTTGTTGTGTATTGCGGACTGTAATCGTAGAGAAATATACATACAGTAACTAACTTACTATGCTTCAAATATTACGACACTCTCGTTCTTGCTGCCAAAGCCTGTACCATTCATTTAAAGGACATGTAGCGTAGTGGTACAGACTCCAACTTTCACCCGAAAAGTTGTTGGTTCGAGTCTCACACTTGCTACATTTTCTGGCCATGCTTCGGAGGGTCCTGAGTCTTCCTAGTTGAGTGTAAGAGAGGACTATGTATGGCTTTCTAGCCCTAACTCGTTAGGTTTTTTTCTAAACCAATGAGTAATTCGAAAACCCCAGAGGATTTCTTGACGATTTCTGAAGCGGGCGTGATGCTGACCGCCCGCAGGTGCACCATTTTCTCCTAGCCATGCCAGTAGTACACTTTTGTATGGTCGGCTTCATGCCAGCGTCAGAAATCTTTCCAAATACGTATTTGCTAAATTTAAAAATGCCTCGGTAACACTAGCTTGTGAACCAAAGGGATGTTCATCCTGCAACACCGTTCAAATTATGTGTTGTACGAACTCTGATGGAATTGGGAAGTTGGAACATAATTTTCTACCCCTGATATACATAATACAAAAATATAAAAAATTAGCTTAAAGCCAGCGTCAGACCAGAATACAGCCCGGAAACTCGCCTATTGTGGCTACATACTGTCCAGTCCTGCACAAGTAGCTTTAGTACCGTACTACTCTACACCGAAAAAGGTGAGATAAGAAAATAACGATTACGCATAAGCTTCCCATCACAAACGAACCTTCAATTCTGATGCTGCTTTCAATATAAACTTCTTCTCTGGAATTGATAAAGGTAATTGCCTCATTTCTTAGGTTAGGCTGCCTAAAATTAAATGTAAAATGTAAATAAAAACAACAAAATGGAGGAACGAACAGATTGCCAACCGGCCCAGTTAAAATTAGGTTTTTACGCTGATAATGTTGGTAGTACTCATTGGAGGCCATTACTTTTTGGCCAAGTATGTTTGTAAACTGGTATTTTTAACAATGTTCTTTCACGTCTCATTTCTGGATTTATTAAGATTTTTCGAAGGACTCGGCTCATTCAAATGTACTAAGGTCTGAACTATCTCAGATAATTACCGGTGTGCACGTTTCATTATTTGTATATTGAATTTTTCAAAATTATTTTCACCGTCCATGGTGTACTGATGGCCGACTGCTCTATATCAATCGAATACAGCTGTAAGGTATGTTTAAAATTGTTGTTTCACTTGTAAACTTTTAGTAATATGTATACGGTTTCATCTAGAACCAAGCCGTAAAGTTTTACAGCGAGAAGTTTGTAAAATTCGTAGTTAGTAATCTTCCATGGAGCAGAATGTTCTCTCAATGCCTTTTCCCCATTAACACTTGTCATTTCAATAATGTCTATTAATCGAGCTTTCGTTTGACAATAACAGTGGAAAATTAGTCAAAGCAACATTTTCCACCGTCCCTTACTATTCGAGTTTGGTGAGAACGCATGTTTACTGAAGGGTTGTAGATGTCCTACATTTGGAGTATACCATCGTACGGCGATTTCTAAGCGTGGTTACAGTAGAATTTACCAATATTTACGATAAATATTGATAATCACACCATAGCCAGTGCTTTTACTACACTCCCCTGGATCTAACAATTAATTTAGACTTAGAATTCAGAAAATTTTATGGCTCCCATAAGCTGCTTAAGTCGCTTATTAAAAATAGTTTAATAATTAATTAATGTAACTAGTTAATAGCTTGTATTTATTTATCTCATTGCTCTAAATAAAATAAAAACTTTTGCTAAAAGGCAGCAGAAACTGTGCGCCATCTCTTTTTCACACCACTAGCCCATAACCGGAAGACATATTACAAGCATTGTTAGGGGAATTTAGTCCCCAGCGGCAAGTTTGCTTCGATTTGAAAATAATGATTTGTTTTATTTATATTTATAGAGGCTGTTACACAAGTGGTGCTTCTGAATGACGACTTGCCAGCGTATACTACCGTCGTCCCAAGATGCAGAGGTTGGAGACGACAGCTTGCAAAGATACACAGGTATGGCGCTTATTCCACCAACGTCAATACTACATTTACTATCACTATTGACGTTGGTCGAATAGGCGCCTATTGCACATACCAATACTTGGAAATGATTAGGTTTCTACGTGACTACTTACATCTTCAATGTCTCAGTACAAAGCGACTGAAACTTAAATTACCGTGGGCTGGTATGGTATTATAATTATTATATTGTAGTAGCATGGGCAAACAAAATATTACTGTTGGTCGCCAAAAGCCAAAAAGTTAACTGTTGACTGTGCCTTTGAGAAAACCTTGATTGATAGAATAATATTAAAGTGACGAGTCTGTGACAGTAACATTGTATAAGTTAGATGATTGAACGGGTGACAATTAAAACAAGTAAAAAGACGAATTAAAATGTGTGAAGCTTATAAATTAAAATATCTGAAATTTGTCACAGATGTCACTTTTAATTCAGTCTTTAAATTAATATTTAAACGTAAGGAATGATTTAGAAGCAGATACCGTACTACATTTACTTTTTCTTTGCTCCAATTGCTGGGGCATATCACTCCGCTGAGACGGAATAGAGCAAATTCAAAAATGTAGTAAAATTAAAGAAGTAAGAGTAAGGAACACATGAGTTCTGGCATTGTCATATTCAATATGTTCCAAATTGTTTACAGAAACAACTAGACAAGACTGTAATGCATGGCGTAATAGCAGGAGGTGGGATGAGGGCACTCAACCCGCCTCCATATCCCTCTTCTCCGGCGCCGAGCTGGGCCAACGCTGCCCTGGGATTAGGTACCTCCGCAGCCTCTTCTTCAAGCGAGACCTATCGCAGAACACGAGTATTCAACATTCATCAAAGGCTGCGGGAGCTGTATCTGGAAGAGTGTCGGAATGGGCTGCTGTCGTCGAACCTTCCTGGTCCTCTGCGAAACCTCAAGAGGAGTTCAAGACTGTTGGAGAAACTAGTGGAACGGGAAAATTTAAATACGCTCATAGTAAATTTATATCCTGGCAACAAAGGGTATTCGTTGAGTCTACGCCTTCAAGGGAAAGTTCCAACTGGTAAGCACTGCATTATTATTATTATTATCATCATCAATTTTTTCTCAATTTTTCCCTAGTCCCTAATTATTTTGAAGGGACCGGCCGCCATACCAAGTTGAATCCAGCGGACCAGAGCAGGTTCAAAGCTGCAGATAACTTGGTCGTGTGGACAGTGCCGGTAGGGAAACATGGTAGGCCTTGTCCTGGTCACCTCCGAACTAATCGTGTGACTTCACTGTGTTTCCCAAGTGGTTCGGAATCCACTATAATCAGGAGGTCCACTGTCCTATGGGCTGGCATAGGACAGTCAAGTCGGGGTCGCTCTATGGGCCCAAATATGAGGCCTAAGTCGTTATTAACCCGACGAACACTACTACTACTAATCATTTTGAGCAAATCCTTTTAAAATATAAGCGAATTCTTTGAACTTTTACATATGATTCCTGTCTTTCACTACAAAATCGTATTAAATATTATTGTTACGTGTTAAAGAAAAATATAAAATAATATATAAAGAATAATGCCTCAAATATTAGACCCAGATTAATTTTCAAATGAATCTGGTTTGCTTCAAGTCAACTAATGTGCTACACTACTATATATATGGTTGTACTTTCTTCTTTTCTTCTTTCAGCTGTACAGCCCTTAATGTACACCGTGGGCATAATTCCCCCCATTATTGAATACTTATGTTAGGCACGTGGCTGGTAAATTATGTTGTTCAAACGATAAATTGCCGAAATTTTACAGTTGCCAATAGTCGGTTTTTATACGTTTACAATATTATGATGACCCTAAATGACTTTGCACAATTTCACAAACATGTTAATATGATAACTTACAGCTCTTGGTAGCGCAGCTGGTCGTAGCCAAGGTTCGGAACCTGTGATTGAAACGATGAGGTGGCCATATAGTGATGAAGAATTGCTTCGATGCATTGATCGGGAAGAAATACCAGCAACACTTGTTGATCTTCTCGAAGCTGAACACTCGGAGCTCTTCTATCAGGGTTGTATTATAGCAGAAATCCGAGATTTTCGACTCACTTTCCCTCTTTGCAACTTTGAGACTCACCATGTGCTTTTGAAACCGACTACTCAGGTTGGTTGATTTACTTGTTACTTTTGGTTTTCATGTTTGTTTTCAACGGCACTATTACACGGTATGTGTCTGAGTGTTTCTCAGTGCGATCTGCGGCAACAAGCGATCCAAATTTCATTTTGCGCTATTCGCTGTCCCTTGTTGCATCGGTTAATCATAGGAAGAAAACAATTTCTTGTTTTACATCTTGCATTTTAATCGAAATGAAGTTTATGGGCTTGGTAATTTAAACTTCAAGTAGCTATATTTCAGACCTTATCTGTAAATGTGTAATATTGACTTTTGCAGAGCATCGTAAATGACGTGAATATATTAAGTACGACACATGATTTATCACCAGAGGAAAGGCTGGCGCTTGAAAGTCAGTTAATTCATGCGACAGCTCCTCCACTGTGCCTTGACCCGAATCCTAAAGTCGGAGTCATGCTCAACAATATTCAGGCCAAAAAGCATCGCTTCTCTACGGCGCCTCTCCGCAGGACTGCTAGAAAGTTTTCTCAGGTAGGATAAGGACAGTAGCTGTGATACGTTGAAACCGATGTACCTTGTGATACAGTGCTATTTTTTTAATACTCTAATCCTGCACTCCTATAATAAGCTTAACTATTGGAATAGAGTTTATTGAAATTACGGATTCAAAGGTGGGCACCACAGGGCATATAAATGGCTTGCATGTGTAAATTTCTTAAACCTACTATTTCACACCAGTATTTTCATATTTTTCCACCGAGGACACCCCTGAACCCTCCTCCCCGCGACAGTTCTCATAGTTTGCACCGAACCAATTTTAAAGCGGTTCAGCAAATTGAGAGAGGAACCTGTCAGCTGGGTCCAGGGACGGATCCAGCCTCTTTGGGGGTGGAGGGGGTAGTTGTGGGTAAAATAGAACAAACATAATTAACTATATCGATTAAATTAGAGCGTAATAAATATTCATTTCAATAGTTTTGCTAAATTTTGGGGCGGGGGCAGCTACCCCTCCTGGCCCCCCTGTATCAGTCAATGGAGGTGACATTATTAACTGTTATTTTCTTCCAGGTTACGGTTAATAGAAAAAGGAAATTAGATCAATTTACTGCCCACAATACGTTACAACTATATGACTTTATTGTGAAGAAAAGAGCAAAAGCCGGCCAAGTGAAGCAAACTAAGAAAGTAAGTTGCAAATCCAAAGACTTCTAATAAATCTTCGTGTCAACATGTTACAAGTTACTCCAAAATTAAGCCAAAAATTATCAGCCACCTTGTGACAAGAGATTTCTGTGCTTTCATGAAAATCAAGAGTAGCTACGTAGGTGTGGACACGTTTTTTATCTGAGTGTTACAAATTAGTTTACGTAGTTATCCTTAGTTTTTTTTTTACTTTCATTGTGTCGTCACGCGCTAAGATATCCGGGCATTGAGGAGTTATGCGAGAATTTATCTCCTCATGCCCATGGTAGTTGTGTGACTAACGACGATATTTGTGCATGTTCTGTACCCTTTCCTCTTTAATGTTAATTGAATACTTGAGTAAATTATATTATTTTCGTGGCCTATTCCATGTCATACATTTAAAACTGTTTAGATAATAATAAATTTGTAGGAGTCCACTTTCTCTGTTATGAATACAATCTACTTTTAGATTTCCCAGAGGCGAAAATACTTGTACTCCCAGTCGGGGTCGCGAGTGGCAAAACAAAAACGGAAAAGGATTTTTCATTTACTTCAAATCCTGCATTTTTTGCTTATCTTGCAGGACTAGATATTCCATGAAAGTGGCCTCTGATGATATGATCAATAAGCTACTGTATCAAGGGAAAGATAGCCATTGTACTATGCAGGGCGGAGCAGTCGTACCACCCCCTTAACTTCGTTATTATAGAGAATATTGAGGTGGGGTTAAAAAAGTATCGTAGAATAGGGGTCAAACTTTTCTATGGATCTATGTAGGTCTGCATAAGTGTACTCAAAGTACCACTTTTTGGGGATGTAGGCGGAATATCGGAATTTTCAAATGTAAGCATGGGTCGTGTTTGGCAAATGGAAGCTCCTTTTAACACCTTTCATTTGGCATTTCACTTATGGGCATGTGGCTTAAGGAACGTTGGAAATTTAAGGTTACATTTCAAATAGCAACTCGATTGCCTTTATTGTGATTATTGAATATGATGATACTTTAAATTAAAGCTAATTTTTAGTATACTACGAAATGCACAGTTCAGATCTTCATTGAAATGCATGGCACGATTTTCAATTTTAAGGTTTTAAGAATAACAGACACAGCAGTTCCAAATTCGAAACAACCCGAACGAATCATTTTTGTCATTAATCACTTAATTTGTTATAAAACATTGTTAATTACCTTGAATGCCATTTAAGGATTTGAACTGTGCATGTAGTAGTCACTACCCACCGGTGGGGAACCGCTGTAAGTAGTTTACCAAAAATTAGCTCTCATTAAGGTATCATAATCCATAATCGCTCAAAAGGCACACTAGTTGGTATTTGAAATGTAACCCTAAATTTCCAGTGTTCCTTAAGACTCAGGCACACAAGTGATCTGTCAAGTGAAGGGTGTTAAGAAGAGCTTTCATTTCATGCCCAACACTACCCATGCTTTCATTAGCATTCCGAGATACCGCATATGTCTCCAAAAAGGGGTACTTTGTACCTATGTTGGACCGAAGAAAAGTTTGACCCCATTTCTACGATACATGTTTACAATAGACAACAGCTACAGTATTTCTTAAAATAACACCGCACAAAACTAAAAACAGACTAAATAATCGGAATGTAGCCGTCAAATCAATTACAGTAGTCTAAATGTGCCGAAGTTTGTAATATACTGTGTGTATTTCAAAACAAAAAAGCATTGTCACACATAATAGGGTTTTAGAGTTTATGGTGTATTTCGTCGCCATTGTGTTTTACATACTGTATATATATGGAAATCGCCATCCAATTATATTATATTTTACCTTACGCGTAAGTAGGGCACAATTTCATTTTTTTAGGGGGGGGCAAATACATTCTGTAATGGCGCCAATGTTCCATCTTTGATGAAACTGAAGAGGTCTCTTTCCCGAGCAAAGTTTTCGTTAGAATAAAATTTTTTTTAGGAGAAATTATGGATAATTTATGACCCAATATATTGCATACACTGTCATTATTATTGGGTTGTATAATATTGGACTGCCCCATCTCGACTATGTATTCCCATCGATCAATTCAGTGCTTTCGTATAGGGAACATCGAGACAACCGAAATTTAACCCTCGGGCAATTTTTACTATGGCGCCCATTCCATTGACCGGCTAGGGCTATTTCCAAAAACGGTGACGTGGTAGCAGACATTCAAGACTTAGGTGGCGTTTCCACCGACCTCGCATTGCAGAATGCAAATGACATTGGCGGAAATTAGAATTTTTCTTTTTATAGAAATCTATTAAAAGGTTTGTACTTAACATATCCCATGACGCCATTTTTTAATTTTAGTTTGTTTGTTGGTGATTTTACTGTGTGATCATTGATCATTTTTAACTATGGCTTAGAGGAAAATAAACATTTCTGTCAATTCTGCAATGCGAGGCCGGTGGAAACCCTGCCTAAGTCTTGAATATCTGCTACTACGTCACTGTTTTTGTAAATAGCCCTAGCCGGTCGATGGAATGGGCACCTATGGAACTACTCAGAACTACTGTCTAACAATACGAATCATGTCAAAATACGAGCATATATAAGTAGAGGATATTCATTAGCTGTTCTTGTGCGGGCTTGTGGTCGAGTGGTTAAGACGACGCCCCGGTTAGGCTTAGATCGTGGGATCGAATCCCGCCAAGTCCAGTTTTTATTTATCCTCTAATTTCAGCTAGCAAAGTATTGGCTGTGTATTTTTTCTTTGGCTGTATCATTGAGAATTTGAAATAAATTCGTAAATAGTGATATTTTTTAAATTACCAACCAAGCGAAGCTCTCTTGCATTAAACTAGACGGGATCGTGACCGCCCGGTTTTTATGCCCTCCGAGGCATGGCCAGGAAGTGTAACAAGTGTGGGAACCGAAAGTCAGACTATACCACATGTTCTGTTGTACTCTATTTCTTATAGTTTCACACTACTTCACGCTACTTTCACACTACTTCCTCCTTAGGGTGCTTTGCTTCCTAATATGATTATTTTTATGTAATTTTTATTGATAGATTGGGCTTCGAACGGAATGATGAAAGTGCCTTACTTACAGATACGTGTGTAAACAGGGTAGAAACTGTTATTATCTTAACTTATTTATCAGCAGTTGAAACGGAGGCTAGTAGTTTTGCCCTGTGTTTACACAGGAATTTTACTGTTATTATTATTATTACTGTTATATTCACTGCTAAAGCGCATTTCGATACTAGTGTTGTAGTCCATTTAGTTATAATGTACTTACAATCTTACAATGTTGCTCAGCGTGATCTGTATTTTGAATGTTCAGGAGGAACCAATGCGCTGCAGCTAAAAAATTGCGTAGAATTATGTTAAGTTTTCCTTGCAGTTTTTACCATTTTCGGCTACAAAAGAACAAGACTAAACTAATATTAACAGGGCAAAATGCAACAGTGCATTAGAAAATTATTAAATTGTTAAGTAAGTGTATTAATGTAATCGGGAAATTTCGAGTAGTGGTACGAACTCTGACTTTCACCCGGAAAGGTCTTGGTCCGAGTCCCACACATTCTACATTTTCTGGCCTTGCTTCGTAGGGAATGTAAAGCAGGTGGTCCCGGGCTTTCCTAGTTGAGTTTAAAGTGGCATCCACACTATGCCGCGTTGGCTGTTAGCAATGCCAACGCGGCAAATCTGATTGTTGGCCGCCCCTCCACACCGAGCCGCGAAATGTCCGCCGAGTAGGATGTACACTGAAACTGAACCTGCGTGCCGCGTGGAGCCAACGGTTGGCACCTCCACACTACCCGCTCTCGCTAGCGTCCTTTGGGGAGACCCACACTTAAGCGATTTTCTGCAGCCAACCGTTGTCTCAGTAGCACTAGCTAGCGGCCACGTCCACACTATTGGCTTTGCCGCATTGGCAATGCCAACGGCAAACTGCGGCATAGTGTGGATGCCGCTTAAGAGAGGGTTTCATCAACTCCGCTATGTTGGCTTAGTAATAGAACAAATATGTATATTTTCCTATCATTATTTGATTGCACGTGTTAAATTTTCAGAGCCTAGAGGGTGCTCTTCCGACGCCCCCTCCTATTCCTTATGAAGAGCCCCTGCATTTGGCTGCGCCTTCAAAAGACCCCGAAGTCTTAAGTCTCGCAAGAAGCTATGAAAAGCCGAAGGAATCGACGGACTGTACGGCAACCCTTGTTGAGGAGTACATATTAGAAACCGAGAGAGCGCAGGGAACGATTTACCACATCAAGCTCACGATATTACAGCGACCATCGACCGCGGAATATCTTGGAGAACTTTATGTTGATAGGGATTATAAAGAAGGGGAACTAAATGGAGCGTCTTGCAGGTGTGTATAAAACTGATTTAATGTTGAAAATAGCGTTGTTTTTTTGCTTCCGGTTTTTTTTCAAGTTTGGTTTCGCTTGGAAAAAGTCGGGAATTTGGAAAAAGCTTTAGCTTGGTTTAGGGACTTTTCGCACAATTTTTCTTCCTTAGAATTAAATACTTTTGATGCAACTGAATATTTGGGGAAATATAACGGGAGCTCATTCATTAATCGTTTGGAATAGCTTAGTTGGTAGGCAACTTGACTATGACACGGAAGGTTCGAAACTGTACATAGAAGGATGGGTCCGCCCCACCATCTTACCAAATGGACCACGATCTATGCCTTACTGGGGCGTCGTGTTAATCAATACACTACGGATCCCGTTGTAGAATCCATATGTGTCACGTCCGATTAACCGTCAAGGTTCCTGGGTGCAACACTATTCATAATAATAACCAGCATCAGTCATATGGGATCAACCAGGCAACGGGGAGACCTTGTAAGGCCAGTGCCGCGCACAGCCAAAAGTGAGCGATTGTATCCAACAACACTGCAAGGCTTCTTCTATTTCCGGAAGCTTCCAACTGAACTGAGAGTGGCGAGAAATGCTAATTACTTCCCAAAATTGCTGAGTCTCATAGAGAATGCTTTCTACGCCCTCAATTAGGCCCTATATGACAATTTCTGCCTGAAACTATGTATTTCATGAACTTACTTTATACTTTCGTATATTGTATTGATCGTATAATCTAATCTGGGAAGTACCGGGGGGGGGGGGGGGGGACAAGTGTTTATTAAAACTGATTACCATTAAAGAACAGCCTTACATACGAGATGTAGGCCCTGCTTACAACATCATAATATCGGAATTTTACGTCTTTGTCCATAGCTTTCCTTTTTCCAAATTAATAATTTTTAAGCTATCAGCTTCAATGCGAGCAATCCATAGTCACGCCCTTATAATTTAAGATCCCACTGCAAAATAGTACCCCCATAAGTACGTATTCATTATTCATATATCACATAAAAGCTAATTTTTTCTGTTTATTATCGTATAGGGTTGCCTAATTAAATCTGGCCGCAAATGAGGGTTGCTGCCTATTAAAGACGGTAAATTTTTAAGGTAGAGTGAGAGAGATGTAGCGCGTAACATCACTAGTCAGACGAGCGTAGAATTACGAACTCCAAAATAGCGTGGTTATTATAACCATAGAAATATATTAACTGGAACGGCGGGAGCCATAATATCCCTTACAGGGCACCTGTTAATCATAAGCCAACTATCAGAGATCCAAGTACCAACGTAAAAAATATCGAAGTCTTACACATTGCAACATAGCAGAACGGATGCCTGGACCCGGTGAAAACTCTGTACTTAGCTTGTGCAGACTACACTAGTAGCCATATTGATAACTGTCTACAGCCACGGGATGGTTATACAATAAAAGATAAAATTATTATATAGTAATAATAAAAATGTTGCAGTTGTTTAGAACACTAGGTGTGGGCGAAATTATAATATACGTACTATCTCTCTCATTCTACAATACATTAAATACTTACCGTATTTAACGGCCAGCAACCCTCAATTGCGGCCAGATTTAATTAGACAACCCTATACCATAATAAACAGAAAAAATTAGCTTTCATGTGATTCATTAAAATAAAGAATGTACGTTGTGGGGGTATAAGTGCACCAAAAATCACGTACTAATAATTTAATACAAAATACACATTTTGATAGGCAACCTAGTAGATTTATATTCTCCTAATCATACAGGGTCTGTCCGGAAAGTAATGTAAGTGAATTTTTTTTATGGAGACTGTACGCGCAAGCGCGTGCTTTACTGGCTCAGATTTTGGTGGGAGGATCTGCCAACTAGTGCCAGCTGGCTACCGATCGTTGTAGTGGTCGCATCAGTTGTTCCATGTGAGTCGGTACAGTAACCCGGTGCAAGACGAAAAAAAGCGTTCGCTTGAGCAACGGATATGGCGATCAAGTTTTGTGTAAAACTGGAGAAGAGTGCTGCGGAAACCATTATATAATGTTGATGAAGGCTTTCGAAGACGATTACCTTTCGGGCAAATTGTCCGGTGGCACAAGGCCTTCGCAGAAGGTCGGGAAGACGCCAACCACGCGCCCCGCGCTGGACGGCCATCAACCTCCACTACTGTTGTCTGTTGAAGGTTTTAGTAATGTTTCATTTATTATTAATTTATCTGAAATCAAAGGGACACTTACACGTCGATCAGTGTTCAACAAGTCACGCACATGTTGCACATTGTCGTTGGTAGTGGAGTTTGATGGCCGTCCAGCGTGGCGCTCGTCGTTGGCGTCTTACCGACCTTCTGCGAAGGCCTTGTGCCACCGGAAAATTTGCCTACCCAAAAGGCAAACGTCGTCGAGAGCCTTCTTTAACATTTTAATGGTTTCCGCAGCACTCTTCTCCATTTTTACACCAAACTTGATCGCCATCCGTTGCTCAAGCGAACGCTTTTTTCTTCATGCACCGGGTTACTGTACCGACTCACATGGAGCAACTGAACATCGACCACTACAACGATCGGTAGCCAGCTGACGCTTGTTGAAACTTCCCTCCCTCCACCAAAATCTGAGCCAGTAAAGCGGGCGCTTTTGTCTACAGTCTCCGTAAAAAAAACTTCATTGACATTACTTTCCGGACAGACCCTGTAAATATGCGTAAACGTTTCGTGTTTTGGAAATACTGGATGGGGGTACTATTTTGCAGTGGGATCTCATACTATAAGCAGATTTTAACGTAATAGAAATGCAATAGGTAAAATTAGTCTCTAGCTAAATATAAGTCCCACAAGTAAATTATTGGATAGTCCTAGGCTAATTTTTGGACCCGAGTCTTCATCAAATCTTAAGTCGGACTTTATATATAGCCCAGTCAACGAAAAGGTATAGAGGGAGTTGGGGGAACACAATTTTTGACTTCGTAACTTTGTTTAGACTAGTTAGGAGGCGAACATATCAAAAGTCCTCACTTGTAGCCCTTGAGCCGGGGGGAGGGGGGGGGGCTTAGAAGGTACCGTTTTTTGGTTTTTCGCTTATATCTCGAAAACTATGAGCCCCAGCGATATTTCTGCTCTATACGGTACCAAATTAATGCTGATTAAATTTGCTACAATTTATATGAAGTAAAGTTTTTCGATATCTTGCATAGTTTTTCGAGATATCTGCTCGGGAAAATCAGTAATTTTGGAAAAATCCATTTTTATTTACAAGATAACTCTTCAACGATGCAACCAAAAAATTAATGCATGCCATTGGGCTGTAGAACATTAAATTTCCTTCAATAATTTATGTTACTTTACTGTTTGATATACTTTCCTTCCAAAGTTAAACCAATTCTAAAACCTCGAATTATGACCTGGCTCTACAAGATGATGGTCATACCAATAATTAACTATGCTTCTGTGGTTTGGTGGCCAAGAACAAAACTGGAGACTGCAAAGACAATCCTAAGTCAACTGCAAAGGCTTGCCTGCGTAGCCTGAACTGGGGCCTTTAAGACAACTCCTACAGCTAGTTTAATGGTAGCTCTAAACTTTCCACCTCTAGAACTGACTATTCAAGAGGCGGCCTTTATGTCGGCTCTAAGGCTGAATTGCAGCGGATTGTGGCAAAACAATACCCAGTACACCAGTCACTCATCCATCATAAGTGAAAAGCAAATAAATATCGAGGAGGTATTAATGCCACAGGATTACATATCAAAAAGTATTATCCTAGATGTAGTACCTATTCCAAGTTTCCCTACGCGCGAAGAATGGCTGTCCGGAAGTTTTGTCCCAGAAGGTAGAATCTGGTACACAGATGGATCCCTACTGGAAGGAGCCGCGGGAGCCGGAATATATTGCGCTGACCCAGCTCTCTCATTAGCAATACCATTGGGGAGGCATACGACAGTCTTTCAGGCGGAGGTATTTGCAATCATGAAAGCCATGGAGATCACATTGGAAAATGAAGTCTACCACATGAAAAAAAAATGTGATTTGCTCCGACAGTCAAGCGGCTTTATTCGCAATCGCTAACCCAGTAACTCGATCTTCAACAGTACTGCAATGTAAGCAAACTCTGAGAAGGCTTAATCAATTGGGGCTTTCAGTTGACCTAATTTGGGTACCTGGGCATGAGGGCATCGAAGGCAACGAGGTAGCAGACTCACTAGCTAGAGAAGGCTCGGAAACAGCACCCGTTGGCCCTGAGCCTTTGCTGCCGATAGCGCTTTCCCTGATGAAGAGAAGGGCAAGTGAAGAGACAAGAAGGAAGTTCGCAACTTTCTGGCGTAAAAATGCCAAGGGTCTATCAAAACTTTTGATACAAAAACCTTGTCCTTCCTGGACTAAAAAACTGCTACAACTCAGCAGGAACAGTGTTAGATCAGTAATAGCAGCCTTAACAGGACACGGCCCTTTTAAGAAGCACTTACTGACTATTCACGCTGTCACAGCGGAAAATACATCTTGCAGGCACTGCGCAGAGGAGGAAGAGACCTCGTCACATCTGCTCTTCAGATGCCCAGCGCTGTGGAGGAAGCGTCTAGAGTACTTCGGAGCTCCGTATATAGAAGAGGAACAAGTGGAATTATTCCCCTCTGCCGTCGCTGACCTAATGCGACACAGAGAGATGAACTGGGTTGTAAAAATTAATTAGGGTGTTCGATGGGCCCTCATTTCTGGCCTACGTCTTTGGTCCCTTTGGGACACCTAATGAACACTAATAATAATAAAAACCAATTCTAGTGTTGAGAGGCGTCAAACGTATTGGCCGAAATATACACCGGTATGTACACATAATGAGTATTGGACGGACGTCTAAATATTGTAGCTCCCAACAACATGCATCCGTTGCTATGAACATATTGTTTGTGCATGTGGCAAAAGGGCAAAAAGAAAAGAAGAAAAAACATCAAATGACATTTTATTGGTACCTATTGAAAAGTCAAACAAATACGATTGAGTGCCATTTCAGTCAATTTCTTTGCTCTGATGGGGTGGGGAGGGTCTCTTCGTCTTTGATTTCGGCGTCTTATTCTCCAATGTCTTCTTCATGGGGCCATTGGGACCCCTGGTCAGGAACGGATCCAGCCCATTTTCCCCTTTGGGGGGGGGGGGGGCTAGTTGTGGGTGAAACAAAAACATTTGTATTGTAGTATCGATTAAATTAGAGCGTAATAAATTTTGGAAGGGGGGGCAGCTACCCCCTGTCACCCCCCCCCCCCCCCCCCGCTTTATTCGTCATGCCCCTTGTCCTGTAGGAAAACGGCCAGTGGATCCTCTTCATCTGAGTCTACGAGAGGAACCCTATTCTGGCAGTTCCCCTTGCAAATTTTACATAGTGGGGAGTATTTAAGGCTTTAGGGTGTTGGCTATTAAGTACGATACGTTTGAGGCTCTGGCACAGTCTTTTTTGCACTGGAAAAAAATGTTTAGGACAGCGCCCGGTGTAGCTCCTAGCCCGTTTTGGACTGGGACCAGGCAGTTCTTGTCTATCTTCCACCAATACGTCTGAAGTGGCAGGTTATTATTTCCCAGTCACAGCTGAACTTTTAGAAAAGTTCGGAGGGAATGTTGTTTTGCCGCTCCCTCGGTGGACGGAAGATATGACATGTCAGGCTTGATGGTAGCCACGAATTTATGGAATGTCTTGTATCTGTAAGCATTCAGGGAGACCTCTCGCTGGAGCCCTATACCACCTCAACATGCAGGTTTCACCTGCCTTTTATACCTGGGTGATGGTGGAGGGTCTGAAAAGGCCGCTGCTGCTTTCTGGACCCCTGGACAAATGCCACTTTGCTTTTTCAAGATGCAGATGTTGTGTCGCATCCACTAAAGGCGTGCAAGATTACACGTTCTTGAAACCTTGCTGCTGAAGCTGAAGAATGGGGTGAGAAGTAGGAAATACCTTTCTTCCCGCGTCCAGGCTTGATGAAACAAATGTCCTTAAATGCGCATCAGCTCAAGCCATCAATAGGACTATGCGATCGATATCTGAACGCACAATGCCGACAGGACAGTGTTTCCGAAATGACTTCCACACACCGAGGGAGCAGCAAAGCAGCATTCCCTCCGAACTTTTCTATAAGTTCAGCCGTGGCTGGGAAATAGCCTGTCTCATAAGACAAGAACTGCCTGGACCCAGTCCAAAATGAGCTGCATCGGACGATATCCTAAAAAATATTTTAAGCCGGTGCAAAGCAGACTGTGTCAGCGCAAAGTGTGGCTGCAAAAAAGCAAGCCTCAAAATACTCCCCAGTATGTAAAAATTTCCAGTGGAACTACCAGAATGGGGTTCCTCTCGTGGACTCAGATGAAGAGAAGAGGAGGATCCCCACACATACCGTTTTCCTACAGAAAAAGGGGGATGGACGGATACGGGGGGGGGGGGGGGGTGTGTACATACCGGTAATGGTGTCTATTTTGGCCAATACGTTTGACGCCTCTCAACACTAGAATTGGTTTACTTTGGAAGGAAAGTACATCAAACAGTAAAGTAATATAAATAATTTTGCTGGCAATAAAGTCGTGTTTTCATTTCATTTAAGGGAATTTAATGTTCAACAGCCCTGAGGCATGCATTAATTTTTTGGTTGCAGCGTTGAAGAGTTATATCTTGCCAAAAAGTTCAAAAAAAGTGAGGAAAAAGGAAAAAATGGATTTTTCCAAAATTACTGATTTTCCCGAGCAGATATCTCGAAAACTATGCAAGATATCGAAAAACTTTACCTCATGTAAATTGTAGCACATTTAATCAGCATTAATTTGGTACCGTATAGAACAGAAATATCGCTGGGGCTCATAGTTTTCGAGATATAAGCGAAAAACCAAATAAACGGTACCTTCAACCCCCCCCCCCCCCCCCGCTCAAGGGCTACGAGTGAGGACTTTTGATATGTTCTCCTCCTAACTAGTCTAAACAATGTTACGAAGTCAAAAATTGTGTTCCCCCCAACTCCCTTTACACCTTTTTTTGAGCGTTCATTGCCTGGGCTAATATGTACATACACCCACATGTTTGTACTGTATATATAGACAAGCTGTAAGTAGTGGCCATATCGTAGATTTCCTCATTTCATAAAATGCCCGAGAATTTCATGAAATAGTCGCATTTCATGATGCGGGCAACTTAATTTGACCCGATCATTAAATTGTCAACATTTCACGATTTTGTCGTCTACATTTGGCCGGATCGTATTTAAATAGGGTGTTCTTATGCTTGCAGCCTCTACCGCTATCAATATCACTATTTAACAAAGGGCTAGTTGGACTTACATTGCCTGCTGTGTTAATAGTCATTAGAGGCATGGGCTTCATAGTCATCGAACAATTAGGGCCGAGCCCATTGTCAGGGGAAGGGGCGACGTTTCGGTAGTGGGTGCCACTCCCATCATCAGGCTAAGTTCTCGGAAAGACTCATTGCTCTTGTATTCTACTCTGAATTATTGAGTAAGTTAGATCGGTTTAGGGGCCTCTAATGACTTTTAACATAGCAGGCAAGGTAAAACCAACTAACTCTTTGTTAAATCCGCGACTTACAAAAACTTGTCCACCGACTAAAGCTTGCTGCAGTATCCCAAGAACACCCTTAAGGGTGATGAGCGTCAGAACTAGGGCAGTCTCTCAAATATGAAACTAAAAAGTTATAGGAAAAAGCAATTGAATCTCTATCATCCCCAAATTGTGATGGGGGGGGGGGGGGGGGGGGGGGAGCTCCTCAACATGCACAACCTTCACACTGGCAAACAAAACAAAGCATTAACAAACCTTTTTAGTGGCCAATAAAAATACGGGATATGTGTTCAATGCGCAAGGCAAATAAACCATGGACTGAATACAGCAGGAGTATTCGGAGTAATGTGTCATAAAAGAAAAATCACTAAATGTTGAATAAACGGGACCATTGTTTAAGTGAGCAGAGCTCAGATAGCACAGACCTTCTGTACTTACCTACAAATAGCATCTAAACTAGTACAATTGGCCATGGGCGCCAACCACTACTCGTTTTCCTAATTTACTATGCGTAAAGCGTAACAAGTACTCTTAAACTTAAACAACCAACAAACAGTATTTTTACAGTTACTAACTGAGATCTGCTCACAGAAACTGGTAACTGTAAAATATTATTGGACAACAGTCACTGATTCTAGAACTAAATTAAAGGAAAGAACCTACCTTAGCTGCAGCGAGCGGATAAAAACCCTGTTAAAAGTTGGTCTGATGTTCTGTAGCACCCGGAGTGTCGAACTCCATATCACCTTATTCTCACCACCGTTGTCTCCGCCGTTAGAATTTTCGTTGCCTGCCCAGAGTTGACCACCCTAGGCTCATCTGCGCTTCTAGATCATGGTTTTTGGTGCCCCTTGAACTGCTATCCCGGCCCTCTCGAGATTACCGACACATGACCCCCAAGCGAACCATTCTCGTCTTGAAAACTTCTTGGACTATCTCATTAACACCGGGATTGACCACATTGTTCATTAAACAGTTCCTTACAGTGAAGCCATGCACTGAACTTCTTTCACACAGTTTTCCATCCATTTCCGACCGTTTTTTCGATAAAATAAATAAATCTGTTTTTGATTAAGTGATTAAAACCCCGCTGTCAGCATCGGCTGTTTCCGCATGTCATTTTCAAGTTTAATTCTGCTACAACTTTTCATACGCCAAATTTCGCGCCAATTTTCAAACGTTACAACCGTATTATCCATCCCAAAATAAGTAGAGTCTAGTTGTTCAAATTGCTCATTGTGGTCATTATTTTTCAGGTTTGTGTTAGGCACAAGAGCACATGCGAACCGTTACATTCAGCAGTTTACTGAGATTTTTACCGAAGAGGGGCGAAAATCTGTACGAATTACTCATATTATACCAGGGCAGCCGGGCCGAGTGTCTTTCACCCAGGGCATGCGAGAGCGAACTGGACAATTGCAAGCGATACAGGCTGCTGTGGCAGCCGCTGCCGCTACAAAACCACAGCCTGTTCCGGCCAATACTCAGCAGGTTTGTGTCACTAATATTTTCAACGTCTTTAAACATAATTATTATTTTCAGGTCAAATTTTTTGTTTGTTGCTAATCTATCGAATATTTGCGACCTTGAATTGACATAGTTTTCCATTTCGTTACAGGGGCAATCAAGTGCAGTGGCGCACCTGCCAACCCCTACGGTAAACCTTCCCAAACCTTCGACAAGTCTGACGTCTGTTTCACACCTAACGAGCCTTCTGAAGAGCTCGTCCGTGCCGCCCAACGTCAACGTGCACCAAATCCAGCAACAAGCTCAGTCCACTCAGCAACAGAGCCAGACGACGCCTGCCGCCATGACCACATTGACTAATTCTGCAATTCAAAGTATTCTGTCGGGTGCCCTCAACTCTGCGGGGATCGCAGAGGCGGGCAATGGCAATCTAGCAAATGGTCCTGTACCAGCTGCTCAATCACATGTTGGTATTGTTGGAAGTCAAACTGCGACTGCTACAGTTGTAAGTTTGCATTTTATGAACCTCCCTATATTAAATTTACTTCGATACGAGTAAAACGTCCGCTGATAAAAGGAGAATTATTGGTATAAGGAATACTTTTGGTGGTTCAATTGACGAAGACATAGTAAATTGGAAGAAACTACATTACTGAATTTTTAATATGTGGGTGCCACATTATAATGTTTTCTCAAAATATTTATAAACATTTCTTTATGCTCCAAGTACTAATTATTGGTTGGAGAATGGCTGATTCATGTTATTATAAAATTGTTCAATAATTTATTGAGGGTTCTGAAAAAGGAAATCCAGGAAAACTGGCGAAAGCGTATTTTTTCCTATTGGTCATGATATGGAAATATATAAATAATGTCATGTGGGAACCAGTCTATTATTCTACTGCCTGTCTTTTGCAATACTGTTTCATTATAAGAAATTAATTTGAAATGAATTTTTCAGCACTACCAGCCGACACTATCCCAGGCGACAGCTGCGGTAACTGCGTCCCCGAAGTCTAACCGGCCCGCATTAAGTTCGAACCCTCAAATAAATGCCCTGGCCAACAGCCTAATGAACTCTGCACAACAATATGAACTACAGCAGCAGTCTCAGGCACAAGCGCAAGCGCAGGCGCAGGCATCGGCACCAGCTGCTGCAGCAGCAGCGCAAAACCCAACGATACTCAGCCTCCTCAATGCTGCCCCACCTCTGTCTGCTAACCAAAAGCTCGTCACCAGGAAAGCAGCTAACCTAAACACTAGGCTACTGGATCAGAACTTTAACGCCGTACTTAGTAATAACGTGAATAATCCGACTCTTCTAGTGAACAATAATCAACTTCGGGTCACTCTGTCTTCCTTTCCAAATCAGCTCGTGAACCAAACTGCGGGAAACTCTGGAACACAACAAGCGGCCGGCTTTACCGTTGTTACAAGCCAAGGAAACATCGCTATTGGGAACCCTCCGACTCAAAGTCAAACATACTCACTGAATAACCTAGCTCAACAACAGGGGCAAACTTTCACGCTCACGCCAAGCACTGGGTCTCAGCAAGGATTTACCCTCTCTCCGGCGCACAATTCACAAACTTTCACCGTTCTCCAGCCGAACCAAAACTTCAGCATACCGTCCGTCCAGAGTCAGACATTTCAAATTAATCCAGGCACTACGGGGCAGACGTTTACCATCACCACCCCAGTTGTTACCGTGTCCAGTCAATTCCCTAACCAGACTCCCAATAGCTTCACAGTTAATCCTTCGGGACAAGTATTCACTGTTAACATCCCCTCGGCGAGTAACACCGCCGCTAACCGCTCTGTTTCTGGGCAAAACCTTGTAAATAAGACGTTCACGATACAAGCCAATAGTCACTCAGTTTCTAAAACTGAGGGTACACGGGCTGGAACGCAACGTGTGGCAACGCAGCGGAGGCTATCCAATGCGTTTCAACAAGTAACACATGCATCTGAGCTTAATAAGCTACTTAGTGATCGTAGTGATACACGAGTATTAACGGAACGGCACATAGCGGATAAGTCGGAGCAAGGAAATGCGAGACTGAGTCAAGTATTAGCGGAATCTAAGACGTCTAGTGAAAGCAAATTGTCACAAGCGTTAACAGGCGGTGATGGCAGTGGGGCATCTTCGATGTCTTTGTCAATGCCTGGGCTGAGTGCACTGCTGGCAGGCACTCCATCGGCTGATAACCCTATACCTGGCTCATCCAATTCGAGTTCACTTCTCGAACGATTGGCCACACCTTCCTCGGCGACATTTACATCTCCGCCTCCAGCGCCTAGTCCTAGCCAAAACATCACCTTCCAAAACAGCACGTTTGGCTCGAGCCCGAGTCATGCATTCAACTCAGTCAATTCCAGTTCGCCCCTACCGTCGCTCACGAGCCCGGGATTCGCATCACCAAGCCCCAAATCTCAGGTGCAGTTCCAAGGAGCGAGTCCTAGTTCCAAAGAAAGCCTTGGGATTACGAGTCCCCTGTCGAGCCCACCTGGCACTACGCCTGTCATCAATTTGCAGAACCTAAATCTTGGCCTTACGGGCTTACCAAACCTCCAGGTACCTAAAAATTATTATTGTACTCTTTTCGACGATTAGTCTCTCTATTTCCTGTTGTTGCGATTTCCTATATCGATGGAAGCACTTTCAACAGATCGGATGTTCTTAGCTAATCTAAGATGAAGACATTCCATTGATTATTTTATCCCTGACTTACGCATGACGGGCTTATTTAGTACATATTTTGTTGCATTGACATAATATGTCAACATATTATGTTGCCTATTTTAATTTTAGTCTCAGCACCTGCTGTAACTAATGCCCTTTTTCTTGTTTATGTGGCAGGTATCCATACCTGGGATCGTGCCGATCTCATTGTTGAACGTACCTGGACAGCCCGGAAGCAGTGTTGTTATGACGTCACTTCCTATGGCAGCTACGACAAACACATCCACGACGACGTCTCCCCCTGCGATGGTGCTCAGCAACTCTTCCGCTGTGGCTGGTAGCGTTCTATCTCTGCCTGTTGGTAAGTGAATGGAGGAGTTTGATGGTGATGGGCATTGATGATACTGCTTCATAGGTTAAAATGTGAAATAGTGAAATAGTACGTGTTTGGATTATCCGCAGCTTAGGTAAAGAAGCCGAAATCAGTTTGTTTCCCAGTGTAAGCGGGTGGTTCTCGTCTTAAGCCAAATACAGTCAAAGTTAAGCTATTAAGAGACTCAGGGACGCAAGGTCAAGTGCGCATAACTTACTGCGCCTGAATTCTGTTGAATTGTCTACGGTGGGTATACATTTTTAATGAGTGATGTTATGGTTCAGTTAGGCGCTGTTTCCACCAACGTCAATAGTGATATTAAATGTTTTTTGACGTGGTAGCAGACATTTTTAGACAGTTTTAGCCATACTAAAAATGTCTGCTACCACATCAAAAAACATTTAATATCACTATTGACGTTGGTGGAATCAGCGCCTTACACACCAAAGCGTTATTGAGCGTAAGCATTTAAAAGCTAAATTTGTCAACTCACCTCACCAACGTACTATGCGTATGGATTCCGTCAATTTTCTTACTCATTTAAAGACAGAGATTTCAAATTGTTTTGGAAACAACAACTTGAGCTCAAGTTATTTTGACCAAATTACTGAATTCCTCATTACACAGCCACAAAATTTGTCTTATGTCTTAACGAATATATGCTGTTACTATTTACCTGACTACTACGCTACAAAATCGGTACAATACTCTTTAGGCTTTTAAGCTTTTGCGCTTATTAATAATATCAGCGTGAAAAAAATGTAAATTTACTGCGAAAGCTCGTAGTCTTCTTAACTATGCGGATGTGGAATGAGGATTTTATTAATTTCCTCAAAACAGTCTGGGTTTATGTTAAAAAAAACATTTGGAAATCTCTGCCTTAAAATTCAGTTTCGTTGCCAATAATCAGACTGGTTTTTATTTCGCAGCTCAACTGATGGGTTCTAGCGGTAAAGGGACTAACTCAAGGTCTCCCTCAGCCTCAATATCTATCCCGCAGGTAAGCAGCTTATACCTCCGCTAGTGATTCAATTTGAATTAATCAAAAATAAAACAAATACAAGTCATTATTTACTTATGTGTTGCATAAAATGTGTTTAATTTTCCCAGGGGACCGCTCAGTCAATTCAACTAGTCTCCGCTTTGCAGAGGTCAGGCAGCCGACAAAGCAGCAATCAAATGCAGCAAACCAAAACTGTGCAGTCGCTCTCTGCCAGGAGTGACCAACGTCCTACCATCAAGATGGCGGCAGCGACGACCGCTCCAACGCAGCTGCAGATTGCCAACTCTTCAGGACAGATGGTCTCTTTATCCCCTCAACAGGTTAGTTTTACAACATTTCTATTTTAAAAATATATACACAGACTAGTGGGTTCGGATGAATTTTACAGCGCCTTTGCGCACAAAGGAAAGGTTTTGAGAATGATTTAATTAAATCTGGAAGACATAAGTATTTTTGATGTACCTAGGTATTCCTGGGGTTCTAAGGAATGTGTAGATTTTCCATATGTGCAGTTTGCATAGGGGGCATAAGATTCTGTACCAATCCGCCAATCCCACCAATCGCGAAATATAGGAGACATATCCAATATTACTAACCCGCAGTTACAGTTACCTACAATTTACTGGGAAACGAAAGTTTATTGCTTTAGTTTGTATTTACGAAAATATTCTTTAATAAAAATAAAATACTTTTAATATAATAGTAATAATAATGCATGTATTTATAAAAATAAAAAAAACATTTCAATTTTTAATAAAACCGCTACAGAGCCACCACATTATGTATGTTCTACAATATTTGGGGTTTTCTTTTAAATCATAGCAATGTTATAGCGTTTCTGAACCACTGTTCGTGTGCATATACCTAACAGTAGTATTCATGAAATTTTCAGTTCCTGCAGCTACAAAAGCATGGGTTTCAGAGCCTAAATCTAGCTCCGCAGAAGAATCCTGTCTCACCGTCAGCCATTGCGAACAAACATCGGCGTCGTCCCAATACTGCTGATTCTAACAAGTAGCGTTACTGCCTTTACTCTCGTTGTTAGTATTTATGTTATTATCTTGGACTTTGATGGGTAGGTAGCCGTTCCTAATATTGGAAATATTTTCAAATCACAATGCCGTCATTTGCTCAACTCCAATCTAGGCTACATTCGATTTTTTTTTTTAATAAACGTGAGCTTTTACGAATAGTACTTTTGAAAATACGGATCCTTGAAGTAATATTACCTAGTTTAATTTTAATTATGTAAGATTAATGATAAGAAAGTTTATTACCTTTTGTTTTATATAAGCCTCATGTTCACAGCCGTATTGGCTATGATCTAATACAAATTGTCAAAATAATGCTACGCTATAACTTAGTGATTATTTACAGCAGTAGTTTTGTTGATAAAACATGTCAGCTTTTTAATTTTATGCGAAGCAAAAGCTTCAGTTGATATTAAAGGACCTTAACGTGCGTTGGAATGTAAAAATGACGGTACTGTGCTTTATACATTGATGAAAACTGTCCTGGTTGTGCCAATTGTATGGTAAATGATAATGCTTAGCCACCTTCGCATACGAAATGTCCAGCCTTTTAACCAAGTACCCTGCTTCAATAGTATTTGTCATGAAATACTGCAATTGCTTATGATCATTTCCACAAAGTATGTGTGGGGGTCATTTCACTCTTGCTTAGGCGGGTATTCCACTGATCAATAATTCCGTCATTTGTGATTATGGTAGCAGACTCTTTTTAATCACAAATGACGGGAGAATTGACCAGTGGAATACACGCCTTAGGCGGTTTTGCTATGTGCTAAAATACACAGGGTTTACTGATTGATCTCTTTTACGAGTAAAGCTATATTGAGGAGCTAATATTCTGGTTTTATGTTTACTCCTTATAAATCATGTTTTTTAATGGTTTCATTGTTCCACGGGTATTTTAATCGGCTTTTTGCTTAAAAGTAACATCATGTAATTTTTACTTTGACTTGCACTCCACTAGGGTGCACGGACTGCTTGGTTTTCCAAGTTAACCAGAAGATATTTTAAGTGTGGTACTTCAACTCATTTTCAATATTCAAATGTGAAAGGACGGAAGTCCCAACCACTGATCATGTCCATGTTGCATTAATAATTATTATTTCATATTTTTTTAAAAATCTTTATTCCTATTGTGTCACACTTCGTATATTTACATGTTCTATAATATTTTCACTATTCGCCCACATTGTGTCTACTTTAATTTACTCTACTCTACCAAGAGTATTTAATTTTATGCTGCTTAAATGTTGCCTTAAGGATGTTTTTACCAAACAATACCATGGCCGCATTTACCAATACCGTACATTTCGCCCATATTTTTTTCCTTCTTTAGGCGGTTATTCCACCTACGTCAATAGTCAAAATAATGCTGATATTGACGTGGTAGCAGACATTTTTACTCTGTCTTTAATGTCTGCTACCACGTCAAACACGTCAATAATCACTATTGACGTTGGTGGAATAAGCGCCTTAAGGCTTGTTACACGATAGATCAAGTTTTCTTTTGTTTTTCGCTGTAAGTAGTATGGAATAAATAAGATAAGTTTATAACTCCACTTTTGAAGTATACCGCACACTTACAGTGTACTGCAAGTTTTTATCGTACATTTACATGACCACAAAGACGATCAAGGATGTCCCTGGAAAGAAAAGTGAGGGAGGATCCCAGGACCCATAGCTTGTCGCCAGAAGATGCACAAGACGGGGATACCTGGAAATTGAAGATCCGCGCCGACCCCGTGGGAGGGACAAGGCACCGTTAAAGTAAAGTATGTATCTTCATTTCATAACGAATTTACTTCATTCGTCTATCCTTTACTCAATAAAGTTCGGCGCTTATTTTCTGATCCTACAATGAATTCCGCCATTTATCTTATAACTGATGGGGATCTCAAAAACTTGTTCTTTATATTTTAATAGTTATAAATGCTTCGGCCTGTAATAATTTTATTATGTACATAGTTTTTTATGGCTACGCTTTATCGAAACTAATAAAAGGTACCTATCGCCTACTTTATTTCTCTCTTTTAGATTTCTGATTGTTTTTTACTCAATAAGTAATTTGTAATTATAAAATGAAATACCTATAACCTACCTCAAGACATGCTCATTAACAGACTGGGTTCAATAAGTCCCCACTAGAGTGTTACACCACGCCGCTTTTTGTCAAATTCACAGGAAATATTGACCATACAACTATCATTGAAGACTCAATACACAAAATAAATGTTCCTATGCATTTTTATGTGTAGTTTATGACCGTCATCAACATTATGATGAAGCAGTAGAATCCGCGATGATAGGCCATGGTCCGTCTGAAAATGTACTTCCAAACGTTTCGTCAACACCTGCGGTCGACATCTTCAGTGGCACTCAGAGCTAATTAGGGGTCTTGGTATAAATATCGGTGCTCATCCCCACACCCAAGCAGTTGCTGCGGAACCTCCGAGATACAATCTTAAAAGTCTTCGCAGTAGCACTGAAGATGTCGACCTAAGCTGTTAACGAAACGTTTGGAACGCTTTCAGATCTCACCAATCCCGGATTCTATTGCTTCATCATATAACTCCGGCCGTGAAAGTCTTTGTAATTATATTGTCATCAACATTGATGGGCCATAATTATATAATGCGTGGAAAAAAGAAAAGTTTCAGTATTTGCATAACTGTGGCCAGTGGCCACCCGTGCCACATACAGTGTGTCTAAATTCTAAATGTAGGCCTAGAGGAACATTTTCTTCTATGAACTAAGTCTTCAATGATTGCACTATGATCTATATTGTCCGAGCAATTAGATTTAGTATGGTTAATTGGTAGTTTATTTTAATTTTGAAATTTGAAATAGGTGCTGCCGATTGACTGGGGGCTATGGAATGTTTAAACTACCTTTTTATTATTTCTATGAAACGTATAGCCAATAAAGTACTTAATACATCACATTTATTTGCCTAGAATTTCTCTCGTTTCATTGTCACTTGATCTTGCCCAGTCAGTACCTACTATTCAAAACTCACTGCCATGTGTTCCATTTCTCTTACTTATTGTTACATCATTAAACCAACCCTAAAATATAAGTAATTGGGGTTATTTTAATAGACTTAGTGCCTAGTGGTCCCACAAAGACTCCCAATTCTTATTCTTATTGAATGAATCTTTGTTTACGGTGTTTGGTTTTTTTCGCTCATAGTTGGCGCATCAGCACTTGTCTCAGGCAACCACTACTTTCGATCACATTAACCAATTGCAAGGAAATGCTGCTGGCTGATCAGACAGTTATTGGATGACCATTTTCTCATTCTGTTACTATTTGACTTTAAAAACCCATTTGTATTTTTAAAAAAGAAATAGAGCACACCTTAAAAGTAAAACCCTTATAAATGCCTATGCGATTTGTCGTATGAGGAATTTCTAACTAAATCATAAAAATGTATGCGACAATTATAAAACAGTAAAAATTATTTTATAAACTCTCTCAAAATTAAATATTTATTTCAAAACTGTCGGATACATTCATGTAGCCTGTAAGTTATAGTTATCGCAATAAATTTACATTAAACACTTATCCGTTATGTTCTTCATTACATACAGTAAATTGACACTCATCATAATCTTTGAACAAAACTAACTCCCCTCCATAAAATGCTTGCATTTAAATTGTAATTGAATTAATAACTAGCCGATTTTATTACAATTTCGATCGGTACTGAAAGCCACAGTGAATGACTACGGAAGAAATAGAGGGAACATGAACAAGAGGAAAACCAAGGAAGAGATACAGAAACCAAATTGAGTACGATCTCAGAAGGGTGGGACTGGTACTAAGGCAGGGATTCCACCGACCGGCTAGGGCTAAATACAAAAACGGTGACGTGGTAGCAGACATTCATGACTTAGGCGGGGTTTCCATCGACCTCGCATTGCAGAATGCAAATGAGTTTGACGGAAATTTTTGTTTTCCTCTATGCCATAGTTAAAATTGATCAATGATCATACAGTAAACTGGACAACTGGAGTTGATTATTGAATATGAGTATGACATAAAATAATACATTGAAATTAGACTCCTCAGGCAATTTAATCAGTTTTCGCCAGGGTTGCAATACGTTTTGTTGCAATCGATTCGACCATTTAAGCGTTTTTTTTTTTTTTCAATTTTAACGCAACTGTGCGAGATCATTCGGTATGGTATGATAAAGGCATAGGTCTATTATTTACGATGAATTCGATTCTGCTGTCTTTTTTAAGGTAGAGGTTTCCAAATATTTTGTAAACATAGGAGGCTCGGGTATTTTTGGCTAAATGAATTAATCCCTCGTGCCGTAACTCCAAAGACGATGAAAAAATGTCCTTATTAAAAATGCAAGCTTTCGTAGCCTGAAATATTTTTACTCTAGAAAAACACGATAAAGTGCATTCAACTGGTTTTATAGAATAACCGTAAATCGGTCGAGATTTGTTATGCTTTTCTATAAAGCTAGTATTTTTTTACACAAATTTATATCCTTACGGCTGGGGAATGAGGAATTGATTAATTTCGCCCAAAATACAGTACCATTTAACAAAATATTTGGAAACATCTCCCTTAAGAGGATATGGAGCGTAGAATATTGGCACCACAAAATCCGATGCTTAATATTTTTCATTTAATTTACGAAGTTACAGTATTAAAAATTTGGCCAATTCAAGTTTTAAGAAACTATTTCATGCATCATACCTTGGATTTTAGGGTATTTACAATTGTTTGTGTTAGGTTTCCATTAACTATACCGGGGGAAGTTTCTATCCTGGAAGAACTGTTTTGCCTATAATGAAATATACCTTACAATAGTTTTTATACAACTTGAGTAGACTAAATCTGTAATAACTTGCTGATTACATTTATTAAAAAAATGTAATTCAACAAAATTCAAACATCAGATTTTGGGGTGCCGATCTTCTACGTTCCATATCCTCTTTAATTTTACACTTTTTGCTTTAGAGGTATTGCTAAAATAAAAGACTCGAGTGTTGGCGGTTCTCGAATTTTACGTAATGTCACCTCACATTACTATTATTGTTAATTGTTGGGACGTGAGACTATGTGAATCCTTGTAACCGATTTGAGAGTTTGACGATATTACTTTCATTATTAACTTCTTATTTTTATATGCCAAGCGTTTTGATTATAATAGGGGAGTTCAGATTTTTTCAAATCGTATCTGTTAGGTGCCCATTCCACATACGTACAACGTCAATGAAAATTATGAAATTGAAGGTGGTAGCAGACATTAAAGACATACTAAAAATTCTGCTACCACCTTCAATTTCATAATTTTCATTGACGTTGTACGTATGTGGAATGGGCGCCTTAGCAATTGAATTAAGTTGGTGTAACTTACAATTGCTTAGCAACAGCATTTACATTACAGTAGTGACTTTTTAGAGAGAACGTTACAAATTTAGCCCGAAATACAACGTTGACATCGATTCGATGTATTGTAAATGCCCCTATCCTATGTATACGTTAGTTAAATTAGCTACATGCTTCATGTGTTGTCACATAGGAAATATGCCTATAAATAAAAATTGTTATTCACCCTTTTTACCCTTAAGTACCTGACATTATTGTTTCGCAAAAATCACAAAAATGCATTAGTTTTAAGTCGACTAAATTCGCATTCATATTTGTTTGCCACTTTCATGCTAACCCTATGTATATTTTTGGAATAAGAAATATGCGATACAGTGACCATGTTTAGTGAGCATTTCCCTGCAATACAACCTCCAATTTTGTTATAGTTTTATACCCTGTATGCATCTGCATTTTAGACATATTGTTTTAATTGTTTTGTTTGGAAATATATCAAGACCAGATAATCCTGCTTATCTAATCTCTATATATATAATGTAACAGCGCATCTGCTATGGCATATGGCGGGAGCGGGGTTTACGGTATATGAACACAGAATTTTCAAATTCAAAAATGTGTCAAGTTAATAGTCAACTTGCCCCCGCCCCCTGAAAAATATTAAAATGATAGTCCTGTCTGTATAAAAAAGATGGGAGTAAATTAAAATTGTGCACCTACTGAACATTCTACTAGTATGTGCCTTGTATAAACCATACAATTGGGGTTGCGTTGCAGGATAATCGCATTGTCATTTGAGTACCTATACTGTATGTTTGGTTTTATTTATTTATTTTGTGTAAGATAATAGGTTTAAGTAGAGCAATGGATTTCTCTGCGACTACTTAGCCACCCTAGGTAGGCCTAGATGATGCGATATACAAGAAACAGGCATGTATTTGCGAAGAGTTTTAACTTTACTAAATAATATGGCGATTGTAATTTATATGTATTTTGGAATTGTAATTAATACTGTATATATGAATATTTGTTGCGAATCATGCTCCTACATGTGATAAAGTATGGCTGACAAATTTTATGTATATATATATAAGACGTATACATACCGCTATAATAATAAACTTAAAAATTGAATGTGCTACTTCTTGAGCATTACCGTACTCATGCCGGACTACAGTACAGACTATTAACTCCATCGTACCGCATTACTTACTGCATGGATGTAGATATGTCCTTTTTCCATACCAGCCACGCGACAATTGCCAGTACGCTTTAAATTATTTGTTTGCTACTAAAAATGGGTTGATTTTTTCAGTTACATAGGCCTTAAAGAGAATTTAAGACATATTATTGAAAATCCATGAACCCTCTGCTGAGAATCCTCAGTCTCTTTCATGTAAGGGCATGCCAAAGGGTTGCGATTTGATAAAATAAGAATGATTTCGTTCATAACTAGTGTGGTATTGAAGACGCTTCTTAAGTAATTCATGCTTTATTTGGGGTTTCCGCTTCTGCTTGTTTTTGTAGAAGCGTCCTATTCTAAGGATGATAACCTCAAAGAAATGGAAAAGGGAAGAATTTAAATATTTTGCTCGTCTAGTGTACACCGGTAGGTACCTATCGACCGTGCTTAATTTTTTTAAAGTCTTCATGTGTTTATTATACACAATCGGTTGATGGTAGAAATAATTTATTATCAGATCTTCTCTTGGCTATAGTTTGAGACTTCCCCAAGTCATAATTAAGGCAGAGATTTGAAGAAATAAATTGTAACCAGTGGATGACGAAGTTAAATAGTTCCTCGTTCTATAGTCGCAAAGATATGGAAATAGTAGCGCGGATTTATTATTCTGTATTAATTGGAGTCCGTACAAATATGCTACCATCCTACAATTTATTAATTAGGCTACCCAATCTGTCTGGGAGAATCCAAGTTATCGGTCACTAGACTAGAAGTCGCCTTGGTGAGAACAATATGTGGCAACCAATCACGCATAGACCTAATGGAAACCCAGAATATACCGGATAGTTACTGAAGGGTTATGCTGCTACCGGAATGTAGAATAGCCTATTTATGCATTTAAATATGTAACATAAATAATGAGATTACTCGTGACTTCGTGGTATTTCATTTTAATAAAGAAAAAATAACAAAAACTTAGAGTTTTAGAAAAACTTGTTATAACAACCCGAATTAGTAAAACCCAAATAATCGTTAAGAAATTAACTTTGTCTAAGAAACCCACTTGTGTTAGTATAAAACCCTGAGCGCTTTCGGCAAGAACTGCCATCTACAGAGGGAAACCCACTAGCACAGCTACACCTTATCTGCGATTTGAGACTTGCTCAACTCGAGGAGAAGATGCAAATGTGACTAGAGAGAGGAAACCTTGGTTTATATAGGACTGGGAGCGGGGGGAGGAGGGGGTGGGAGGGGGCGTGGCTGGTTACCTATTCCTAACCTACTAGCTAGATCTATTAGAGGGGATGATTGTGTGAATGTTATGTCGTTTGTTAATTTTTCCCTCTTGTGTAAAGCTCTTTTGATTTCAACATTTTCAAAAAAATTTAAAGTGTAACTTTTCTTCATTTTGTGTAGGGCTGTCCAATCGTTAGGATCGAATGTGTGATTTTCCGAGTTAAGGTGTTTCGCGAATGTGGTGTTGGTGTCTCCTATACCTGCTATATGTTCTCTGACCCTAGTTTTAAAGCTTCTGCCTGTTTGGCCTATGTAAATTGCGTTACAATCGTTACAATTTAGACGATAAACTCCATTGCCTTTTTCCTTTTCTGGTTTGGTTTTGCAGTTCATGAGTTTATTGGCCAAATTGTTGCGGTTGTACGGGGCTGGTGTTTTGTCTGTTGTAGAAGAAATGAGGTTACTTATTTTTTCTGTGATTTTTTCTATGTATTGTATCCTGAAATATGATTTATTGGTTACCTGGTTTAAGCTCTCTGGGGGGTAAATTAGTTTGAGGTTGTGTTTGATTTTGTGATGTCGTAGGTTTCTGTCTATTAGGTTGAGATTGAAATTGTTATTTTGGGCAATTTGTTTTATTGTATTTAATTCATTATTATAGTTGGTTTCATTCATAGGGATGTTAACTTGACTTACTTGACTTAGGGTGGCGCTAACAGCCCATGGGGACTTTTGGCCGCACGTACTATGCCTCTCCATTCCGCTCGATCACAAGCCACCGTCCGCCACGTTTCTGGGTGCAAGCCCATTTTTTGGACGTCATCCGCCATCTGGTCCTGGTACCTCTTCCTTGGCCTTCCCAGGGGTCTGGGTTCGGTCAAGTGAGCCTCCCATACAGCGCGTGCTGCTCTGGAGGGGTCCATTCTCGCTACATGACCTATCCATTGGAGTCGCTGCCCCCTGAGACGATCCAAGACACTAGCTGATTTGTATAGGGCGTGAATTTCTGCGTTGGTTCTAGCTCTGTAGTTGCCGTCCTCAATGATCCCACCAAAAATCCGCCTGAGCATCTTGTTCTCGAACACTCGCAGTGCGTCGCATTCCCTGGATGTTAGCGTCCAAGCTTCCGCGCCATATAGCAGAACCGGTAGTACGAGGGTTTTATAGAGCCGAGTTTTGGTGGTCCATGATAGAAGCCTGGAGTTTAAAAGGGGTCTCGTTTGAAAGTAAGCCACATTGGCAGCTTTTATACGGCTGATGACGTCTGCTCTTACTCGGTTGTCTCTCGTCATTACCGATCCCAGATACCGGAACTCTTCAACTTCCTCAAAACGGCCTTGTTGGGGGGGACAGGGGTGGCGAGACACTTGTAAATACTTTGTTTTCTCCACGTTTATCTTGAGGCCAACCTTCCTTGCCTCCTCCTCAATCGAGACCACCAATGCATCCACTTCCGTTTTTGTGTGGGATATGACGTTGAGGTCATCTGCGTAGCCCAGTATCTTTATATTGTTGCCCACCGTCACTCCTCCTCTCATTTCTCTTGCCTTCCTCGTGCATTTTTCCAAGACCAGGTTGAAAAGAAGTGGAGAAAGGCCGTCTCCCTGCTTAACGCCGGTTGCCACGTCGAAAGGGGCTGAGAGGCCTCCATCCGCTTTGACTCGAGCTCGGGAGCCTTCAACACACACCTGTGTCATTTTTCGTAGCTTTCTGGGCACCCCAAACTCATCTAGGATAGTCCACATTTTATCTCTAGCTATGGAGTCATAGGCCTTTGAGAAGTCAATGAAAACATTGTGCACTTTCAAGTTGTGCTCCCAGCATTTTTCCAGAATTTGTCTGAGAGTGAAGAGTTGGTCAGTAGTTGATCGGTTTCTTCTGAAACCCGCCTGATAGTCTCCTATGACTTCTTCCGCGTACGGGCGCAGTCTCAGCAGTAGGATGTTTGAGAAAACCTTGTATCCCGTGGTTAACAGTGATATGCCTCGGTAATTATTGCACAGCGTTCTATCACCCTTCTTGAAAACAGGGATGTTAAGGAGTCGAAAAATCATACTATGGAATGCTGCGTGTTTGTGCTGGAATGGGTGAGAAGAATCAACAGGGATTATATTATCGCTATGGGTTTCTTTACGAAATATCTTGAAGCCTAGGGTACTATTATTTTTGGTGATGGTGAGGTCTAAGAAGTTCAGGGAGTTGTTTTCTTCTACTTCCATGGTAAATTGGATTTTTGGGTGAATTGTGTTGATAAAACTTAAGAAATTGTCTAGTTGTCTGTTACTTCCTGTCCAAATGCAGAAGATATCATCCACATACCTTGTCCAGAAAGATATACATTTAACTAGGGGATTTTTATTGAGTAGAAGTTTGTGTTCGAAGTTATCCATAAAAATTTCCGCAAGAAGGGGAGAAAGGGAAGAACCCATAGGTAGGCCTATTTTTTGTTGGTAGTAGTCGGATTCGAAACGGAAATAGTTTTGATGAGTGCATGTGTCTAACAGAAGGAGGGTCTCAGAAATAAGGCTGTTCGAGGTATTATTGTGATAGAGTGACTGGGCAACTAATTTACGTACTTCGGGTACGGGAATATTAGTAAACAGATTTTTGACATCGAAAGAGACGAGTTTGGCATTGCTGGATAAGGAAAGGTGCTTAAGGCGGGAAATCAACTCGAATGAGTTTTTGACGCTGTGGCGGGGTGTGAAGTTTGATAGCTCGCGAATGTGTTTGTTGAGAAAACTAGCTACTTTGCTACCAGCAATGCCAAACTCGTCTCTTTCGATGTCAAAAATCTGTTTACTAATATTCCCGTACCCGAAGTACGTAAATTAGTTGCCCAGTCACTCTATCACAAT